>JALMQS010000435.1:3015302-3469663 GCA_024734495.1 Forficula auricularia | reverse complement strand
AAATTTTGGATTGAATACAATTATTCTATTATTACTATTATTATAATTATCATTATTATTAATAATTAATAGTACTGCTTGAAACCAGATTTTTTATTGAGGTAAATTTCGTCTAGGTTATTTAATTATTTCAATTTTATGTAAGTCATGAATGGCGCCTTATTTTTTTTTTTTTTTTTTTTGACAATTTTAATTCACACAATTTTATATTAATTTTAGGAATGGCAATTTCCTCGAATTTGGTTTTAAATGTCAACACTTTTTGCTAATTTCAGTTATTACTTCTAATCTATAAGTTCCCTTTTTAAATATTACTAGAACAGTTACATTGTATTAAAACTTCAATGTCTTATCGATATTATTGATTCATGCCAACATTCACTACAGAAAGTTAAGGATGTTTAGATGTTATGTATAGAAGTCAGTTTAGTGATCGAAAGTTGGGAGAGTATTCAGAGAGATTTTGATAATTTTTTCAGATTAAAATAATTTTTTCCATTTGTTCATTAAATTATTTAGCAACATTGTTTTATAATAATTTATTTTAGTTTGTAGTTTAGTTGGTTTCTATCTAGGTTTTCAAATGTAATGTAAATTAAATTGTTGTCTAACTTGCTGTAATTACTTTAATATTGCCTAACCATTTGATTCCTTTAATTCACGTTTGCCTAAATTAATAATTTGGTGATTTAAAATTTATTTCCAGGCTAAGAAACGACATATTAAACCGAGGATGCTTTTTAATGGAGATAACCGGCTTGGGGTTTTGATATTCAAGCGAATTAAGCTTAGGTTTAGCAAAAGTGCATAATTGTCGGAACAATGTGGCATAATAAATGGCATGTACGGCTCGAGAAATGTCGTAATTTATCTACATGGTCGAAAGAACGAGAAGCAACAATAGAAGTAAACCATTCTGTAACAGTTTCACATTTTTAATATTTTCCTTTGTAAGTGTATATACTAAAATATTTATTGGGGTGTTTTTCAAATGTTTTTTCAATCATTAACGCAACGGTATTCCAGTCTAATTGATCCAACCCGCAACCTATTTTAGGAACGGCTACGTTTCTCACGTTAAATTTTTGACAGTGGTTTCTTAATAGTTTGAGTGAGTTCTCTAAAGTTTCTAATTTGGGTTTATCTATACTGAGTTTTTTAGTTATCAGACAATAAATGAATCTCTGTTTATCTCTAACAACAACTAATCCTCCTTTATCTAAATTTCGGGGTTCTAAGGTGGTTAGGTTTTTAAATTTATTTTTAAAATCGACTGCAATACCTTTGTCCATTCTAAAATCAGACGCGACACAGTGGGCTAGAGAATAGTCCTCGGGGGCATCAAACAAATTTCCTTTTACGATTGTTAAATTGTTATTTGCTTTTTGCGTTGTTAGTCTAGAGGGTCGGGGTCTCAAATTATAATGTTTTTTAGGGGGCGTCGAATGTTTGACAGGTGGATTTTAGGTGAAATTTGAGGTGTAGTTCGTTCTATAATTGCGGTTTTCAGGTTTCTATCGATACTCTTGATCGTTGCAGGTTTATATTTATTTTTAGTTTTTGACATTTTTTGCTTATTTTTAATCATTACTTCCGTGGCTACTTCAGGGGTTTCCTCTCTATTTAAATTGGCTTTAGAAATTGTCTCTATTTTATTTTGTGTTAAATTTCCTAGCACTATTTCATTCAAGATTTTGGCTTTTTCTTTTCTAGATTGGTTATATTCTGATAGGATTTGGGCTTCTAAATTTAAGTCTAGTGGATGGTTAGTTTCCACGTTTATTATGCTAAAAGGGGTTAATTTTGTAGTGGAGTGAATAGAGTAGTTATATGCGATAACGGCATATTTAAATTTTGTAGTTATGGAGTCAGTTTTGAAATTTTCTTTATTATTTAGGATTCTAATATGTTCAATAATTGTAGAGTGGAACCTTTCAATATTTCCGTTCGATTCAGGGTGTTGGCTACAGATGAAATGAATTTTTACATCATGCAAGTCGAACAGTTCCTGTATTAGGTCGTTTTTAAACTCGCCTCCATTGTCAGCAATTACTAACGTGGGTGTGCCATGATGTGTAAAATAAGTTAGTAAGTTTTCTGCTATTTCTGTTCTGTGTAAAGATTTTAGAGGGTAGCCTTGCGCGTATTTCGAAAAGGCATCGATTATAGTTAGGAATTTTTGTTTTTCTAAGGTGAGGCTATCAATATGTAATATTTGAAAAGGTCTAGTAGGGGTAGGAGTAAGATTAAGTTTTAATTTTAAGGGGTGTCTTTCGTATTTAGTTACTTTACAAACTTCGCAGGAATTTATATAGTCTTGAATTGTTATTTTCATGTTAGGCCAGAAATATTGGGTTTTTAATTTCGAATAGGTTTCCTCAATACCTCTATGGTTCGTTTTACCTACGTGATATAATTCTACTGTTGATTTTTGGTCAGTTTCATTCTCGATGTCTGCTAAAATTTTTGTACAATAGTGTAATTTCAATTTAGTTTGGTCGAAATTTTGTTCAATGACTTCTTTCATATTTTCTAATAAAGGTGACTCAAAGAAAATATAATAGTTTACATCTGGAACTACATAGTCTTTTAGAAATGTAGTTATATCTTTAATAATTGATTTCTTTTTAATATTTACGTTAAATCTTTGGAATTTTTGACTAAATTTATGGTCTATTGTTACTAAGTTTGCAGGATGGTTTACTAATCTCATAACGATCTGATTTTTAAAGCAGTTTATTGGTTTGTCTACTAATTTTATTTCTGGGGAGGAATTTTCTAAATTTTCTTCTAAATTTTCTGGGTTTTCAAGAGGAGGGGAAATGTTAGTGTTTGGGGCTTCTGAGGTTATGTTTAGGGGGTTATCGTTCAATAGGTCTATACTGAGGTCGCTTATGTCTATATTTGAGGGAAGTTCGTCTACGTTGTCCAGAAATTGATTTAAATCTTCCAAAGTTTTAAGAATGGGAAGTTTTTGGGATTCTAGGGTATTAATGTTGGGTCGGGATAGGCAATCCGCTACGACATTTTGTTTACCCTTTACGTAAATTATATTATAGTCGTATTCGTCTAGTTTTATCTTCCACCGTGTTAGTTTTGAATTTGGTTCCTTTAGATTATGTAACCATACCAGAGGTCTATGATCTGAAAAGATGTTAAATTTTCTCCCGTACAAATAGGGTCTAAAATAAGTTACTGCCCAGACAATGGCTAGTAGTTCCTTCTCGATTACTGAGTAGTTAATTTCATGTGAATTTAGGGTCCGGCTGGCATATGCGATGGGCTTGTCTCGACCAATGGGTCCTTGACTCAGCACAGCGCCGATAGCATAATTTGATGCGTCCGTAGTTAAATGGAAAGTTTCCGCAAAGTTAGGATATTTCAGTATCGGTTCATTAACTAGAAGAGTTTTACAATATTCGAAAGTTTCTTTATATTCCTTATTATTTACATCAATTTTTTCTCCCTTTTTTAAACATTTAGTTAAAGGTTTTGTAACCTTGGCGAAGTCCTTAATGAACTTCCGGTAGTAACCCAAAAATCCTACAAAGGACTTAATTTCTTTAGTTGTTGACGGAATTTTGAAATTTTTTATTGCTTCGATTTTGTCGGGATTGGGGCAAACGCCTTCTGGTGTTATCTTGTGTCCTAAATAGTCTACTTCTTTCCGAAGGAATTGACATTTGTCGGTTTGAATAAGAAATTTAGCTTCATCTAATCTATCTAAAATTTTTGTCAGGTTACTGAAATGTTCCTGTAAACTAGTAGAGAATACTATTATATCGTCCAGGTACACTAGACATATGTCATTTAAAAGACCTCGTAACACATTGTCCATCACACGTTGGAACGTAGATGGAGCGTTCTTTAGTCCGAATGGCATACGTTTAAACTCGAAATGCCCGTTTTCGACATTAAAGGCCGTCTTTTCAATATCTTCGGGATCCGTTTGAATTTGATGGTATCCTGAAGCTAAATCGATGGTGGTAAAATATTGGCAACGTCCTAATTTGTCTAATAGTGTAGTGATGTTCGGGATAGGGTAACGGTCATCTATGGTTTTAGCATTTAATTTCCGGTAGTCGATAACAGTTCTCCACTGCTTATTACCTTCTGAATCGGGTTTTTTAGGTACTATCCATAAGGGTGAGGACCAAGGTGAACAGGATGGTTGAATGATTCCCTGTTCTAACATTTTATTAATTTGTTTTCTAATTTCATTTTTATGAATTTCCGGGTAACGGTAAGATTTTGTAAATATTGGTATATTGTCTGTTGTCCTAATTTTGTGTTTGATTTGATTTGTGAAAGTTAAAGGTGAGTCGTCTAATTTGAACAAGTGATTGTATTTTCGTAATATGGGGCATAAGCCATTAAATTCCTCTTGGTTTAAATGATCTAAATTAAATTTACTTGGGTCAAAATTTCTTGCCTCGAGGTTGTTTAGACATTGTTGTTTTGTCTGATTATGGTTATAGTGAATTTTAAATGCTCGTTTTTCTAAAATAAATAAGTCTTTATCTAAATTTAATTTAGCTCGTAATTTTCTTATATTATCTATTCCCAAAAGTAAATCGAAATTATCGTGAAAATTGTAAATATGAAATTTTAGGGGGGTTTTGGTTCTAAATAGTTCTGGCATACCGCTTTTGATTGAATAATTTTCATAGCTCACGCCGTGTTTAGTAGTAATTTGAATAGGGTCGAATTTAAATAATTTTTTATAATATGTCTCTGCAAATTTTGGTTTTATAAATGAATGCGTGCTCCCCGTGTCCAAAAATATTTTAACTTTCAATGTTGGATGAATTATATAAGGTAAGTTTACTTCTGTTTTGTTGTCTGGTCTGGGTTCTGGTTGGGGGTCTCCGAGGCTCCGAGATCTAAAAAATCGTTGTCCTCGATTTCATAGATCTCAACTGAGTCTTGATTTTGTGGAATATCTACGTCATAATTTTCGTCATTTACTAATATATCGTCATTGCCTGAATCAAGTTGGGGTGTGGTTTCATGAGCGTTATAATTATGGGGTATGGACCGTGAGGTCGAAGGTGTTGTTTGTGGTGTTAAATTTCTACTATGTGTGAAGAGTGGTCTGGGTGAAAAAGTATGTGGTTGTCTTGGTGTAAAGGAATTTGGCTGTCTAGGTGAGAAGGGGGTAGAATGTCTCATATTAGTGGGGGTGCGAAATCTATTAGAGTGTGATGAATTTTGTATTGGGGATGGGGGTGTTAAAGCATATCTAAATTGCGTTTGGGGTTGTGTAAAATTGGTTCTTTGGGGTGGGTTGTATGGTTTATTTTTATTATATTGGTACTCGTTGGTGAGCATCGAATAGGCATCACTAAGAGTTTCAGGTCCCTTAGTTACCAATAGGGAACTGAGGGGCTCGTTTAATCCCTTTAAAAATACCCTCAAGCTTAAATCCTGATGGTACTTTTTTAAGGTTTCGATTGCATGGTCCCGCGTAATTTAAAGAAATGTAATTTTGGATTAGATTTAATAATGCATTAATTTTTTCGAAATAATCAAACGGTGAATCATTTTTCTGCGTTAATTTTGTGAGTTCCATATTTAATGTAAATAGGTCTCTTTTATCTTGGTATAAATTTTTTAGGGCCTCTTTAACTTCCTCCCAATTATCTAAAGGATGGTTTGCTAATTTAGCAGAAGCATCCCCCTTTATTTTCGAAACTATTGAGTGAATTAAATAGGTATTTTCGAAATGGTCTGGCTCGTCTCGATTATAAAATTTATTTATTAGTTGGTCCGATACTGTTAGAAATCTCGTTAAGGTTTCTGGTTGCCCAGTAAAGTCTGGTACCATATTTAAATATTTATCTTTAAATTCTGCCATTTTAATTTTACAAGATTTTACTTAATTAACTTAAATTAATTTCTTAAATTATAGTTACGTTTTTATTTTATTTTATTTTATCCTTTTATTTTTAATTAATTAAACTCAATATTTATTTGGCTGTTATGTGTTTTTAATTTATTGAGCCAGGGATAACTATTAAGTTTTCTTAATTACTTTATTTACTTTTTATTTGATATAAAGGATTTATTTTTCTTGTTATATTGTTTATAGAGTTTGTCACTAAATTATATATATTTTTTTTTGTTTTATCAAAGAAACGTGACTTACATCTTCTTCTCGGCGGAAGTCTCGCTGATAAGTGTTTAGGTGTTTCGGGTTACCAGGGCGATGGACTCGATGACTCACTCGCGGCTCGCTGTTTGCTTGCAGCTGGGTGCGTGGGTGAAGGTCAAGGATGTCAGCTGGTAGACTCGTAGAATGGGGACTCGTTGGTAACAAAGATTAAAAAATCACCGAAATTTGGTTTTGTTGTCAAATTTCGTTTACCAGGTCCTACCGACTGCGCCAAATATGATTTCGAGGTTTGAAATCGGGGTTTTTTAAAAAGATTTGAAAGTCTTTTTAAATATATTTTATTTGTTTTAATTACAAGATTTTAGTTTACAATATTGGAAAGGTGTTTTTATTTTTTGTTACTTGAAGGAAACACTTTAGTATATAAAACCTTCCGGGACAATTTTGGGTGAGGCTCGGGCAAGTCTAGGGCTCGTGCCAGCTGTCGGCAAAATGACCTCGAGAGCGGTGCTCTCAGGGGTTTTATACAGTTTTCCGTGCTGGAGCAGCAAGCCAAGTAGAGAGGGGCTGACCTCAGCCGTCCTTGACACTATAACTTATATATATGGATGTTATTTCACTGAATCTGTAAGCTTTTCGTCTGTTTAAGCCAAAAATGTCGCTTTGCATTATCAGAAGATATTTTTAAATGAATATACAATTTTACTTAGAGAAAGTGGTGTAGGTTTTAGGTGAAACATGATATTAATTAATAAAGTAAAGGGTGTGTAGTTTCACAGTGAATGAGTTTTTTTAACCTGTAAACTCCTGATGATGTACTAATAATCCGAAATATATTGAGTTTGTATTAACCAGTTTGAGTTTTATTTCATTCACTGTGAAACTACACACCCTTTACTTTATTAAAGAATATACAATTGCAGAATTCTCAACTTACCGCTAGCGATTCCAATTATGCCTACGACTAGTAAATGCACTAGATGACCAATGCGTTTGTATGGTATAATAGCGAAGGGGTGTTGATTATTTGAAAATCGCGCAAATGAAGCTTTAGAAGGGATTATTGATTTTATCTCATCAGAGCAGACGCCATGGTAGTATCTATAAAAAAGAGAAAGAGCGGAGATGCTTCTATGGTGGGAATTAAGTCTGGTGGATCTATTAGTCTGATAGGTGATATCCCGCTTCCGGATTGCACCCAAGGTAATTATCGGCGATTATCGTTGAAGTCGCTTCTAGGAAAATTTACCTTAAGAAAGAAAATCTCTAAAATTTCCACTTGTGAATTTTTTCTCAACTTCTTACTATAAACAATAGTAGAGAGGTTAATAGATAAGGAAACTTCCCACTTACCTTCATCGGTAATTGAGATATTTTCTCAAGTTTTGACCAAATTTTATCTTTGGAGACAATTTCTGTTACCAATCCGGAATTTAAAGCCTCCTGTGCTGTTATTTTCTCACCAAGTAAAAGCACTCTAGATGCTGTTGCTCTTCCCATAATTTGTGGGAATGTAAATGAACTGCATCCTGAAAAAAAATTATATCATGGTTAAAATATTATTTTTCATAGAGTATATTCCAGGTCTTGAAGTTCGCACATGAATACAATCAAATATTAGAAGAAAGAGTGAACATTTTTTCAAAATTCGGTGCATTCTACACAAATTTTGTAATTTGACAAATTTTTGTCTTCGATCTGTTTGAGCTAGATATTTGAATTGTGTTAAAAATCACAAAACTGGAGTTTATTAATACAAGATTTTGAGTCAAATTTCAGTTTAATAATAAGTCGTTCAAGAGTTTTTTATACGCAATGATTCGATATTTTTTTTTTGCATTTTCTAACCGGAAATTCTGAAGCTAGAAAATTAAACAGTTCTTCGTTTCAAAAAAAATAAAAAAATGAAAAACATTTTGGCACCAGAACGAATTACTCGGTTCTCGCTTGACAATGATTTTTCAGACATTTTCTCAAACCGTTCTCTACATAAAATTGTTCCATCAGCAAAATTTGTGAAAAGCGTTTTTATATTTATTCCCTAATTTTCTTAATTATTTCAATCTTCAAGCAGTGTCTGATATTAAGGTAGTTCTTTCACAAATGCGAAAATTCAAGAAGTCTTCGAAACTTGGAATATAAGTCATTAAAAGCATAATAAACACACTGTTAAAATTTAAAGACGATTTACCACACCAAACATGAAATAATTGCAATTAAAAATGAAATTTTTTACATATGGTAGATTGGAAAAAGGTGGGAAAATGATAATTATTTTATTTTCTTTCATTGAAGGACTTTCACCATCTTGGTGAAAAAATAATATTTGTTAGAATAATATATTCGGAGTAACTTAAAAAAAATTGAAATTATTTACCTCGTAGTTTTGATAAAAAAATAAAAAACATATTTGGGCTATTATTTTTAGTGGAGGGGACATAAGATCAATCGCTTGGAAACGATCCATTCATAAAGAGAATATAGTAGTGTAAAAAGTACAGTCACGTTAAAAAAACAACCTAAAATTTTAACACCGTTCATATTTATAGAGTGGTTAAGAGGCTAAAACTTTTTGTGTTTGCCGCGAAAGAACCTTCTTAAAAAGAGATTTAATAAATATTAGTAACTATACCTTCAGCGCATAATCCAAGATTAACAAAAGGAGTATTAAATGTAGCGGTAGGCACTGCATAGACCAAATCAAAAAGGCCAAGTGTTGTCACGCCAATCCCAATAGAAGGTCCATTAACAAATCCGATAAGGAGTTTTGGAAAATTGATAATGGAAGAAACAAACTCTCTAAAAATACGATATTTATTTTAATATATTTAGAGTCAAGGGTGAAATTAGGCATTGTATTCAATATCTAGAAAATCTAGAGATACCGTAAATGAGACAGTAAAGTACGAATCGCTTAATATTTCTTGCATTTAATGGAATCTTTGCAATCATTTTATTTGTTTATATACCCCAAGACGCGGATCCAAGAGGGCTGTTGACCCTCCTTCATGACCCAGCCTACTGATGCAACACGTGCGTCGCACAGAGGCCAATAAACGGCTGCCAAATCACATGAAATTTATAACATTTTTTTATTTTAATGAACTTAAAATATGAGATATGAAATTTGTAAAACAAAGCCCTCGATTTTATAGTCTCGTTATAAATTGAAAATAAAGTTCCATGTGTGTGTGGCGGGCGTCTCTGACCTCCCCCCTGCCTCGCTTGGATATTCGATTGCGACACACTTTCGAGATCAGAGAGTAGATCTTATATACATCAGGCACTTGTATATACAATCTCCCCTAGAAAATTCTAGAGAATCCGCCCGTGATATGCGCCAGTACCCAAGTCACGAATCGCTTATTACATTGCTATATTGGACTTTAGCAGGAATTCATTGCAGCAATATTCCTATGTCCGCCTCTTTTACATTGCGGCAATATTGCCAATGTTGCAGGAACATTTCAGCAATATTGCCACTTCAATGTTGCCACTGCAATAATGCTGCAATGTTCCTGCAATATTGCCAATGTTGTGCAAGGTTCGCAATATTGCTGCAATATTCCAGTCTGTCTGGGGAGATGTGCAGTATCTTATTTTAAATCAGTAGACGGACAAAAGTGTCCTTATATATAACAATACAAGTAGGTACAAAATAAATTTACAAAAATATAAGCTGATACGTTAATCATAATATGAACATACAAGAAATACAATTTTTTTAACAAGAATATAAGGTGATACGTTAATCATATTATAAACATACAAAAATACAAGGTGATACATTAGTCATAATATAATTATACACAAATTTCAAAAATATAAGGTGACACACCAATCACAATACAAACACACACAAGATCCAGAAACAGAGTGAAAAAAAAAAGAAAAGCACAATAACAACTATCACAAGTACAAAACAAAACATCACGGAAATTTAACATTGACAGACCGCCAAGCAAGGTATCGCCAATCACACGCAGTTCGATTACTCAAAACAGATTGATTTTAGGAATTCCAAAGAGTCATGGAAGTTATCAAAGCGATGTGAGATCCGATTAGTAGATCTTTGTATTCGGTCAATCGCATTGGCATAACCATAATTTGTGTTATGGAAGGGGATTTCAAATAGATTATTAGACCTAATTCTATGCATGGGAAGTCTATCGATAATACAAGTACTTAAAATACGTATTGTCAACAGTGCAAGACCTTGACAAAAAAATTAAACTTATGTATAATAAACAAATTTAAAAAGTTTAAATATCTTACCGAGTAACGGCGAGACCATCTTCTGGAGAATCACTTTGCGGATTTAATTCTAAATTTGTTCCTCCACAATAATAATCTCCTTTTCCAGTTATTACAACAGCATTGATTTCTGGATTTTCCGCACTACTTTTCAGTATATTTGCGATCTTTATATACATCTAACAAAATAATTTTTAATATATTATTTGTATAATTTATGAGAAAATTAATTAACTTAGACTTAGAAATAGACAGGGTTCGATAGAGAAACAATTCGTTAAAAAAGCTCAAATTATTCAATGAAATGGTCTTCTTTAAGAAATTATAGAAAGAAAAGAAAAAAAGCATTTGATTTTTGAAACGATATCTATGACTATTCCTCCATTTTACTTTACCATACAGGGTATGGTCAAGTATTGTAATCGTGCATGAAAAAAGTGTTTTTTTTGCTTCTTTTTTTCAAAAAATCTCAAAGACGGCTGAAATTATTTTGATTAAAAAAATTGAGCGAAACCATGGCATTTAAGTCTACAAAAAAGCCCTAATAAGTGAACATCGAAAAAATTATATTTTTCGAGATAATAATTGTTTTGTCAAAATCTGTGCTGTCTGGTTGTCTGTCTGTTAGTTAGTTTGTGCGTTACCCAATTTAATATTATTAATAAAATATTACGCTACTACACGCAGTAGCATTTCTAATGGGCTATCACACGATATGCTCGGCAGGCGAAGCCGAAACATTTACTTCTTTCGAAAATTTTCAATTTTTTTTTTGTTTATTCATAAGCCTTAACTAAAACTTGGAGAAAAATTATTTTTCATGTATGATTTTATTTTACTTGGCTGTGGGTCTGAATGTTCCTAAATCCCAAAAGCGCCAATTCATCAAAATTTGCTAAGAAGTTTCCAAATTGTTTTATATTATAATATTTTAATGGATTGATAATTAGACTAATTAACTGATGGTTATGTATTGATAGATTGTAATACATAGAGAATAAAGGGCTTAAATCAGAAATGTTTTGTTTAAAAAAAAAGTAATTATATTTGATTTAATTAATGAAAATTCTTCTTTTTTTCGTCATTATGTTTGTATGGATAATGGAAGAAAAGACGTGGATTGGTTTTGGGTCTCTGAATAAAGCTTTGATTAATTAGAGCCTCAAAGCTGAATGAAAAATTATAGTAATAGGAAAATTAGGTAAAATTGCGAGGTGGGTTTCACATAAAAATTATAGGTATATTTATTTTTATTAACCCAACTAGCTGCAAGACCCGCCTTCTGCGGCCCTCTTGCTAGGCAGGGATACGCCCCTGGACCCCCAACCCACGGACCCCACACCAATTTTCATTTTTTGACTCCCCCCACACCCATTTTGGGTGGTTAGTTTTTGCATTTCTAGCCTTCTAGTGACTCACGGATTATGTAAACAAAATTTGGTTGAGTTTGGTCCAAGGGAAAGAATTTACATTTTTATCACCCTCCCCCCCTTTTTGAGTGGTTTTTTGGGGCGAATTTTTTTTAAACAAAAGTTGTCAGAAATCACATCCCCCACAACTTTGCTTATAATAAAATTTGCCGTAGGGTTAATAGTTTAGGAGTTGATAATTTTCTTTCGTGTGCTCCCCCCCCCCCCAAAAAACCCTTTTGGGGTGAAAATATCAAAACGTTATATAGCTATAAACGTAAATTAGAAGACATCTGATGCAAATATGGAATTTCATAATAATCCCTTCAGCCGTTTTTACATGAATCGTGAGCAACCACGGTAACATACATACACACAGACAGACAGACGGACAGGAATTTTGTTGAGGGTGTTTTCGTTCATAACTTTGCTTGAAACGTGTGCAACCAAAATTTGGCGTGATTTGGATCAATGTACAGACAAAACCTTAATTTTATATATATATTGTAATAATATATTGTTATAATAGATTGTAGGTTGAATAATTTTATTATGTTTGGATTATCGTATGAATGTTTTTATGCTATTTAAAAGGGTCGTAGGGAGTTGGACCAGAATTTAAATCAAACGCAAAGTTTTTTAATTAAATGGGCCAAACGTTTCGTCGCTGATTAGCGACTTCCTCAGTGGCTCATTTTATAAACTTATTTGTCAGGTATTATAACTACAGGAAAAACATTCCAAAGTAGTATGACTTCAAGGAATCATTCAATTTGTTATCAAGTCAATATAAATCATTAAAAAAACAATTGTAATTGTTCTTCGATATAATAATTATATAAAAAAATTAAAATTTAATCAAATCTCTCATCAACCATTAAATTAAATTAATTAAATAATAAATAAAGCGATTCTTGAAAATAGATTTAATGGTTGATGAAAGATTTTATTCAATTTTGATTTTTTTAGATAATTATTAAACGAAGAACAATTACAATTGCTTTTTTTAATGTTTTATATTGTCTTGATAACAAATTGAATGATTCGGTGAAGACATACTCTTTGGAATGTTTTTTTCTTGTAGTTATAACACCTGACAAATAAGTTTATAAAATGAGCCACTGAGGAAGTCGCTAATCAGTGACGAAACGTTTGGCCCATTTAATTAAAAAACTTTGCGTTTGATTTAAATTCTGGTCCAACACCTTAGGATTCTTTTAAATATTTGATTATGGATTCGAACAATGAAATGTTTTTATGGTATGTTTACTGATCTACTTATTTTACTTCTTCTTCTTCAGGTCTCCTGACGTTTCGGCACCTCTCCACACATACCTGTTCTGAGTGTGTTTAGTTGTTTTACACAGATATACGGGACCTACTTTTAACGCCGGTTCCGAACGGCTAGTTTGGAGAGGTTGACTAGGCAATTATAGCTCTTGGTAGTTTGTCATTGATTCCCAAGAGGAGGCGACTGCAAATATCTGCCGAGACTCGGTCTCGAACCAGCATACTTCAGGACAGCGGCCCGACACTATGACTACTGACCCACAATCGCCTCTTATTTTACTTATTTGTATTAAAAGCCCTGGAAATGGGAAAGGAATATTCACTGAAACAGTGTCGACATTGTTTAAATAAATTTTAGAAGTGAAAACTTTTATAGGCGTGGTAGGGCAAATTAGCCTGAACATCACGAAAAGTGAAACACTTCACCCTCTCCGACTCCAGAAGAAAAGAAAAAGGGCTGCGCAGGGCTATGCTGGTTATTAATATATACAAGTATGTACCTAAATACCTATAGGTTTAATATTTTATTATCATAACGATCTTTTATCAATAGGTTGATTAAATTGAAAGTTTTTGTGCCGAGGGTAGCAGAATTTGTATATAATGAAGAAGACAATAAAAGAGTGTGTCTTCTGCTGGAATTATAATTTTTTTGATTTATAATTAATACATTAATTCCTGTGAATCAATTGTAATAGACTGATGAAGAAGACAAAAAGCCCTCAAAACTATAGTCTCGTTATAAATAAAATTTATAATTCCAGCAGAAGACACACTCTAGAGATGGACAAAATTTTATTGTCTCCTTCAATAGGTTGATTTATATTGGTTTTTTTATTGTCTTTGTATCAGGAAATAATTGTTGTTTTTTCACTCTAGAACATTTCTTTACAGCACCTTCAGATATTTCTCGCCCTCTGTGTATATATGAGATTGAAAATTAATTTTGAAGGTTGTATGTATATGTCTGTATTTCAGTGAATAAATTAATTAAGTTTTACGAGTAATATTAAGAGAAAAACATTGCTATGGATTCTTTGGGTGGAAGGTGGCGATACCATACGAGTCTAGTGACGCCATTCCTCGGATTTTTTATTATTAAAATATTTCCTTTCTATCATAATTCTCGATAATACTAGTAAACGATTCAAAATAAATAAAGGAGTCCAAAAGAAAGCCTTAAAAAATAAACCTCATGGAAAAAGATACTAAAATCAAAGCAAATCTCAAAATAAAGTCATTTAAATATGGAATTTTGTTTTGATATTTTTATTGGTTTTTGAAGTAGAGCACACACAAAATTTTACCATCCACTTATTCAGCAGTGGTGATTGGTGACTTTTCATCCAGGGGCTATCCAAAAAACCATCCGTTTTTTGAAATTTTATTTTAATCTTCCTTTTTTTTTTGCAAATTTCATCGAATACCTACGGCATTTTCGTTATTTTTCAAATTCAACATTAAATTTTTTAAATTATATTTTATGTCCTTCGCCCCAAACGGATACTGGACTGCTTTGTATGAGCGAGGATAGGAGTCAGAAATTAATTCTTGTGACTTAAATCCCACAGTCCCTGAGATGGAAATCGACCATCTTCCACAATGAATCAGCCTGTCATATAAGAAAATTTTAAATTTCGCCTAATTCTATTGCTATAAGCAAGCTATGACTTGCCTATAGCATTCTTAGTTAAATCCGATCTTATATATTTAGAGTTTTGTTATAAATGGATTATTACAAAGATTCTCGGATCATCTTTATTTATTCCTTGTTTGTATATTACTATTTTAATATAATAGTTCCTCAGTGAGAACAATTTTTATTCGACTAAAACTCGTCTGGACTTGTCTTTGACCTGCTTGAACTGGAAGATATTCCAGGCAGGGACTTTAAACCTTCTATCCACGCCCTTTTCGGAAAATCATTCATTTTAATTGCCCCTTAAAACTATGCAACAATTTTATTTAATTTTGAGAACCAATATAATTTTCAAAACAAAAAAGATTTTTTATAGAAATATTTGAAATAAACGTATAATAATTTGAAAATTTAAAGATCCATCCTGAAATTTTGAAGTCGATCTTATATATTTATGAAAATACTTTAAATGTTTGAAATTTTCGGGATGCGCCGCATCCACAGCATCCATGGACCGCAGGGCACTGTTATTCAGATATTTTGAAAAAATAATTGGAGGAAAAAGCGAAACTTTTTCAAGACTCAGTATGTTCTCTGTAAATTTTGAAAATGATTAGGAATTGAACTGTTACAGGCAACTAGGGGGTAGATCCTCTTGGTAATAAATTTAAATAATATAATAAACAATTTCAAATTATTTTCTTGGAACACCTATTTATATTAAAATCTCAATAAAATAATTTTAAAAAAAATTTCTATTTTTGAACCAGAAGGTGTGGAGCTTAGTGAGCCCAAAATCTAATCAGTTCTTTGTATTGGAAATACAAACATTTTAGCACCAGAATAAACTTTTTCCGTTTTTGAGTTATCCTATGTATCGAAAGCCAGACAGACACTCAGGTAGGAAAAAAAATTAATGGTTGAAAATTATTTTTCTCTCTATTTCAGACATTTGTAAACACAATAAGCAAAAATGCAAATAAATGAATTCCAGCACTACCCGTATAGCACAGAGACCAAAATAAAACCCAAATGCAACTTTTTTGATTGGTTGAATTATAGTCTTTATATAGTTTTAATTAGGTTGAATTACGGTTTCTAAACGGTAGTTATGTCTCGTTTTTTCCGTTTTGCAACTGTTGTATTATCGTTAAATTATAGTCGCAAAGATTATAATGCAACCGTTCCAAACAGGTTGTCGCCAACATTTTTGGCACCGATTTGCAACTGTTTATTTATAATTAAATATTTCTTTGATTTGATTAATATAATGAATAATTACACAATTCTTTAATAAAAAACAATAATCAACATATATATATATATATATAATTGAAAAATAAACGAGACATAACTACCTTTTAGAAACCGTAATTCAACCTAATTAAAACTATATAAAGACTATAATTCAACCAATCAAAAAAGTTGCATTTGGGTTTTATTTTGGTCTCTGTGCTATACGGGTAGGGTCAAAGTCATCCCTTGGTTATATGTGCCTTTAATGGGCAAGTATCAACAACTACGAGACACGTGGGTGGCCAATTTATCGGGCGGACCTCACGGTCTTGTTTTAAGGAAATTATTGTATATTTACTCATTTATTATAATATAATAATATTATATATGTTTATTCATTCATTAAATTTTACAATCTCATATTTTTTCAAAAATTAATATTCGTTCTTTAATTTAACAAATAATTTCATGAAAACAAAATAGAAGAAATGACGATAAAAAATTCTTAGGATACTATTTAAATCAATACAAAGTAGGTAATTATAATATTGTAATTTTTTTCCATTAATATTATTATTTTCACCACTAAGAAAACTTAAAACCATTGGTCGCTTTGAATTAACATATAATTATTTCTAAAATGAGATAGCAATTTGTTTCAAGTGTTTGATATACAAAAGCTATTGAAAACTTTAAATTTCTAATATTAAATTAGGTAGGTACATACCTCTGATGTAATAGAATTTCTTTTCTTAGGCCGGTTCAATCTAATTATTTGAAGACGGTTCTTCGTTTCAATCTCAATGTCTTCCATGGCTGTAGTATAAATGAAATAAATTTAATTCATTAAATGAATATATTAAATAAATGTCAACCTTTGTACTTTGAACAAAGATAAGATATATGTCGTAATTAAAAAAATATATTTAAGGTGTTTTAAATTTTTACGCGGATAGATTAAAAAATAACGCCAAAATAACATTATTTCACGTAACATATACTCCGAGCATTTCAATCTCCTATATAGGAAGGAAGGATAGATTCTTAGAGCAAGTTTTGAGCCTAAAATCCAGAGAATTTTAATTAAGAATGGTGAAACACATCTTTTTGGGTCAAGAAAAGTGAAAATCCTCGACTAGAAAGGGTTTTTTTAAGAGCAAATTAAAGAGGGCGACCACAGCTTTGGGCAAATAATTAAACACATATAAAAAATATATAAATAAATACATAATGAGCCGAACACATTTTTATAATTTAATTTATTAAAAACTATAGTTTAGAAGGCTTGGACTTTATCTTTAGTCTTTTTTTTGTTATAAATATTATATTGAATATTTATGTCAATCGATTAAATTATTAAAGTTGTTATAGGGAAATAATTTACCACTGCTCGAAGCCCTTAAAAAACTTAGTAAATTGGATTGTATCTAACTTTCTGAGATTTGGTTCGTGATCCATGCTTCTTTCCTTCTACTCTGTTCTTTTCACGATGAAGGGGCCATCTCATATAGGCCTTTAGGGGATGAACCTTCTGGTGTATCTCCTTCTCACATCAATATAATTAAAAAATAAGGAGTACCTATATCTTTTATGCAGATAACTTATATTTTATTGCCAACGTTTCGTCAACTTTGTTGACTTCTTTAGGGCTCAAATAGTTAACTTCCCTGCATATTTGTCATTTTTATAATTATTCTTTCTTAATAAACATATCAAGGCAAGTCATCTACAACAATCAGATTCAGATGAAGAAGTCAACAAAGTTGACGAAATGTTGGCAATAAAATATAAATTATCTGCATAAAAGATATAGTCCTTATTTCCCTATAACAACTTTAATAATAAATATTATATTTGTTTTTGTTTTTTGATCATTAAGTCATTCACTTCAACGAGTGAATAATCCCATTCTTACAAATGGATATGCTACTGCTAGAGTTTGCATGAAAATATCTTTCTTTACAATTTAGATGGGTTCGTCTCTGTCTCTTTTGGGATATGAATGAACCAATTTTGTACCATTATCAGAAAAGGCCGAAACAGTGAATAGTGCCCAATACTAATACAACACATTTTATAAGGATGAGCTGAAAAGCTTGCAATACGCAACGGCCCCCAAAGGCCTTTTCCCAAAGAAGTTCTTCTCCTACGTGATCGGGAGTCATTAAGTATTAAAAGTAAAACCTCCATAATTAGAACTAAAATCTCAAGAAATGTATGCCCTATTCGGTTGCTCAGGTTTGAGACTTTTAGAGAAAGTCAAATTTGAAAGATATTAATTTGCCGATGGTAATAGATTCAAATTTACTAGAAATTCATAGATCAAAGATGGTGTCATCTATTAATTCCGATGGAGTGGAATATTTTTAATTATATGTCAGAGGGGTTGTTTTTCACCCCCTCGGGAATCGAACCCGAGTGCCAGTAACAGCAATCCGGGCCACCTGGCTCACCTGCGGGATACGAACCTCTCTGACATATGCAAACGCGTAAATATGTCAGAGGGTTCGTATCCCGCAGGTGAGCCAGGTGGCCCGGATTGCTGTTACTGGCACTCGGGTTCGATTCCCGAGGGGTGAAAAACAACCCCTCTGACATATAATTAAAAATATTCCACTCCATCGGAATTAATAGATGACACCATCTTTGATCTATGATTTCTAGTAAATTTGAATCTATTACCATCGGCAAATTAATATCTTTCATATTAAATTAGGAAAAGTCATTCCATTGCCCTTCGAATTTTGAATTTCTTCAAAATTCGAAACACTCAACCACCTTTATTTAAATTATATGGCATGGCTATATGTTTAAATTTAGAATCACTATATCGCGAAATTTTACAAATTAAGATAACAATCTTTGAGTAAAATATTTTACGCGTTTGCATATGTCAGAGAGGTTCGTATCCCGCAGGTGAGCCAGGTGGCCCGGATTGCTGTTACTGGCACTCGGGTTCGATTCCCGAGGGGTGAAAAACAACCCCTCTGACATATAATTAAAAATATTCCACTCCATCGGAATTAATAGATGACACCATCTTTGATCTATGAAAGTCAAATTTGTAGGTCTCTAGTTAGAGGTTGACGACGTCCACTTTGCACGGTTTTAAATTGCACAAACAGGCATTCCGAAATCTTAGCATGGGTCCTGTGATATAAAAGTTATCTTATAAATTCACCCATCACTCTTGGCACATACTCGTACTAGTTGGGAAACTTTTATGTTTTAAAGACCATTTTTTTCAATGGTCATTTCCAAAGAAGGACGCATTTAACAGTTTTGAATAGACATGATTTTTGAAGTTATTTTATATTTATTAGTTACATTCAAATTTACATGAAAATGTGTAAGACATTAAAAAGATAAAGTAGAAAAAAAGTATCATTCATTTACTTTTTGTTCACCTAATGACTTATCTGAGATTGTTTTTGTCGAGACAGCATGGGATTTCGGGTTCTAGCATGGATGTTTTGAGCTTAATTTGGTCTTCAAGGTGCACATCTGTGATTTGAGATCTTTTATGAAACTTAAGAATTATAGTTCGCGTATATTTCATATTCCTTAAAAAATTTAGCATTTTTTACAACAAGCCCAGAATGCCGCATTTTATGGTTCTGAAGGCCGCAGGTTCACCACCCCTGGTCTAGCTAGACTCTAGACTTATAAGCACGCTTAGAAGACATGAATCTTAAATCTTAACTGAAGGCATTTTGGCAATGTGTAAACTTGAAAGATGAGATTTTAGTCCTGCAAGTGTGCACCCGAAAAGCGTTCTTTGGTGCATTTATGTTGGGGCTGTGATAAAAGCATACTTTTATGTGGAAATATTTATATTGGAGCAACGAGTAAGATCGAGGAATAATAAGACCTACGATAAGAGAAACATTGTTTTATTTTGCTCTTGTCGATTATTAAAGCCGACAATTTTACTAGTAAATTTTTATCAAACCCCCTTGTGAAACAAAATAATAATAATAATAATTGTTGGATATTGAGGTGTTGATTCATGAAAATTATGAAATTCTCCAAACACGCGGATAGAGCTATTAGATAACTTAATTAAATAATAGTTTTAAAATTAAATTACATAAATATTAAGGCATTCTACAAGCTTAAAAGAAATAACAAAAAGTGCATTTTCTACTGAATGCAAATATACTGGGTGATGTTCAAGAGGTACATTAGGAGCGATTTTTTGAGGCAATTAGCTGTGATAATAGAAAAACAAATGAGCAGTGTATTTTTAAATTATTTTCAAAAATAATTTTATTCTTTAAAAGAAGACCGTTTATTTTTTTCTAAACTTTGATAGACGAATCGGAATAAAAAGTAACTACCTAATATACATTATATAAGATTTTATTTTCATTTTTAGTTTACAGTTTATTAAACATATTCCACACAGAAACTCAAAAGTAGTTTTGCTTGAGAAATATTTTTTGTAGTCTGAAGATAAAGCCAAAACCTTCGAAACTACAATCTCAAATTAATATATTTTAGGATGTTCCTTATTTTGGATATTTTCGAGTATTTACGCGGACAGGGGCTCATATGGTTCTAAATAAATAAATAAAAATATCTCCCAAGTTTCAAGTCTCTATCTCAATTTTAACCTCTAGTATTACACAACGATTAAGTTCCCCATTTAAATAACATGGGGGTTTTGCCATTGAACGATCAATTTTTTTTGTCCTTATAATAGTAGCAATACTTCATAATTTTTACAGATTTTTAGATATTACAATTTTGGAGTTACATCTTAAAATACTGCTATATCTTAGGATTAGTAAGTTATAGACTCGAAAATTATAATAGCTAAAAATCTGTAAAAATTCTGAGCGATAGCTACTATTATAAGGATAAAGTCTAAGGAGTTTCAATTTTTTTGAACCATTAAAACCAATAAAAAATTGAACGTTCAATGGCAAAAACCCCATGTTATTTAGATGGGAAACTTAATCGCTGTATAGCACTAGGTTAAAATTGAGATAGAGACTTGAAACTTGGGGGATATTTTTTTTAATTTATTTAGAACCATATGAGCTCTGTCGGCGTAAATATTCGAAATTATCCAAAATAAGGAGCTCCCTAATATACATAGGTAATTATATTAAATCTATACAGTTCCTTATAAAAACAATCATAATTAAATATTCAAACGTTTCGGGAGTAGCTAATTCTCCATTTTCCAATTATAAAGGAAAAATTTATCCCGATACGTGTGGATATTTAATGAACGTTTTATGATTGTTTTAAAAACTGTATTCAATTAATTCAATAAACATTCAAGAATCTATTTAAATCAAGAAGAATGATTTTATATAGATTAAGAAAGTCTTTTCGCTCCAGTTGAGTCAAAAGAAGTGTAGTATATCTAAATATTTAATAAAATAAGTTAAAATACAAATGAAAAATAATAGAATTAAAAAATAAATAGTATGAAAGCCGTAAATGTTTGAAATAAAAACAATTATAAAAAAATAATTAAATACAATAGTTAGTTTGATACTGTCTATGTTTACAACCAAACAGCATTTATGTGATTTTTTAGAGTAAATTTCTCAGTAAATTCCTCGGTCAATGATATATTTTATTGCAAAAAAGAAACCTTGTCATGTTTCAAAAGATAATTTTTAGTTTTTTTAACTTTATCAATTCAAGAGAAAATGTCAAGATCTTAATTTTCCATAAGACTCTGAGAAAATGTTTACATTTTAAAAAATTTTATTTTCAAAAATTTGCTCGCTAATGTGTGATTGAAACTTCCCCAAGCATTGATAGAGACTTAAACTACATATTATAAAAAATTAAGTTATAGTTATAATCTAATATTTTTTATTTAACATTGGCGGCGAAAGGACCTCCTTAAACAAATCTCGACAAATTTTATTTTATGAGTAATTTTTGAATTTCGCGGTCATTTTTTTAAATCAAATTAAAAATTAAAATTTTAAAATAAATTACTTTTAACTAAATATGAATTAATAAAATAAATAGCAAATAAAAAAAACGTTTATTTTGTTTAATAATTGTTTTTTTAATTAATTTGATAAAAGTTCAATGGTGATTAAGAAAAGCCGGAACTGTCTTGACTTTTCATTATACCAGTTCACCTTGGGAGCCAATCTGGTATTTAAAGTTACCTAACTGAAATTGAGATTTTTTTCTACATCTTTAAATAATATTTTGAGTTTATTAGTGAAAATTTTATTTTTGGTTAGAGTATCTGATTTGATTGGCCGGTCGGTTCTGAAATCCCGCTAGCTCAACTATTGCTCTTACTGGCTGGCCTGATTTTTTGCACGCACTCCATTTAAGTTTTTGGATACGAAAAGATTGAAAAGCTTTGTGTAGAAGATAAAGCATTATTAGTGTAGTGCCTCGTCAATGTAGCCAATGTTAAATTGGAAGGCGTTTGCCAACTCTTCATGTATGGAATTACCTGACTAGTGCTGGTGTCTTCTTGAATTGCTGGTCGCTGTTTACGAGCTCCTCGAGCGCTGACCTTGGCTGCTTATCAGGTTGGTCTCTTTAGAGAAAATAACCATTACTAGAATAGCAAAATATTTATTTCTTATCATCCTTCTTACTTCAAAATTATCATACTTTTTTAACTCTTAACTCACACATAAATCTTTATTTTTTTTAATATTAAATTTCTCATTTTATTTTTAATTCTATTTCACATAACATTTTTAAAAAGATGGACTCAAATTATAACAATAATAATCTCTTTAAAAAAATTTATTACCATGTCAAGAAACAATTTATTTTAAATATTTTTTTTTTTAGGTTAAATTGTATGTGAGTGAAATTATAAATGATTTTTAAAATGTAAATAAATCATTGTTAAATCTTTGTCTTGTCATTGAAGATACATAAGCTGATATACTCATGTATACCGTGTAATTAGCTATAATGATTAATAATTAATCAATTCAATTTATTTATTTTGAAAAGGCAAAAAAAAATTATTTATTATTTCAATCATTTAAATTTAATTTTAACAAAATATTATGATAAGGAATTATTTGTTTGTCATTCAAGTTGAAAATTCAAAATTTATATAAAATTTTTCGATGTTTATGCTTTTTTATTTAAATAGAAAAAGCACATGTTGGTGAACGCATGGTTTTATCTCGTAGCCCTCTCCCCCTTTGCTGGTGTATTCCCCGCTCAATGTCAGTTTAAACCGCCACTTCTTCACCCCTGACTTAAGGAGGTCCTTTCGCCGCCAGTGTTTAATAAAAAAATATTAGATTATAACTATAACTTAATTTTTTATAATAGTTTAACTCTCTATCTATGTTTTGGTGAAGTTGAATCACACATTACCGAGCAAATTTTTATAAAATGTAAACATTTTCTTAGTCTTATGAAAAATTAAAATCTTGACACTTTCTCTTGAATTATACTACTATTAGTTGAATAGATAAAGTTAAAAAAAATAACTAAAAATTAGCTTTTTGAAACATGCAGGTTTCTTTTTTTGCAATAAAATCTATCATTGACCGTCGAATTTACTGAGATATTTACTATAAATAATCGTATGTTTCCTACATTTGATTCAATCGCGAATCAAATGTAGGTGATTTTTGTCAAATATTGAATGAAAATAATATCTGAACTTATATATTTCTAACTTGAAATAATGATGTTAAATAAATTTATAATTTTTCTCATTAATATATCAAAGAATAATTGACACATTAACGAGAATTGTTTGGATCGCGCTTTTTGAAAAAAATATATATCGCGAGACTACTGCAGTTGAAGCTATTGGAGTCTGCGGAGTCTTAAGTCTGGACCAAGAGAGAAAAAGATATGATCCATTTAGCTACAATCCAACTTCATTTTGCGTATAGGCCGTTGGATCACCAAATGAATTTGAAATCTAAGATGTTATATATTCAATCTCTCTTGGTCCAGACTTAAGACCCCGCAGACTCCAATAGCTTCAACCGCAGTAGTCTCGAGATATATATCTTTTTCGAAAAGCGCGATACAAAATTTGGTTGAGTTTGGTACAAGGGCCTAGATTTTCATTTTTTTGACCCCTCCGCCCCCTTAATTTTGGGTCGATATGCACCAAAATCTAACCAGCTCTTAATCTCAATGGACCAAAACTATGTGCGAAATTTGATTTTGATATTTACACTAGTTTTTGAGCTAGCTCGTCCACAAAAATTTGGTAACGCACAGACTAACAGACATTTTGACAAAACAATTATTATCTCGAAAAATATAATTTTTTCGATGTTCACTTATTAGAGCTTTTTTGTAGAGCGAAATGCCATGGTTTCGCTCAATTTTTTTAATCAAAATAGTTTCGGCCGTTTTTGAGATATTTAAAAAAAGAAGGAAAAAACCACTTTTTTCATGCACGATTACAATACTTGACCACCATATCCTGTATGGTAATGTAAAAATCACATAAATGCTATGTTTGGATTTAAACATAAACAGTAGAAATACAACCCATTGACAAATCATACAAGAGTTATTATCAGCTGATTTAAATAAATCAAACTAACTTTTGTATTTAATTATTTTTTTTATAGCTTTCATACTATTTATTTTTTAATTCTATTATTTTTCATTTGTATTTTAACTTATTTTATTAAATATTAGATACTACACTGCTTTTGACTCAATTGGAACGACAGAACCTCCTTAATTGTTGATAAAGAACTCAGTTTACTTTCAATCACTGAATTCCCCATTAAAATCAATGATAATATGATTTATTGAGTGATTTTTTTTATAAGACAAACTCACTAAATTCAATTTTCACAAACTTTTCTAAAAAAAAATACGTTGAAAAAATTTATTGATTGTTTCTTCTATTAAATAAATACAGTTTGTTTGTTTTTTATAAAACAATCTCTAAAGGTTTATTAATGTCCAAAAGTTTCGGGAGTAATTTTTCATGAAAAATACTTGGTTGCTTTAAAAGAAATATAAAGCAACTATTTTGAAAATTGACAATGATACATTATTGTGGAGATGAAATTGCCTTGAATAAAAATAAAAAATATAAATATTTACCAATAGTAATTTTTCTAGAAATATTTTTTTTGTTCAAGCTAATTTTAATCTCCAAGACAAAATTTTTTATAGAAACTCACTTATTCAATTTTCACAAATTATTGGATAAAAAATACTTAGTAGGTTTCACATTAAGATATAAAAAAAAATTCGTTTTATTTTTATATCTTAATGTGAAACCTACCAAGTATTTTTATCCAATAATTTTAAAAAATGTTTCACCAAGTACCAACTACCTAATTCCTTAAAAACTAAATTTTCACAAACTTTTCTTAAAAAAAAAATAAACTTTGAAATAATTTATTGGTTGTTTCGTGTATTAAATAGTTCTTTTATAAAACAATCTCAAAATGTTTATTAAATTCCGATTTAGTAGAAGATAATCTTGTAATTTTTTCCAAGTGAAAGTATGTACGTTAAATAAAATAGCCGAAAAATTTATTGATAGTCATGATTAGAGACCGGATTTTTATGCAGTAAAAAGTGCCAAAATATGCAGTTAAAAATGCTGAAAAATGCAAGCAATATGCAGAATACGTTGAAATATGCAAATATATGCAGTAAAAGATGGCCAAATAATTTTTTTGCACTAAAAAATTAAAATTGAAAACAAAAAGAAAATATATTTGAAGGAGTGCTATGAAAGAAATAAAATGATGAAGTAAGCTACAGACACCAAGTGTCAAATAGTACTTTTATTGAGTAAAAAATTGCAAAAAATTTCATTATATTTAATATATTAAAAAAATTTTAATCTCAAAGAAATACCTACTTTTCTAATTGACCTACAAATAATAAACTAATAAATTAATGCAAATATTTGTCCGGCTATAATCTGATCACTACACTAATTTACACAAACTTCCACAAACACTCAATGGCCAAAATAGGCTACCGTTACCGAAGGACATTAAAAATAATAATAATAATAATAAATAATCAACAAAGGATCTCAAAAATAATTAAATTTTGATTGTAATTGTCAATAATTTATGTGTACAAGTATTTTTCTAATTTATCTTCAGGTTATTATGTCTACGGTCACTTGAAATTGATTTATACGATTAAAAGGATCGCTCCACTTTCTCAGATATAATGGGGGCAAATTTAAAGGAAATTTATATTAGGTTAAAAAATAAAAACAATTCTGTTACCATCGACAGTGAAATCTTTTATTCAACTAATAGAAATTTATATATATATTTCTTCATTTTTTTCATTCTTTCTCCGAAAATTTACTTTTAAAAAATCTGTATTTGGCGCAAAATAAGCAATATTTGACAAAAAAATCCTTAAAATGTGCAATTTTATGCGATATTCTTCAAATATGCAATATTACTCAAATATGCAAAAATATGCAGTATAAAATTTAACCCACAGTATCCTAGATGCGTGATTCGGATAGATAATTGATCCCCTGGGTCGTATGTGGCGGCAAACAAAATATGCAATTGCATAGCAATCCGGTCTCTAGTCATGATCTTAGTGCTTCTTAAACTGTGGGTCGCGACCCTCAAGGGGTCACGTAACTAATTGTAGGGGTCGCGAAAAATTTGGCAACAGCAAAATTTCTGAACACGTAATATAATAATAATAAAAAAAATTATAAATATAAAAATTTTTGAGTCTTCGATGGAACCACACAGTGTCATGCATTGATTTCCATCCATAAAGCCGGACTTAATTATACTTTCCTTTGTAAATATTGTATATATAACAAACAACCTTTGTACATAAATTTTTGCCTTGGGTAAATAAATACCCCGGCAACTTTGTAAAAACAAAAATAAAAATAAACTTGAAATTATTATTATAATAAAGAACAGAACATTAAAAAATAGATTTAGACAAAAGCATAATTAAACCATTGTGTTGTTTCTGTTATTTACATATACTAAAGAAATGTTTTAGGTATGTTAATTTTTATTTTTGAAGTGAAACTTCTTTAGCGACGTATTTGTTTAAAATTTTTGTTACAATAAAGGTGAAATAACCTAATAGAGGGGAAATAAGAGAAAAGCCTTGATTTTAAATTTCCTAATTACTTGTATTAAATTTGATTTGTCATGAAATATTAATGGGCTTTAAAATTAAAGTTTCACTCCCCCCCCCTTCCCTGAGCTTATGTGGATGAGGCTCACACATTTTTTTATTATTAAATGTTTGATTTGTATATTTGTTTTATATACGGGTCGCGTAATCAATCTGAAAATATTATTATTGGGAATTTATCTATTTTCTATTAAAATTGGCAATCTTATTAAATAAAAAATGTTTTCATTATTAATTAAATAAAAGCACGTGGTTGTATATATGGTCCTAAAAATTCAGAATAAAAATAAAAAAATGTTTACCTTTTTAATTAAATAAAAGTACGTGGTTGTATATATGGACCTAAAAATTCAGAATAAAAATAAAAAAATGTTTACGTTTTTAATTAAAAAAACCACGTGGTTGTATATATGGTCCTTTCGTCGAAATCATTCTTTAATTATACATTTCAATTTTTTTACAATCAGATTCTACATTTTTATTAAAAATAGAGAGCAAAATTTTAGACAAAATCATCTTGATACTTGTTAATTAATAAGAAAGAGATTGTGGTGTTGGTGCAAGGTGAAACATCTTTAATAAAGATAAAAATAAATAAATATTAAATGAAATATTCATTTACTATGAGTTAAGATTTCTAGGTCACTTATTTCACATTAAAAATTAAAAAAATTAAAAGAGGTAAATTTGTTCAATATAGGTATATATTTCGGACTGTAAACCCATCTTCAGGAAATTACAGAAGGTTAACAGTTATTGAAAAAATTTACCTCTTATTTTTTAATTTTTAATGTGAAACAAGTGACCTATAAATCTTAACTCATAGTAAATGAATATTTCATATAATATTTATTTACTTTTATCTTTATTGATACTTGTTGTACTATATAGTGAAAGATATTATTAATTATATTTAGAAAATTATTTAAATTCTCCTCTTTGGTACATAACGTTTCTACATATATTTCGAAAATCAAATTCAAGTTTTAATAAAGCCCCGGGAATCAATCATTTATATATTAAATGCATGGGATGAGAAATTAGTCACGTGGCTTCAATGGCGTAATTATGGGGTGGCTAGGCCGATAAAATGCGACATCTACCAATACTTAAGTCTGCCAACTTTTCCAGATTAAAAGGTACTGACCATTTCTTTGTTTTGTTTCGATCGATATTTTAAACAATCTTTTTCCTTTAAACGAAATAAAATATAGACCTTTGAGCAAAAAATGTATTTGAAAAACAATAAACGACTTATATAACTTTTACCCCCTTTCACAATAAGTGCTCAGCCCCGTTTAGCTAAAGCGTGATAATAAAAAGTCTCACTCCCGAGACCATTCATAACACGTAGAAAAAATTTTATTCCAATCAGATAAGTAGTTTTTAAATTATTTGGATTTGTTTTAAGATTTCTAAAGTCAGAACCTTACTAATTTGAACTGTATGATTATTTCTAATGCTATCAAAATGATCTTCTGGGACCGAAAAGTTATGTATTTTGATCAGATTATAGGAACAATAATACCTAATATCCTTTCCCCTAATGTCTTTAACTTAAAAACATACCAACAGTTGAACTGGTTAACATTCATTATTTAATAATTAAATCCCAAGGCTTTAATTTGTTATCCCTTTCAAATTCTCACACAAGAGTGAACATTATCTCTCCAGTTGCCAAGTATTAGTAAAAAATAAAATAAATTAATTTCAAAATTATTTCTTAATCAATTGGGTGTGGAGAAATAATCCTACAACGCAGGCAAACCATAAAATGGTGAGCTGTTGTGGTTGTCTACTCTGCAGGCGGCCAAGGACGAGATATCTCCATGCTCAATCTAAACTTTAAAATTTATTGCTATTAATTTATTATATTTATTTTTATATCCCTCCTAAAAATTAAATTTATGAACCACTAAAAATCCTGAAGTGATACAAAGGCCCCCCCCCCCTTACCTCCCATTTTCCGATTTTTTTAAGAAAATAAAGTTTTACTTTTTAAGAAACTTTAATTTATTCTAATAGTATATTATATAGAGAGCTCAATTATAATATTTATTTTTATATCCCTCCTAAAAATTAAATTTATGAACCACTCTAAAAATCCTGAAGTGATACAAAGGGTCCCCCCTTACCTCTCATTTTCCGATTTTTTAAAGAAAATAAAGTTTTACTTTTAAGAAATTTTAATTTATTCTAATAGTATATTATATAGAGAGCTCAATTATAATATTTATTTTTATATCCCTCCTAAAAATTAAATTTATGAACCACTCTAAAAACCCTGAACTGATACAAAGGGTCCCCCTTACCTCTCATTTTCCGATTTTTTAAAGAAAATAAAGTTTTACTTTTTAAGAAACTTTAATTTATTCTAATAGTATATTATATAGAGAGCTCAATTATAATATTTATTTTTATATCCCTCCTAAAAATTAAATTTATGAACCACTCTAAAAATCCTGAACTGATACAAAGGGTCCCCCCTTACCTCTCATTTTCCGATTTTTTAAAGAAAATAAAGTTTTACTTTTTAAGAAACTTTAATTTATTCTAATAGTATATTATATAGAGAGCTCAAATATAATATTTATTTTTATATCCCTTCTAAAAATTAAATTTATGAACCACTCTAAAAATCCTGAAGTGATACAAAGGGTCCCCCTTACCTCTCATTTTCCGATTTTTTTAAGAAAATAAAGTTTTACTTTTTAAGAAATTTTAATTTATTCTAATAGTATATTATATAGAGAGCTCGAACATAATATTTACCTTTATATCTCTCCTAAAAATTAAATTCATGAACCACTCTAAAAATCCTGAAGTGATACAAAGATTCCCCCTTACCTCTCATTCTAATCTAATATATTAGTTTTATGAATATATTTCATTATCGGGTTTAACATACATAAAGTCCTAGGACTGGTTTGTCTCAACCACCCACATCCAACCAATAGCAATATTTATTTATTTTTTAAGTTATACTTGGCATATGGAGGAAAATTGTCCATTTTTGATTTTAAAATAAATTCAATTTTATTTCCATTGCCCAACATAATATGTTGTCTATATTATAGAATCGGTAATTTTATTAATATTAATAGTAAATGAAATTTTGTATTCGTGAAAAAAATTGATGATGAGATTTTACAGATCTTTGTTTAAAGACGATTTATAAAAAGTAACGTCGGTGGATTTTTTTTTTTTTTTTTTTTTTTATCTTAACTACTTTATCCCAAACTTTTGTATTTTCGAAATGTCTCAAAATGACCCTTAGAGTTTTAATTTAAAAAAAAAAAGGTACAGCAAAATTATATAATCCGAGACATTAATTATTTATGTTCAAATCAAGGGACGAATTTCCTTTAAGGACATATGTTTATTATACAAAACAAACAATAAAGAGATAGAATAGTCCAAAATGCATTTCTACGATATAATGGAAAATTTTACTTAGAGAAAGTGGTGTAGGTTTTAGGTGAAACATGATATTAATTAATAAATTAAAGGGTGTGTAGTTTCACAGTGAATGAAATAAAACTCAAAGAGGTTTATACAAACTCAATATATTTCGGATTATTAGTCCATCATCAGGAGTTTACAGGTTAAAAACAGTTTTATAAGTTTTATTTCATTCACTGTGAAACTACACACCCTTTACTTTATTAATTAATAATGGAAAATGGTCCTTTATTAGCTACCACATTTTTTTAATTTTTTTTAATTTTGGATATTGCTTTAAAAGTTTCGCCTATTTTCTTGTGACATCATCAAGCAATATTTTGTTTTATAAAATAACCAATTTAGTATATATAAATATAAGGACAATATAATTAATATACAATAAATAAAAATGAGGAATTTTATTTTTATTAATTGATTTATGTTTCAGATGAAATATTGATCTCATTCATAATGGAAACTACTTCAGTTGGATCTTCACCCGCGAAAATTGGATCTACACCTACTGAAAGTGGATCTACACCCACAGAAAGCGGAACTACACCCGCGGAAATCAAAACTGAAATGACCGGTGTGACTACTCGTATTTATTCCGTCCCTCCTCATCTTCTTGGACGGAATATGGATAATCCTTTAGAAGATATGATTGGATCTGGGAGACGTATTCAAAAACCCCGACTTGGTGTTCGCGTTCCGTGTCGCAATCTGACAAGTCAGATTGTCACTCAAGATGAAATAGCTCAAGAGATATATGAGCGATCAGCTAGACGCGGTACTGTTCACGACCGTCCAGAAGGTGGTGATTTGTTTTTTACTAAAAAATTGACTCATCGTTTGGCTAAAAGAATAACACCAGCCAACGATCAAACTGAATTATCTCCTGGGATCTTAGGAGATAAACTACAATTACCAACTAATACAGATAAATGTCGAGTTCCTGTCGTGGAATGTAAACCAGCAGATACCGCTCCCTTTGTCGTCCATGCTCTCCGCTACAAGCTTGATCCTGAAAAAGAGCGAGAACTCGCATTAAAACAATTGATGGAACTACCAACTACTAAACGTAGAAAACGTAATATCGTTCAAATTATACCTAAACAAGAAATAGAATCAAACGGTGTATCTCCAAATCAACAAGTGAATATAACACCTACTGCAAACCAAAAATCAATAATGGCACCTACAACACCTAACTCAGGAATGATTTCTGTTCATAATATTAACAACAATATTACTGAGATTCAACAAATACAAGAACTAACCCCACCTCCACCAGAAGAGACAATTGAAATTGCTGGAGCTATAATTCCTGTTACTAGAAATTTCAAGAGTCCTCGAAGAACATATGGCTTGAGAAAAGGTTTACAAATTAACGAATCATTTGAAATTGAAACGGAAATTGAGAAAGCAAAAGAAACGCCCAAAGATTCGTCTGAAAAAATACCTAAAGAAAAAACAAAAGAAACACCTAAAGAAAAGGCTAAGGAAACACCCAAAGAAAAGGCTAAGGAAACACCTAAAGATAAAGCTAAGGAAACACCTAAGGATAAAGCTAAGGAAACACCTAAAGATAAAGCTAAGGAAACACCTAAAGCTAAAGCTAAGGAAACACCTAAAGTTAAAGCTAAGGAAACACCTAAAGCTAAAGCTAAGGAAACACCTAAAGTTAAAGCTAAGGAAACACCTAAAGATAAATCTAAGGAAACACCTAAAGATAAAGCTAAAGAAACACCTAAAGTTAAAGCTAAGGAAACACCTAAAGCTAAAGCTAAGGAAACACCTAAAGCTAAAGCTAAGGAAACACCTAAAGTTAAAGCTAAGGAAACACCTAAAGAAAAAGCTAAGGAAACTCCGAAAGGAAAGACTAAAGAAACTCCGAAAGGAAAGACTAAAGAAACACCGAAAGGAAAGACTAACGAAACGCCGAAAGGAAAGACTAACGAAACGCCGAAAGGAAAGACTAAAGAAACGCCGAACGATAAAATTAAAGAATCATCTGCTAAAGACAAGAAAGATCAAACATCTTCAAGAGCTTCAAGGGAAATTGCAAATTTACTTGGAGATGAAGGAGCTATTAAATTACTTTACGATGTTGAAACTGGAGGCTCGCAAAAAGCTAAAAAAAGACGTTTCCGTACTGTCGATGGAAAATTGAAAGATTTAGTGCTTAAGACTCGATTAGTGAAGAATGCAGTTATGCGATTGACTTCCAGTCCTAGGCGAGCTCCACGTCGAAGTGCAGCTCCGGCTGTTTCAGTGAATTATTCAGATGTCAAACGTCGGCCTAGCAAAGATTCACCGCAACCCCTTTTGGCATCACTTTCTCCCCCAGCATCTCCTCCAGAATTCTCATTTCGACTTGGTGCTTCTCGAATTATTCGAAGACATTCTTCTTCGAGTTCATTTTCAAGTCGAAGTGGATCTCCAACCGTTACGAAACGTTCTGCCGTTAATGGAGCTAACGGAACCGATTCTGAAAAAGGTTCTTCTCGATATGACCAATTGGTTGGAAACGGATCGAAATCCGAATCAAAGGTAATTATTTTATTTTATCCAATTTTCAAATTTTAATTTGCTTGAAATTTCTCTATTATTGAAATTTTTTTTTAAGTAATAACCGTGCACAATGAATTCAAATAAATTATTTAAATAATTCAAATATCTACATTCAAAAAAAAAAGGAAATAATAACATTTAAGCATCCTCTCCCGTTCAAAATAAAATAAATAAAACAGTTTATATTGCCGATAGCAGACTAAAGAAATCATGAGAGGTTGTACTAAATCCGAGCTTTCATATATTATCTTTATTACATGCCAGAAGGGTCCACCCACCTCACTGGGTAGCTATTTTTGGGTCGGTTCGATTCCCGAAAGGGTGAACACAATCTTATAAGAAATTTCATAATGGGAAGTGTTGTGGGACTTATAGATAAGTGAAAGAGTTGTTGGCATGGGGTAGAGTCAGTGGAAGCAGGCGATTGCATCAAAACAGGACGATATTACTCAATGGTGAAAATGATGAGCTTTAACCAGTTTTCACATATCTCGAAAAATTAACTTAAATTGCACGATTACAATAACTCTTTGTGATGTAATCCTTGCCTATATATATCTCAATTTTAACATGTTTGTCATATGTAATTTTTAAATTACGACAGAGGGCCTAAAGGAGAGCTTTTTTGCTATTTATTTTTAATTGTAAATTCATTAATAATAATAAATTAAAATAAGAAAGAATTAAATTATTTTTATTTATTAATTATTAAATTATTAAATTTGGACTAAGAATATTTCTTTAGTTAAATAGCATTTGTTTATTAAATAGAGATTTTGACATCTCTCATAGAGATGAAAAATTCTAGATGGCGCATCTATTTTTTAAGATAAATTTTTTGGGGGAAAATCAATCATTCATATGTGGTACAATAAAACTAAATTATATCCCAAACAAACTTTTGGCCGATTCAAGACGCTGCCCGCCAGGGCCACCGCCTGAGGGCCTTGGTGCAGAGGGCTAGGCACGCCAGTAGCAGCATAGAATATAAATGTACGATAGGTTTTAAGTCTAGCCAGATTTTTAATAAACTTGTCTGTTTATTCTTTCTTAAAGAGCAGAAAAACTAAGTCCTCTACTGATTTCGAACAGCCACCAGCAAAAGTAATGAAGAGAGCTAGGAAGCCGGGAGTCCCAATTTTCATCAGAAAGCCAACTTCGCCATACAAAGGAGGCAGAGTTCGACGAGGAGATACTCCAAGCAGTACCGGTTCTCTTATTAGCGAAGAAGATCCTCCACCTAAAGACTCTGTCTCTTCTCTTCAGGCTAAACATTTGACAAAAAAGAAAATGACCTTTGCAACCAAGAATAAACTCAAGGCACAAATGTCGAAGAACTTTCAAAAAGGATTAAATCAAGCGGATTTGGCTACTGTATGTATCTCCTTTAATAATTAAATAAATACAATCAATTAATTTTCTCGCTAAATATTATTATTAAGGTTATTAATGTATAAAACTTGAACAAAATTGTTATTCTTATTTGAAAAAAATTCAATTTACGATTTTCTTCATTAGTAAACTACTACTACTTGAATTTTCTCGAAAACGGAAATGATCATTTAAAATGGTCATTAAGGTTGCTCGAACAGTACCCTGCAAGTCAAAATAAAATCTAAAATTAAAAATGTTAACACATAAATTAATTATTTCAATTTAAATGTTAGCTAACATCATTTTTAATCGGAAATATGAAATATTTAATTAATAGATATAATAAATAAGGAGGCGACTGTGGGTCAGTGGCTAGAGTGTCGGGTCGCTGACTCGAAGTTCGCTGGTCTCGGCTGATCAGATATTTGCAGTAGCCTCCTCTTGGAAACCAATGGCAACCTACCAAGAGTATAATTGGCTAGTAACCTCTCCAAACTTGCCGTTCGGAACCGGCGTTCAAAAGTAGGTCCCGTATATCTGTGTAAAACAACTAAACACACTCAGCACAGGTATATGTGGAGAGGAGCCAAAACGTCGAGGAGACCTGATATGACACTTAAAAGAAGAAGAATAAATAAATGTCTTTTGACTGTGATTTATTTATTTTAAAGTGAAGCGGACTGATATTTTCGATCATTTAGATTTGAATATTTACAAAACCCTGGGTCAGAAAGTTTTTTATTTTTAACGTTACCTACGATAATTTATCTATATAAGTAAAAGTTTTTTGTTTTTTTCTCATCATACAATTTGGCTAGATTAATCGAAATATATGCCTTCAGCTAACATTCCCAATTCACTACGTGTTAAAAGTCCGATTTTTAATAATTAATTACACGAAAACCTTTGGTCAGATCTTTTTCAAAAAATTATTTTATTCGTATTTGTTATCGATTAATAACATATTAAAAATTCAGATTTTTAATCCAACATTGCCTTAATATCGGAGCAACCTTAACACACAGTTTGTCAATTGTGGAAAATGATAAACTCGGAAGATGAGCTTGTTAGCTACTTTTTCCAATTTTTATCAATAAATGTTTTATACATTAAACTGTTTCATTGTTTTTAATACTATGCATATGTATATAAAATCAAATAAGAGTTCTTTTAAGGTAGTTGTTCCGCCAAATGGGTTTTCTTAAGATTTTTTTGAAATTTAGACAGATTATTATTTAAATACTTCTACGTCGATTGGTGGCAAAACGAAATTTATGAACAATACAGTTCCGGAGATATTAAATTTCAAAAATCGAGTTTTTCAGACTCTTATACATTGCACTATACAGGATATCTGAAAATTTACATGCATATTTAATTATAATTAAGAAACCCTTTTTACCATTTTTATAAAAATCTAAACCAACATTAAACAATAACCAATACATATTTTAAGACAATTTTGATTCATAGTTACAACAAAGTTTCTGAGATAATAATGAAAAATGTATAAAAAAAATTTACACTAAAAACAATTTGGCAACAGCGCATTTATTTAATCAGCGAAAGATATATAAAGCGCGCATGCGTTAGATTTTTTCAAAATTATAATTTTCATAAGGTGTAAAGTAAGCGTTGATTACATTTGTTAAAAAATAACAAAACGATTTTTATAGAAATAAATCGACCTTTAAAATGTATTTTATCTGACATTATAATATAAAAATATTCAATCTCTTACAGTGGTGCCAGATTTGTCAAACGAGCACGGGATTGGCTAGAATCGTACGGTACATAAACAGCAAAAAGTTTTGGCCTTATGAATTATGAATCCTTATTGTATGTTGTATATACTCTAGCATTAACTTTTTGCTACTATTGTCGCGAAACAACTACCTTAATATAAAAATTATATTATTCTTTTTTTTATAGATTGAAAAGGGATCAAAAGGTCGTAAAGCTTCAAAGGATAGTGATAACAACGCAGAAATGCCACCTCCAACGATAGCTTCTTCGAAAGCTGATCTTCCTGCTTCAACTTCATCTGGAACTACTTCTAAAAAAGGATTCACTATTCCTTCGAGTCCAAACGCAACTAGCTATTCTAATCTTGTCAAATCCCTTGAACCATCTGATTCAAATAAGACTAAAGCTGAACGATCAAGTGGACGCCAAACGATTTACAAGGAATTATTTATCTTTTGAACTGTCTTTTTATCCACCTTTTCCAATTTTATTTCAGAAAATATCAAGTTAATTTCAGAAAATCACAATTGTATTTCAGAATTCTTAATTGAATATTAGAAAATCTCGCTTGTCTTTCAAAAAATACAAATTGTATTTCGGAAAATTAACATAATATAAACATCTAACTAAACAATTAAGATTTCGGAAACACATTTGTGATTTTCTAATCAAAACTTAGTTAACTTCAATGCAGTGAAAACTCAGTGTTGCCTTATTTCTAGGCGCGTCGACAGAAACCTCTCACTCATATCATTCGATTTAAACTCCTTGGAATTCAGGGGAAAAATTTCAATGTTAGGCTTCACACTAGAGTCTGACCTTTCTTGGAATGACCATCAGAGACTGGAACTCGCTCCCAGCCACCGTCTTCCCCGCGACTTATAACTTTCAGCTGTTTAAGACCCGTATCAACAGATACCTTCGACCCCTACCCAGCCCATAAAAACCCTTCTTCTTCTTTTCACGATGGAGGGTCAACCCAGGCCTTTAGGGGATGAACCTTTTTGGTGTAACTCCTTCTCTCATCATTTTCATTAAAAAAAAACATTCAGAAAATTATTCATATTTTTTGATACTTTTACTATACAGTTTTCTATCGACACTTGTAGACCATCTTCAGTATTAAATTAGACCTTATTTGCACGATTTTTTTTAAATGTGGAATTCGCATTTCCGGAACATCATTTCCCGACAAAATATGTACCACTGTTGTAGATTTAGGTCGAAACGTTTAAAAAATAAGCTGACGTGTTCTGATGTGGCCATCCACTTGACTTTACCATACAACCTGGCCCTTCACTTATATTTAATATTTAATAAAATTATTTATAATCATCTAGGGGAGGGGTTAGTTTTTGCATTTTTAGACTTCTGGGTGCCCACTGATTATGTATACAAAATTGGGTTAAGACAAGGTTAGTACAAGAGCCTATATTTTCATTTTTTGACCCCCCCTGCTCAAATGGCCTAGATTTTTAATTTTTAACCCCCTCCACCCCCCTTAATTTTGGGTCGATATGCACCAAAATCTAATTAGCTCTTAATCTCAATGGACCAAAACTACGTGTGAAATTTGGTTTTGATATTCACACTAGTTTTTGAGCTAGCTCGTCTACAAAATTTGGTAACCCACAGACACTAACAGACATTTTGACAAAACAATTATTATCTCGAAAAATATAATTTTTTCGATGTTTACTTATTAGGGCTTTTTTGTAGACCGAAATGCCATGGTTTCGCCCAATTTTTTTAATCAAAATAATTTCAGCCGTTTTTGAGATATTTCGAAAAAGAAGGAAAAAACACTTTTTTCATGCACGATTACAATACTTGACCATATCCTGTATGGTAAAGTAATAATTCAATGAATCATAAAAATCATCAACTGATACCTAACTTTTATATCTATTAGCTCAATATTTAATAATTATAAATCTATATTATAGCTTAAATTCAATTAATTTAATTATTGTATTTATATTTTTTTAGGAATTAAACGTCCGAAAATATGAACATTTGGTTCAGATTATTCTTTCGCCATCTTCAACAAAAATGAAAGCGGCTTTCAACGTTCCAGCGATGAGAGAATTACGGGAAGCTCTCACTCAGGCTAGAAAAGATGATACATGTCGTGCTGTGCTCGTCACTTCTTCAGCGAGCACCAATGCTTGGTGCCAGGGCATTGATTTACCTGCTCTTCTACATACTCAAAGTACTTAATTATTTATTGGCCCATGATTATAAATTATATTTTTCCAAAACTTAAATAAATATGAGTTTCTCCTCTTCAAACTTAAAGGGTTATCACACTATTAAATCAATTTAATAATTTCGATAAATATTAAAATAGATTCAGATGAATTAAGGTAGTTGTTTCACCATATGGGTTTTCTTAAGATTTTTTTGAAATTTAGACAGATTATTATTTAAATACTTCTGCATCGATTGGTGGCAAAACGAAATTTATGAATAATATAGGAACTGGTGGGTAGGGAATAGGTTCCGGAGATATTAAATTCCAAAGATAGAGTTTTTCAGACTCTTATACATTGATAATAAAACTTGAGCAAGATGCGAGGTAGGTTTCACAAAAGGAAATAAAACAAAATTGAGTTTTGAATTCGAATAATGTTTGCTTTGACTCCTGATGATGGCCTCACCCCCGAAATATATCGAATTCAAAACTCAATTTTGTTTTAGTTCATTTTTTGTGAAACCTACCTATCGCATCTTGCTCAAGTTTTATTATTATATTAAAATGTTTCACCTAGAACCAACACTTAACTCCTTAAAAGTTATCTTATACATTCCACTATACGGGGTATCGGAAAGTTAATATACATATTTAATGATAAATAATTAATAAACTCTTCTTACCATTGATATAAAAAAACTAAACCAACATTAAACAATAACTAATACATTTTTTAAGAAAATTTTAATTCATAATTACAACACAGTTTCTGAGATAATAAAAAATGAATAAATAATGAAAAATTTACACTAAAAACAAGCTGGCAACAATGTATTATATTTAACCTAAAAAGTGGATTAACTTGAGTATTTTTTTAACATTTTTTTCGCTTCAACCAATGTCGCAATAGCTTTTAATCGTTTATTAAGAACTTTTTGTTTAATAAATCGACCTTTATAATGTATTTTACCTGTCATTTCTATGATAAAAATATTCAAGCTCTGACAATGTTGCCAGATTTTTCAAACGAGCACCGGATTGGCTAGTAGTGGTACATAAACAGCAAAAAGTTTTGGGCTTATGAATTATGAATCCTTATTGTCTGTACTATATACTCTAGCATTAACTTTTTGCTAGTATTGTCTTGAAAGAACTACCATAAGTTTAACAAACGCGTAAATAGTATTTTTCTCTCAATATTCTCTGTATTAGTATATGATTTTAATGTATTTTTTATTGTTTATTTTTACCAGCTGAACGACGAAAGGCTGTGGCTATTGAATTTGCACAAAGTATCAAAGAACTAGCGAGAGCGCTTGCTTCGTTTCCCAAACCCTTGATTGCTGGAGTTCATGGACCTGCCATGGGTCTTGGTGTAACCATACTGCCTCTCTTTGATATGGTCTTTGCAAGCGACAAAGCTACATTTTATACGCCCTATGCTCGTCTAGGCCAGGCGCCTGAAGGAGGAGCCGTACTTACATTGCCCTCTCTATATGGAAATTGTTTGGTAAGTTATATCTTTTTAAATAATACAAGAAATAAAAGAAAAATGATTTTATTTATTTTAGCATTTGATTAATTATTTTTATCATAGGAAAATATGAAGAATAAAATCTTTATTTAAGGTAGTTGTTCCGCCAAATGGGTTGTCTTAAGATTTATTTGAAATTTAGACAGATTATTATTTAAATACTTCTGCATCGATTGCTGGCAAAACGAATTTATGAACAATATAGTTCCGGAGATATTAAATTTCAAAAATCGAGTTTTTCAGACTCTTATACATTGCACTATACGGGATATCGGAAAATTTACTTACATATTTAATTATAATTAATAAACCCTTCTTACCATTTTTATAAAAAACTAAACCAACCTTAAACAATAACCAATACATATTTTAAGACAATTTTGATTCATAGTTACAACACAGTTTCTGAGATAATAATGAAAAATGTATAAAAAAATTCACACTAAAAACAATTTGACAACCGCGCATTTATTTAAATAGCGAAAGATGTATAAAGCGCGCATGCACTAGATTTTTTCAAAATTATAATTTTCATAAGGTGTAACGTAGGCGTTGATTACATTTGTTAAAAAATAACAAAACGATTTTTATAGAAATTTAAAATGTATTATATCTGTCATTTTAATATAAAACTATTCAATCTCTTACAATGGTGCCAGATTTGCCTAACGAACACGGGATTGGCTAGAATCGGTACATAAACAGCAAAAAGTTTTGGGCTTATGAATTATGAATCCTTATTGTCTGTTCTATATACTCTAGCATTAACTTTTTGCTAGTATTGTCGCGAAACAACTACCTTAACACCTTAACAGATTAACTTTTATTTTATTCGTAAGATTATAAAATTATATATCGATTAAAATCTTATAATATATGGCAAATAGCCCTAGTTAATGTAGGATTTTTTATTTCCTAACCATTTATTAAAATTTAAAATAAATGCGATGCCGCTTACTACTAAAAAATAAAATAAAGGAATGATAAAAAAAAAAATCAATAGACATTTAGAATCAATTTGTCATTGAGGATTTGTAGCTTATTTGTTTGATTATAGTTACACACCGTATATATAAGGTCCCGACTTCGAATCCCGGCTTGTCATTATGTCTTTAAAAACTTTTTCTTTATTTTCTAATTTAATTTAAAATTTTTGATTTTTTTTTGCAATCAATTTCTTCAAAGAGATCAGTGGTATCCAAACTTTTTGCATCCCACCCTCTTATTTCAATTTTCATAACAGCCAACTTTGTAAATAATTTTGTTTAAAGTAAAATTCATATATTTGTTTCATTTGTTTAAAGTAAAATTCATATAAACAACATATATATTATTCTTAATTTAACTTCATTTTCAATTTTAGGTTATACATTTTTGTTATATAGGTTAGGTTATACAGGTTATATAGGTTAGGTTATACATTTTAGGTTATTTTTCCATTTCGAAGGGCTATTAGCTCACTTTCAAACACTTGGAAAATTGTTACTTTTTACTTTGAAAAGGCGTTAGTCTCGTTATTTTTATAGTTTAGTTAAAAATTAACCGTCCCCTTAAAATGATCTTGTTCCTCACAGATTGGAAACCACTTGAATAAATATTGAAAAATGAGTTTTATTAAATATTTTTTTCTTTTTTTTCTAGACTATGGAATTATTGATGGCGAGCCGTCGAATCACTGCAAATGAAGCATTAAAACACGGTCTTGTCACTAGGGTTATTTGGCCCGATAAATTTTTTGAAGAGTTAATTCCATCAGCCAAAGCGATTGCAGCGAATTCAGCTCAGGTAAATAATCCCATTTTATCTAACCTTTTATTAAATTAAAACATTACTCAAACATGAAAAAAATTATACATCCTTAATACAATGAGCTTCAAACCCAGGACCCGTGTATAGTAGCTCGGAAATATTTATCGGTTTGAGGTCATCGTCTCCTTGTCTGCATCTGTGTCCTTTTGGACAGGAGCCGTGATGATAGGCAGCCCAAGTATCTTTGCGCACCACTCCACACATATCGTCAGTGTCGAACTTTTTCAGCTGAAACAGAAATATTATTTTAAAAAATTAGTTACCGACAACAGCAGAGTTGCATGTCACAAAGCTATAGTAATTCACATTCTAGTGCAGAGATCCCCAAACTTTTTAGAGATAGGGCCACGTGGGATCATTAAAAACTATGGGCTGGTCGGATATAAGATATTATACGGAAATCATATTAATAATATTATCTTATTATATTAAAAGAGCAAATCTTTGTATATATATATATATATATATATATATATATATATCCAATGGGGCTCTCGAAAACGGCTCTAACGATGTGGATGAAATTCACGGGTTAGGAGGGTTTTGTGTTGGATTTACGACAGCGCTTCCGCTGACAGGTTAAAACAGTTAACATCTACTGTCGGTGGCCGTCCATGGCCTCTTTTACCTTCTTTCTGGCTATCACCTGTCTGGTCATATGCTTTTCATTTCAGCGCATTACGTGCCCATACCAGTGCAACCGACTCTTTCATTTTATGCTGTATTTCAGCGACTTAGAAGTTGCCTCTGATAATAATTCGTTTTGGATTTTATCCTGTTTAGTAACATCTCTCCACCCAGCGCAACATTTTCATTTTTGTGACATGCATTTTTTTGTTCATCACATACAAGTAAAAATAAAAATTTACCTCTTTGCATTGAAAACGCCTTTCAATTGAAATAATCTGATTATCATTGTGACCTTCATCTCTCGACATCTCCCAATATCCTTCGCTACATTGGCAATTGCTGACGATTGTAGTATTAATTTTTGAAGTTGATTTTTCCTCCCGTCTTTTGGATTGTTTAATTCTCTTTCGTTGTAAAACTTTGATACCTTCCTCACCATAAACACATTCATCTAAAGCGGTGGTATTTTTGCCAGGTGGACAAAACTAGAATATAAATCAAAGTAAGAAGCAGGATAATATTATTATAGGAATCGTAGGGAGTTGGACATGACATGACTTTAAATTAAATACAAGTTTTTATTTAAATACGCCAAACGTTTCGTTGCTGGTTTGCAACTTCTTCAGTGGCCCATTTATTAAATTTATTTGTCTGGAGTTTTAACTAAGAGAAAAACCAATTTCAAACAGTATCCTTACAATTCATTGAGTGAATTGTAAGGATACTGTTTGAAAATGGGTATTTAATTTAAAGTCATGTCCAACTCCCTACGATTCCTTTAATTATTAATCATGGACACGAATAATGAAATATTATTAAGATAGTTTTTTTTTTTTTTAATGAAATAATAATCTTTACCCGTAAAATTGCACGATTATTAACAACAATCCTTTCGTTTTTATTTGTTGTCCAAGTGCAAGGACATTCAATAAGTTCATGATTAGGAGCAGGACACCGACAAAGCTCTTTTATTCTTGGGGACGTCCAATAGCGTTTTTCTATTAAACAACAAGCCCAAAAGTCTTCGCATACTGGCAATTTTCTCAAAAAACGCAGCTGAAAAAAAAATTATAAATATAGTCCACTTTTCAATTTAAAACTTTGACTTATTTGTTTTAATTTAATAATTTAACTTTTTCCAAGACTCGTTACACTCTTTTATACGACTGGCCTTAAAATCAGGGTCCCACCAAGCTATTATACCGCCCGTGTGCAATTTTACGCCCTCTTTATAGTCTTTGTAGTCTTTTCAAGTATATGTCTAGCTGTTTCGCCGCCCTTTACTTGGCCGCCTATGTGTTTTGCACATATTCGCTCTATAGTCGGCGCGGCCCTGCTTAAAATATCAATCAAATCAATGAACAAATATTTTCTGCTGTTTTGAACAGAAATTTCTGAAGCTATGGAGCTCAACATCTAACTGTAGCTCTCCGGATAGAAAATACAAACATTTTGGCACTAAAACCAACTTTATACGACATTTCGATCTTGAGTTATCCTGGATATTGGAATCTAGACATACGAGGCAGACACACATAGACTTAAAAAACATGATTGGAAATGATTACTCTTACGCCCTATAAGAATTCTTCTATAGTGTTGAATTCACGCACAAAATGGATGAAAATGTTTTCATTTTTTTCAAGACTCGGTACGCTTTATTTATCAATAAAAATCACTGCAAAAATTGTTTTCTGCATTTTGACTCGTAACTTGTACAGAGCATCGGAATCCAGGCATGCAGACAGACAGAAAACAAATCATGATTAGCCGGATACTGACTGAGCGAGCAGCCTCGCTAGGCTGCCTCGAGCGTTTACCGTAGAACCGTCCTGAGTGAACGCAGGAAACGACCCGAGGCGGCTTTGAGCATTCACAAAAACCGACAACCGATGGATCGGGCCGAGGCAGCCTCAGACGAGGCAACGGGCACTTTTGCCTTGGGCGAGGCACGTACTGACCGACCAGGCATTTGCCTCGCGAAGCAAACCCTCAGTCAGTATCCGGCTATAGAAAATGATTTTTCGCTATGTTTCAGACATTTTTGAGTACACAATATCCATAATTAGTAGAGATTGTGGTGTTGGTGCAAGGTGAAACATCTTTAATAAAGATAAGAGTAAATAAATATTATATTTAATATTGATTTACTATGAGTTAAGGATACTAGGTCACTTATTTCACATTAAAATTAAAAGATATAAAAATTTTTCTTTTTCAATATATATATTTCGGGCTATCAACCCATCTTCAGGAAATACAGAAAGTAACCGAGTCAGTTACTTTCTGTATTTCTTGAAGATGGGTTGATAGCCCGAAATATATATATTGAAAAAGAAAAAAAATTTATATCTTTTAATTTTTTAATTTTAATGTGAAATAAGTGACCTAGTATCCTTAACTCATAGTAAATCAATATTAAATATAATATTTATTTACTCTTATCTTTACACAATATCCGGCAAGCACGGGAAACTGGCTTGCCTCATAAAAAAATAAAAATATTTGCTCATTGTTTGAAACGTGGAGATAAATCATTATCAATTATGATTTATTTTGTCTGCGTCTGGATTCTGATATCCACCATAACTCAAGATCGGAAAGCAATAGAAAGTTCATACTTGTATCAAAATGTTTGTATTTTCAATGCGGAGAACTGGTTGAATTGAATGGGCTTCAGAACTTAGGATGCAGAAAAAAAATACTGCAGAAAACATCATATTTGCATTGAATTATTGGATAAAAAATACTTGGTAGGTTTCACTTTGGGATATTAAAGTAAAACGAATTTATTTTTGGAGAGACTTTAATCTCGATATATATATTTCGGGTGGCTGACCCATCGTCAGGAGCAACAGAAAGTAACAACTCACCCCCAATTTTATTAACATCAAATGTGCTTCTCGTTCGCCTGCTGCCCGTAAAGCTACTTCTATAGCTAAAACAACTTGGTTGAAGCAAGAAATGAAGAAAGATATTACTTAAACCTTCACCTAAAAGTAATACATCTCTCGCTGTCCAATCAATACTACTTTAGAGCATCAAATTCGTGAAGAAATATTGCACTACAGGGAAGAACTTTATTTAAATAAATCAGTTACTTTCTGTTGCTCCTGATGATGGGTTAGCCACCCGAAATATATATATCGAGATTAAAGTCTCTCCAAAAATAAATTCGTTTTATTTTAATATCTTAATGTGAAACCTACCAAGTATTTTCTATCCAATAATTTAAAAAATGTTTCACCAAGTACCAACAACAAATTCCTTAAAACCTATATTTGCATTGATTTTATTGATATTTCAAGGGCATGATATAATTATAGGTATAAAAGAGCATACCGAGGATTGAAATTTGTTTCACTTTTTCCTCTCTTCTTAAGATTTTAGACATTTTCAAATGCAATGACCGAAATAAAAACATAAATTGGATTGAATTCAATACTAGGGCCGTCTGGCAGGTAGGCTTCACGGACCAACCGAGAATAAAATAAGCTGACGTGTTCTGATGTGGCCATCCACTTGACTTTACCATACAACACGGCCCCTCACTTATATTTAATATGATTATTTATAATCATGTAGGGGGGGGGTTAGTTTTTGCATTTTCAGACTCCTGGGGGCCCATTGATTATGTATACAAAATTTGGTTAAGTTTGGTACAAGAGCCTAGATTTTCATTTTTTGACCAGACTTCCCCCCCCATTTTGGGCGGTTAGTTTTTGCATTTTTAGACTTCTGGGTTCCCACTGATTATGTATACAAAATTTGGTTGAGTTTGGTAAAAGGCCAAGATTTTCATTTTTTAACCCTCCTCCTCCACGCCCCTTAATTTTGGGTCGATATGCACCAAAATCTAATCAGCTCTTAAAGATCTCAATGGACTAAACTATGTGTGAAATTCGGTTTCGATATTCACACTAGTTTTTAGTTAGCTCGTCCACAAAAATTTAGTAACGTACAGACTAACAGACATTTTGACAAAAAAATTATTATCTCGAAAAATATAATTTTTTCGATGTTCACTTATTAGAGCTTTTTTGTAGAGCGAAATTCCATGGTATCGCTCAATTTTTTTATTCAAAATAGTTTCAGATGTTTTTGAGATATTTCGAAAAAAAAAGAAGGGAAAAACCCACTTTTTTCATGCACGATTACAAAACTTGATCATACCCTGTATAGTAAAGTAAAAAAGATTAAATGTTTAGTTACCTTTTCAATCTCATCAACTTCAAATGAAGAACAAGAGAATATAAAAAATATTAAAACTTGAATCGAAATCATCATGTTTATGTAAAATATTTAATAATAAGCTGATTCCAATATATTTAGATGACTTATTGACCCCAGATAAACTAAAAGCGCTTTATATTTTTGTTTTAGTCACTTGAGGCAACGAAAGCTCTTGTACGTCACGGAATTCGCGCCAAACTTGATGCCGCTCTCGACTCCGAAGGATCTCTACTTGTGCAACATTGGACGACAACGGAATGTCAATCAGCAATTCGCAAATTTCTAGAGGACGAGGAAGAATTAGGCTTGCAAAAACAACGTGTTGACATTACTTAATTATATCATATTTATATTTTATAAATATTATATCTAAAAATATAATGCAATACCTGATGGACTTCCACCTTATAACTAGTTATCTTATTGAATATATATTTTATAAATATGGATTACAAAAACTACTAATGTCTGCAAATGATAAATGAATATATTTATATATAGAAATAAATTAATGCAATTTTAATAAAATATCAAACGATGAATACTTGAAAAATAGGACACTTTTTCCCCAACATTGGATATTTAATTAAATTATTAAACTATTTGTTTTTAATAAGAAAATGCATTTATTATCAAGAACATTATATTATAATTTATTATATATAAATATAAATATTCTTTATTATATATTCAATAAATATAACTAAATAATATAAATATAATAATATAAAAGATATATATAATATATATTTCTATAAAAATATATATTATAAACATTTACTATATAAATATTTCTTTCAGTATTTATTTAATCTAATCATAATGTTAATTTAAGTATGTTAAAAGAACTGAAATTAATATGTTTAATTTATAAAATATTTTTAAAATGAATTGAAAATTGTATCAAATGGCTTGGGATCCCATATGGTGAAATATTTCGATTTTTTGTTTTTTAATAAAATAACAACAAAATTTTAATTTAATTGAATGAATCTTACTTTTCTAAAAAGTTTAAGAATGGTGCTTGTTTTGACCTGATATAGAATTTAAATGATAATATACCGCGTCAAATGGTACATCTATTTTATTATATATTTATATATATATAGAATGTTACACAAATTATGTAAACTAAAATTGTTATAAATTGTTAAAGAGAAACTAATTCATTGGCAATCAAATTTTATCTCTTAAAAATAGAATATAATTTTAAGAGAATTACTATTAAATAATTTGGATATGTTAAATAAAATACTTTATTTATTTATATTAAATGTTTTTGGATTTTTTTTTGAACTGGAGATGGAATGGAAAATAAGAACACTATCGAGATATTATAGTATTATATTATTACCAAATGGGTTTTCTTAGGATTTTTTTGAAATTTATTGAGATTATTATTTAAATACTTCTGTATCGATTGGTGGCAAAACGAAATTTATGAACAATATAGTTCCGGAGATATTAAATTCCAAAGATAGTTTTTCAGACTCTTATACACGGATACATACGGGATATCGGAAACTATTTATTTAATTATAATTAAGAAACCCTTCTTACCATTTTTATAAAAAACTAAATCAACATTAAACAATAACCAATACATATTTTAAGACAATTTTAATTCATAGTTACAGCACAGTTTCTGAGATAATAATGAATAATTAATGAAAAATGTATAAAAAAAATTACACTAAAAACAATCTGGCAACAAAGCATTTATTTAACCTAAAAAGTGGTTTAACTTAAGTTTTTTTTTGACATTTTTTCGATTCAGCTATTGTCGCAACAGCTTTCAATCGATTATTAAGAACTTTTTGTTTTATAAATCACCCTTTATAAAGTACTTTATCTGAAATTTCTATGATAAAATATATTCAAGCTCTTACAATGTTGCCATATTTGTCAAACGAGCACGGGATTGGCTAGAATCGGTACATAAACAGCAAAAAGTTTTATGAATCCTTATTGTCTGTTGTGTTAACTTTTTGCTAGTATTGTCGAAAAAACTACCTTAATTACACTGATGAACAAATTCAAATTTTTTTTTGCTCCTTTGAACGAAAATAGGTGATTATTTATAATTACCCCGCTGAATCCAAATCTGAAAGTAGAAATGCTGTATCACCTATCGTTTCCCTCGGCTTTTCATTTTTTGCTTTTAATAAAAATTTAATTCCCTTTGTAATAATACTTCGAAATTTGAAATTATTTTTGTTTGTTTGCTCATGAAATAGGATTTAAATATTTAAGTGAATAACTAAGAAATATGAAAAAATATGTTTAGGGCCTATTTTGAGTGTTCAATGAAGAAATTTCATGCAACAAAATAAAGGTAAAAAACATTTTTACTAGCATTTTTAAAATTTCTTTCTTGAACTCTGCGGTTTGTAATTGCCAGCAGAAATCTCTCCCTTGAGGTTCCAACAATAGTCTGCCAACATGTTCTGTACAGATTTTCCTGGATATCGTTTTTCCAGGACAGAGGAAATATCCTAGTGAAATCTCTCGCCGCATTCTTCACTAACCGCGCCCAAGTTAGAGGGAAAAAAGTCCAAATGCGAATGTAAAAAGTGAATTTTTAAGGTCATATTGCACCCTATGCACTGATAACACTTCAACAAGTTCCTTGTAGATTCCAGCTAATACATTTTCAAAAAAATTAGAACATACTTGTCTGAAAGCTAACCATGCGCATTTCTCTCTCACGGATTTGCAGCCCAATAAATATGCCTTCTTTTAACTTACTATCAGTGAGTTTAGGAAATGTTTTTCTCAAGTACCCAAAACCCTCACCGTGTTTATCCAAAGCCTCAACAAAATTTTTCATCAGCCCTAACTTTCTATGCAACGATAGTAACAAAATCCTGTCTTTCTCAAGTAGAGGGTGATTCCTAACACTCTTCTGTCCAGGAATTAATTTTTAGGCAAGGGGTACTGATGGGTATATATTCCCATTAAGCAACAATACTACTTTTAAACTATTCTTAGATTAATCTAAAAATAGTCTCCACTTGGTTGTGGTGTGAATCCTTCCAAGTTTTTAGTGAATGATATAGCCCTAGATACCGTTGCCACTTTATTTTTATTTATTTAGTAGCTATATTAATATGAGAGAGAAAGAAACCCAAAATTAATTAGCGCAATTGAATCGTTAGAAATTTTGAAATCATTCAATAAAAATTCAGACCTTTGTTTGAACGGAAAATTTGAATTATCTAATAGCAATTTACTTAGGATGTTTGCTAACAAAACAAACAATGTTAGATAAAAGAAAGTGGGAAAAAAAGGAAAAACCAACCCCCCTTCCATTGTCAGTCTGTCCTTTGTCACAAAGAAAAGGGATGCATGTGTTTATATATGAGTGTGAACCCGAAAATGATTTTAATTCTAACTGGCTACCATCTAAGAAAACATCAAAAAATTTTCAATATCCATACGGTATTGACTCCATGAAAAACAATATTTATAATTAAAAAAGACTGATGATGAAGACCAAGTCTTCGAAACTATAGTCTCAAACAAATTAATATATATATATACAGATATATCATTTCGATATATATGTGTGTATGTTTATTTGCATCAAGCAGAGGACAACCTCTTTGTTTCTCTTTGTGATAAATGTAAAGTTGCATAAGTTAGTTCGATTGCACCAATATTGTAAATATATTAGATAAATTTGAATATGGTTGTGTATTTTATACATATATTATAGAAATTATTAATATAAAAGTCGCTATTTCATATTAATAATACTTTATGAATTATTGGAATTCGAATGAGGGCTGGATAGATTTTCAAATAAAAAAGAAAGTCTAAGTTAAGCCGAGTGGGAAGACCTGAAGCCATAAAACTATAAAATGTGGGTGTACCGAAAAAATTTAGGTGATTCAGGAAAACGGATGCGATATTTGTTATGGATCTTCAATGCCTGCATTAAAACAAAAGATAAATACAGGTAAAAAATGTTTTCCTTCATCCAAGAGATACATCAATTATTATTCATTAATATTCATATTTATGTGAGATATGCATATATTAACAGGTGGAAATTGGAGTCATTAGTATAATTTTACATACCTATCGCTTAAATGGAAAAGGCATATGCGGGTTTAATGCAGAGGATGTCGGATCGTACCCGACTGGGTCCTTATCTTTTTTCAACTCTTCGTTCATTATCAAAAACGAGTCTGGTCTCAATCGCACCAAAATAGGGCAGTGGCCGGATAAAAGTTTTAACTTTCGCGTTCATCTAATGTTAATATATCTCCAAAGCTTTTGACCAGGTTTGGCACAAAAATCTTCTTGCCAAACTGCCAGCCTTTGGATTCACACCAACACTTCGCAAATGGATAGAAAGCTTTCTGACAAACCGAAGTATAAAAGTTGTGGTGGATGGAATATCATCTGAATCGTTCTCCACAAACGCTGGTGTTCCCCAAGGTTCAATAATCTCCTCCACACTCTTCCTAATTTATATAAACGACCTTTTCGATCAAACGGCAAACCCAACTCATTGTTACGCCGACGATAGCACTCTACACGGCAAACCCTCACTCCCGAATAATCGAATCAATGTTGCCTCCTCAATTACTCTCGACCTAGACAAACTGAATAAATGGGGCTCTCAAAATTTAGTTAACTTTAATTCAAACAAGACTCAATGTTGTCTAATTTCTAGGCGCGAAAATAAAGATTTCCCTGATATTCACTTCGATTCGAATACCCTAAAAATGTGTGACAGCCTATCCATGTTGGGCGTCTCTGTCGCATCTGACCTGTCTTGGAATGAACACATCTCCTCTGTGGCGAAATCTGCAGCAAGGAAGATTGGCTTCTTATTCAGGTCCAAGCGATTTTACAAACCCCCACAACTTCTCACCATCTACAAGGCCCAAATCCGCCCCTGTCTCGAATACGGCTCTCATCTATGGAGAGGAGCCTCAAAATATTCTCTTTGCTACCCTGGATGCAATTCAGAAACGAGCCGTCAGGCTAATTGACGATTCTACCCTCACCGACTCCCTCGACTCACTGGCTCATCGAAGAAATGTCTCTGCCCTTTCCCTTTTCTATAGATACTATCACGGCGGAGTGCTCTGATGAGATAAAATCAATAATTCCCCCCAAAGCATGCTTTGCACGTAGCACGCGTTTTGCCGACTCCCAACACTCTCTCGCGGTCAAATTAGAAAAGTGCCGGACCACTTCATTCGCGAATACATATATCCCCATGACTTCATTTCTGATGATGGGCTAACCTCCATGACTTCATTGGTTGAAATAGAACCAAAAATAAAGGGGGACAGGTTTTTTTCGTAAATAATTATAAATTATTTTAAGATTCTTCCTAAACTTAAGTGACTTTAATTATTTTTAAAAATGAAAGGTTTTTAGTCACAAACTAATAAAAGACAATAGTTTCAGTTACTTATTATTATTTATTTTATTGATTCACCAAATGGTTAAAAGTTTTACCAGTGGTGACCGAAACTGTTTGGTGAATCAATAAAATAATAAATAATAATAATTAACTAAAATGATTGTCTTTTATTAGTTTGTAACTAAAAACCTTTCAATTTAAAAATAATTTATAAATTATTTTATTAAATTTCTCTATACCTTCCCCCACCTTGGTGGAAGACAAGTTGAACTAGTTGAATCCTTTAAGTATCTCGGTTGTATCATAAATGATCAGCTAAATCCGGATAACGAAATCAAGTCTAGAATTGAGTCGGCACGTTTTACTTTCAATAAAATGAGATTCTTCTTCTGCAATGACAACTTCAACCTTAAAACGCGACAAAGAATGGTCAAATGCTATGTTTAGTCCATTCTCTTATATGGTGTAGAAGCATGGACCCTTAGCACAATGAATCGCCTAGAGGCCTTTGAGATGTGAATCTTCAGAAAAATGCTCCGAATACCCTGGGTGGAAAAAGTTACCAACAAGGATGTCTTGAAAAGATCAAACACCCACCGGGAACTCTTCAACACTGTCAAGTGCCGGAAAATCTCTTACCTGGTCACATCTTAAGAGGTAGTAAATATCGTCTGCTTCAATTGATTCTCAAAGGAAAAATTGAGGGTCGTCGTGGACCCGGGAGAAAACAACAATCCTGGTTAAGAAATATTAGGGAATGGACCGGCATCCGCGTGGCAAAAAACAGGGATGTCTTCGCCACAGTGATCGCCAACGTCAGGGAGACTGGATAAGGCACTTAAAGAAGTAGAAGAAGAAGAATACCTTCCCCCAAACAAATTTGGACCTGGGTTTGTGGACAATAGAGTTCGCTATCCTTTCCCAACATATACAATGGAACAATTTGTTCCATCAAAATTCCAGACGACGTTTCTCTTCGATTAGGGCTTTCTGGTTTATATTGATATTTTATCGAAAATAAATTTAAATAATATTTTCTTAAAATTCTTGATATTATAACTAAATTTGATTTTCTGGCCTGGACTTTACAATTCCGCCCCTCGAGCTTGACTGCCGTGGTGTGTTGTACCACCAGACCCGGCCCTGCTATGATTTTTACCCCCCACCCCCAAATGTTGAGGTAACCATCGAAATTTTACAGGATATAAATGTTCAATAAAAATAATACTCTGATAAAAAAAAGCAATCTGGCCATCAAGGAGTTCATGTCTCCTACTCCTTAGGAGTATATCCATACTCTCCTAACCCTTAGGTGGGTAGCTACACCCTGAAAATTAACTACCACCCTCCGAAATTTTTCTCGCTCCTGCCTTGAAATAGACCGAGAGGCAATCAAAACTTATGTAAAGGTTTATTTACATAATTTACACTAAAGAAATATATTCTACGTCTTTAATTAAAAAATAGGATAAAAAACTATATAGGTACGTAAAAAACTTCTATTTTATAATAATGTTTGTATGGTGACAAAATTTAATTTTGCACACCTGCGGCAAAATAACATGGGTAAAATTCCAAAGTCCCTTAAATCGTTGCTATTTGTTTATATTATTGTTTGGTAATTAAGAATTACACTAATTCTTCAACATATTTGCTTTTATTTCAACCAAGGTAATTTTTTTAATATTATTTAATATAATAATAAATATAATAGAATCAGATTCGGGATTCTTACTACCCTGTTAAAAAAATATTGAAGGAATAAAACTTATTAATCGGGATTCACCCTCGAATTCACCAAAATTTATATAGAGCGTAAGGAGTCAAAAATAATTATACTTTTCATGCAATTTATTAATTAATTGTATAATAAAATATTAATTAATTATTCCTTTTCTATTGTTTTAGGTTGGTATTATATGTAAACTGCTCTTAAGCGAGTGCTTATACAGAAAACCAAAATCAGTGCTTAGATTTGCAGCTGAATTTTGTATATCGATTATTGAGAAGAAACCTTAAAAGACGAGTTGATAGATATTTAGAAATTCAGGAAAGGGCCAAAGAAAGAGTCCGAAAAATGACAACTAAAGTATTTTTTTTAACTATTATATCTAATATATAGTTTTTAATTATAATAATTTGAAGCCTAGCGTTTATCAAGAGAAACCTTTTTCGGTTACATAACATCTAGGAACTTGATGTTTTTGAATTTCATTTTTAAGCCACACAGTTTATTTGATTAAAATATTTAAATTTTAATGAATCTACAGGTAAACTTCGAAGAATCCAGTACTTATATAACTCGAATATATAACTCATTTTTTATATAACTCGATTTACAAATTCTGGGAAATGTTTGGTAAAGCAGATTTTTATAACGCAGTTTCTGTATTGGCGAAAATCACAATAGAAGTGGCATATCTTCGAGTTATCTAGAGTTAATAATTACGTGCTACTCCAGAGAACTTATCCGGTTGATCTTCGACTTCGAGTAATCAACTGCTATGTGTGGCCCATTTTGTTGTACGGGCTAGAAACATGTTCACTTAAGGTCAGAACACTGAACCGAATAGAAGCATTTGAGATGTGGACGCTATGAAGAATGCTTCGGATCTCCTGGACTGAACATATGTCTAACGACGAGGTTTCAATGAGAGCGGGGGTAGAGAGAGAGCATTCCTAAGCATTGTGAAACACGAAAAACATCTTATCTTGGCCACATACTTAGAGGCGACCGATATTCCATTCCAAAACTCACTATCCAGGGAAAAATTGAAGGGAGATGCGGGACTGGACGTAAACATCCAGACAGAAGGGAATATTGCAATATTAAATCTTGCAGGAACATTGCAACAATATTCCTATGTCCGCCTCTTTTACATTGTAGCAACATTGCGGCAATATTGCCAATGTTGCAGGAACATTGCAGCAATATTGGCACTTCAATGTTGTCGCTGCAATGTTGGTGCAATATTGCCACTTCAATGTTGCAGCAATATTGGCATTTCAATGTTCCACTGCAATCGTTTCTGCAATATTGCCAATATTGTGGAAGGTTCGCAATATTGCTGCAATATTCCAGTCTGTCTGGGCAGCATTCCAGGCTCCTCAATATAAGAGATTGGTGGGGGGTACCGGATGAGGAATCTATATTTCCTCAGGCTAAAGACAACACTATTGTGATATAATAATGGATATAGGGTCCTCTACGTGCAGAGTGCGCACGTGGGACAAGAAGAAGAAGAATTACGTGTAATGTAATGTAATATCCAATTCACTCCTCTTGACATCTAGTGACACAATGTTATGGGAAACAGTTTTTCTTCTCCCATAAGAACAATACATTTACTTCCCCCTTTAACTAGTTCCTCTGATTTTCACCAATAAAGCCCAATTTTAACTTGTAGGAACTTTATTTTTTACTAGCTACGACGCCCGCCTTAGGACTCTAACCAAGGGGCTTTGCCCTGAACCTCATCCCCATGCCACTGGAACACTCCCTCCTCCACCTTCAACCACTCTCCATCCCCACCGACCACCTCCCCAGAAGACCTTTTTTGTTTTTTGATGGTGGAAAACCTTTTATAGGCACTAGGTTTCGGTTCTTCCCTTCCCCAGAAGACTAAAAATACAAAAACTAACCCTGGGGGGTGGATCAAAAAATGAAAATCTTGGGCCTTCGGCCAAACTCAACCTAATTTTCTATCCTCTAATCTGTCGGGAATAAATCTCAAATAAGACACTCCACGAAGATCTTCGAGTGCCCTAGTGAGGAAGTCATTAGAAAAAGAGCCAACATCCAGGTTTGAAAATTGGCATCACATCCCAATCAGACTCTCCACTCATTTGTCCTGATCCCCGAAAGAAGACATCTGAAAAGAAGATTGGCCCCGGGACCTCCACGATCCTGAATAATAATAAATATATGTAAATTTTTTATTTTTCATTATCTTGTCTAGTCTCATAGGAGACTACCTTGAAATTTTCTGTATATATTTCGCCTAGAAAATTGGCTCATAGAAATATCCTGTAAATATGTAATTTCTGATTGCCGATAATAAATAAAAAAATAATCTGTCAGTCCACAGAAGACTAAAAATGCAATAACTAACTTTGGTCCAAGGACCCAGATTTTAATTTTTTGACACCCCTCCCACCATTTTGGGCGGTTTCACATTTATCTGAAAACAATTGATGCCCATAGTAAATTCTTAGCTTATACTGGTATTTTATTTAGTCTGATGCAGAATTTTGACAAAATATGCATTTTTTTTTTCAAAATTCGTAGAACTTATTTATTTCAATTAACGTTTTTCTAAATTCTTTTAAAATATTATTTTTTTAGGTTTCTAAATCAAAAAAATCTGCAGACGAAGAGTTATATTCTTTATTAAGCGATGACATTAAAAGTAAGTATTTATATTTAAAATATGACCCGTTCAGAAGCCAATTCTATTAATTCCATCTAAACTACCGGACATTTCGTCACTTTATTAGTGACTTATTCAGCCGCTTATTTCTCAACTCAATTGTCTAATGCCCTTGAAACTATAGCTCAAAATAAAGTATACATAAATGCTCGTCGGACGGCTGGAGTATTGAAATTGAATATTGAAATGAATTTTACACATGATAACTTATTTAGAAAGCTCGGAAACATTTTTTGAATGATTGGACTCGCCTAGCTTCTACGCAGCTTCTAATCTTTTCTGCCGTGTTAGTTGCCTAAATACAGGCGCACCTGAAATTCTCAAATTAACTCTCTTACTTAAGGAGGTTCGGGACTGTTTATAATTTTTATAAGAAAATTCTCAAATTTTTACCATCGAATATTTGATGTATTAAATATTTATTCCCGAAATTTGAAGTTGATTGTCTGTCCCATTACTGAAAAATAAATTATTGAAAATTGTCCTTTTAACGTGGAAGTAAACGGACCAAGCTTTTAAAAGGGCTATAACTTCTATACAAATTATACCATTTTCAACAAATTTATACAGATCAATAACTCAACTTTTATGAATCGAATGATACATTTTCAATAGATTTAACAGTCTAGTTAATTAGTTATTCATAAATAGTAAAAATAAAAAGTTATTTGGAGCCAACAGAATATGACAAAAGCACTAGAGTAGAATTTCAACTCTATTTCTTGAAATCGTTTTTGTGGTAAATAAATGTTTTTATAATGAGAAAAAATTTATCCCAATATTCTTTTTATTAATATTATGAAAACAAAGATTTTTATTCGAAATTAACCTCATTATTAACAATTTCTTTTATTAAAAAATTTACTAGGCAGAAGTTGTCACTCTGGAGAAATACAAAAGATTTTTTCAAAGATCAACCAGATAGATAAGCTATCTCGAACTCCTTAAGTACTGCTAAGTGGTCGCTTTTATAAGGCTGACGACCGCTGTATTAGTTCCCAGATTTTGTGGAATACAGGCCAAGAATAATATATATCTCACCACTTTCTTATTATATATAGCCATTTATGAAATGTACGATTTAAAAAAATAGTTCTTTTTAATTTTAGCGAAGGTACGACTAAGATTTGAAGAAGAAATTCAAAAAATGAGATCCTTTTTAAAAATGTTTCCACCAAAAGAACTCCCTTCAGGAATAGATTTGCCTCATGACTATTATGAGAAATTGCAACGGATGCTTAAGGATCTTAGTAGAGTTCACCCAACGTATGTTAATTTACTTTTCAACATTATATAAAGCTGAATTTTAATATTATATTTAAAAGATTTAGTTTACTTAATGTTAATATGGAGAAATCTGCAATGTTTTTTTCTGCTTGATTCCAATAGACATACACCTATATTGAAAGGCCCTATTTATGTATATGGTATTTGGATCAAGAAGACAATTTCATTCAATTATTCATTTAAAGCAATTATTTTATAGGTATCGTTACACCAAAGAAGATGAATATCAGATGACCTATGAACATATATGTGATGTTCTCAAAGTAGATTTACGTCAGCTTGGATTAGATGTTGGTGATGAAATTGAACACTGTGAGCCTTCTCATGAAAAAAGAAGGAAATAAAAGAAGTTCCAGAGGTACTATTTATGTTCAAAGTTATCAAGGACACAAAAAAAACAACAACTATACTATAATACCACCAGATCAGAAGGGTTGACGGACTGCACAAGGGGGCGCTGTTGCCATATTCAGAACCGAAAAGGGTTAAAAGAGATCAACACTTAATCATAAGCCAGTCGGTTCCTTTTGCCACATCATACCGAATATTTGTATTATTTCTTCTTATAGTGCCTTGCCCGAACGGGCGTCGGCACTTCCCCACATATACCTGTGCTGAGTGTGTTTAGCTGTTTTACATAGATATATGGGACCTACTTTTTAACACCGGTTCCGAACGGCTAGTTTGGAGAGATTGTCTAGGCAATTATACGCTTGGTAGTTTGCCATTGCTTTCAAAGAGGAGGCGGTTGCAAATATCTGCCAAGACTCAGTCTCGAACCAGCATACTTCAGGACAGCGGCCCGACACTCTGTCTACTGACCCACAGTCGCCTCAATTAATTATTTAGTGATGACTAATATAAAATAAAATAAAATTTTTGTTGGAGATTGTTAGAGATCGTGGCTGTGATGATATGCACTGGGTCAGAAGGAGTTGTATGAGCCAAAGATGAACCTGGTACAATAAAATTCCCACTGTAAAAATAATTTTGACGTGTCAGAATAAAATTTTCTATCCTTAATAGAAATTTGAAGAAATTAATACCCGTTTAGGTAAAATATCTATCTGACCAAAACATAAATGTGAAAAAGGGCCAAGTTCGGTACAAACGGCTTCGCCGACAAAAGAGTTGACATCTAAACGGGTACCAAGTACCATAGCAGTTATTTAAATCGAATATACAATGTTCTTCAATTGATTTAAAAGAAAATTTGTTACGTTCTTTGATATTAAATTTATAACTCTGCAAGTTATAATAATCAATAACTTACATTTAACGTGATGATATTTAATACAAGCTTAAAATTTAGCTTTGCTATGCTGTTCTATTTTATACTACAAACAATTAAGATGGATATAAAACATGCCAAGCTATGAATTTAATATCAAAGAACATAACAAATTTTCTTCTAAATCAATTGAAGAACATTCCTATATGTATCATTTAAGCAACATCTATGGAACTTGGTACCCGTTTAGATCTCAACTCTTGTCGGCGAAGCCATTTGTACCGAACTTGGCCACTTTTTCACAATTATATTTTTGATCAGATATCATTAATTTTTGAAAAGTTTTATCGTTTAATTTATCTAAATAATCACATTTAAACATATATATTAATAATTATTAAAATTTCTCATGAAATATATGTTAAAAACCCGGTCGGTTTTTCATAAATTTCACCCTTTCATTTTGAGCCCCGGAAAAGGAAAAGTTTCGGTTTATTAATTTCCTTATTGAAGGAGACAATAAAAGAGTGTGTCTTCTGCTGGAATTATAAATTTTATTTATTTATAACTAGACTATAGTTTCGAGGGCTTTGCCCTCTTCATCAATCTATTACAATGTATTCTCGTTATAAATAAATAAAATTTATAATTCCAGCAGAAGACACACTCTTTTATTGTCTCCTTCAATATATAAAAATTCTGCTACTCTCGGCAAAAACTTTCAATTTAATTTCCTTATTTATTAATGTGCCCAGCGGTATGCCAAATTTCAGCATTCTAGCTTGATTGTATTTTCACTATATGTTAATTAAACCTATAATAAATTTCACCCTTAATTTGAGGTCCTGAAAAAGGTAATGTTTCAATTTTTCGGTTTTTTTCCTTTAATTGTAGCCCAAACTCTACCAGTATGCCAAATTTCAGCATTCTAGGATCATCGGAAGTACTCTAGGTTTTTGATATGTGAGTCAGTCAGTGGGTCAGTGTTAAAAATGACACTATTCAGACCTAATAACTCAAGAACTATAATAGTATAATTCACGAAATTTGGGATTCTAGGTGTTCCAGAGGGCCTTATGGAGAGCTGCAAAATTTCAAGTGTGTAGGTCTAATAGTTTTTGACTTATGGGGGGGGGGGGGGGGTTCGAATGTAACTCGAAATGATTCGTCTAAATATACACATGGCCGGTGCTTTTTCCGAACTTGGCTGACACACATAATTTATTAACAAAAACTCAAAATATATTTTAATTATTTACTTACTAGTAAAATTTCTCATTTCTCGAATGTTATTTAGATGAATTTGAGAAATTATAATATTTTGATTAATTAACAAAAAAATAATAATATTTTAACTAGTAGATTCATATAAGAATTGTATTCTAGATGCCAATTACTACTCAACATAAACCTGATCGTAAGGAAAAAATAAAATTTTCAAAATGCCACCTCTGCTTCAATTGCATCGATTCAGAATCGCCAGGATTTGAATCCGAATTATGCAGTCAGTGCTGGTTTTGGCATCAAGCTACAGTGAGTTTTACTTTCTTCCTTTTGTCTAAATCTTTCCGAACACTAGCTTGGATCGCCGGAATTAGTGTTAGGAGTAAGATTTTCTATGTTTATAAAATTTTCTTTCGTTAAATGTTTAATAACTTATTAAAAATTTTATTCTATTTACCACAAATTGCTTTATCAACTATTTTTCCCAGAAAAAATTATTTATCTTCGAAAATTTAAGTCTCAAGCTACTTAAATATTGATCGGAGCTAATTATAGGTAATAAATTTTCTTTTAGGAAACTAAAATATCAAAATGTTTCTTCATTAGAGTTTTTTATTATGTAGAATATCTAAGGCGATAGAGCGGTATTTATCTAATATTTCACATAAATTTCACCATTAATGCCTAACCCTTTGAGATACATAAATTTAAATAAGGACCTATATTAATGAAGATTTAATTTCCAACACATGAGTGAAATGTTTAAAATCAAAAGTTTACGAGTTAAAATATATTCCAATATTGTACAGTTAATAGACTTGATGAACTAACAAATGTGTCTTGGATGGCGACACATCCTCTCGATACAAGAGACCGAAAGAATTATAAATGAGAAAGAAATCGGCCTTATTTTATCGATTCCATCTATCTGGAGGTTCACAGTACACATTCTATCATAAGAAAATAGTATTTTGATTAAGAATTTTGTAGTTTAAAAGAAATTGTATGAAAAGATTCAATTTCTTTTCTCCGGGAGCGAATCAACTGAAAATGGCAAAAAGTTTTATTTTTTTCTCATTAGATATTTATTCAAATCTATTGAAATTTCATATATGTCTATTATTTTGTATTATCTTTTATAACAAATAACTTTTATTAGAATATTTGTATTTTAAAGGGTAGTTTATTTGAAGTCCAATTTTGAAAAACGCTAATAACTCCGTTGAAATTTATTTTAAAAATATGAAATTAATAGATATTATAAAACAATCAATTATTAATCATTTAATTCAATTTTGAACGAAACTGATTCAGTACTTTTTGAGAAAATCGTCAAAAACCCCGAAACCATCTGTGAAAGGCCATTTTAGAAACATTTTAAAATTCCCCACCATGTCACAAGTCAATGTTTCGTTTCATATGACTTTTTAACTTTTTTTCAAAGGCGTCTCGTGCTTTCAAAAAACATCGTTTTTTAGACGGTTCAGATGGTTTTTGACGATTTTCTCAAAAAGTACTGAATCGATTTTGTTCAAAATTGAATTAAATTATTAATAATTGATTGTTTTATAATATCTATTAATTTTACATTTTTTAAAAATTTTCAACGGAGTTATTAGCGTTTTTTAAAATGGACTTCAAATAAACTACCCTTTAAAATACAAATATTCTAATAAAAGTTATTTGTTATATATAAAATACAAAATAATAGACAGATATGAAATTTCAATAGATTTGAATAAATATCTAATGAGAAAATAAATAAAACTTTTGCAATTTCCAGTTGATTCGCTTCTCGGAGAGAAGAAATTGAATCTTTTCATACAATTTCTTTTAAACTACAAAATTCTTAATCAAAATACTATTTTCCCACATTAGAATGGCACTGTGAACCTCCAGATAGATGAAATCGATAAAGTAAGATCGATTTCTTTCTCATTTATAATTCTTTTGGTCTGTCATATCGAGAGGCAATCGTCTCGCCTTGAGTGGATGTTGGAGCGAATCTCACACATTATTTGTTACGAATTCACCAAATCTCCAATATTGAAATAACCTTTAAGTTCATCTTTAATATATTTAAATATAGGATTATACAATATAAAATAAATAACAAAATTAATTTATTTGAATATACGAATATATTATGTAGGTATATATAAGCTAAGTAATTGAATATTCGACTTTTAAAGGAATCGAAAGAAGAGGAAACGATCGAGAAGAAAGAGCCAACTTCCGTCGATCAAGTTCCGCTATCGCCGTGCGTTTCCTGTCTTAAAGAAGAAAAACCAATAGAAAAAAAGAGAGCGAGGATATTGTGAAAAACCAAGTCAAAGATGAAGAAGAAGACCTAGGAGATCAAGTTGTCCTCGATGAGAGTTCTTTATCTTCAGCCGGCGATGTAGAAAAAATGAGTAAAGAATCTGTAAGAATGAAGACGTCGGTGACGAGTTACTTTTACGACGTGAACCAAAACAGAAGGTCGATGTTGTCGAGCTGATTCGGCTATGGATGGTCAAATGGAAGGCATTTTTGAATGAACTCGATCTAGCGTGGGAGAATGAATTAATCAGCGATGATAGTTATATTTACCTTCGCTATTTCAAAGAGAAGCCTAGTGAAACGGGAGGGCTTGATCGCAAAGAGGAGGAGCAAGAGGAAGCCGAGTCCGTGAAAAAGAAGTCGTCGAGGTCTTCAGGAACGACTTATAAGGCGTCCAAAACGGATTCGGAATTTGTCAGACCCATCTTCGTTGAGGGAGAAGAAGAGATACCAACGGTAAAGTCGAATAAGATAGTAGTAGGTATTTTATTTTTTTAAGGTTTTGTTTAAAAATTAAAATGGGGCCCTATTATAGTCTCCTTACAATGTCTGAGTTCGTCTGTCCGTCCGTCTGTATGAGTATTAAAGCTCGTAAACTAAATGAGCTCAATAATAATCATCCTCTTGGAAAGCAATGGCAAACTACCAAGTGTATAATTGCCTAGATTCAACTTGTTAATTTATACTTCAATGTTTAAAGATGCCAATGATATAATTTATTAACAAAAACTCAAAATATATTTTAATTATTTACTTACTAGTTTATGGGCATTAAAGCACGTAAACTCAATAATAATCATCCTCTTGGAAAGCAATGGCAAACTACCAAGTGTATAATTGCCTAGTCAACCTCTCCAAACTAGCCGTTCGGAACCGGCGTTAAAAAGTAGGTCCCGTATATCTGTGTAAAACAGCTAAACACAGCATAGTTATATGTTAGAGAGGTGCCGAAACTTCAGGGAGACCTGATATGCCACTTAAAGAAAAAGAATAATCATAAAATAAATAAATATTTTTTAAGATTATATTATAATTAACGATCGTAAATAAAGTCTTTGACCATTTTTCAATATTGGGACTTTTCGCTTATTCACTTTACCATACAGGGTATGGTCAAGTATTGTAATCGTGCATGAAAAAAGTAGTTTTTTTCCTTCTTTTTTCGAAATATCTCAAAAACAGCTGAACTATTTTGATTAAAAAAATTGGGCGAAACCATGGCATTTCGGTCTACAAAAAAGCCCTAATAAGTGAACATCGGAAAAATTATATTTTTTGAGATAATAATTGTTTTGTCAAAATGTCAGTTAGTTAGTCTGTGCGTTTCCAAATTTTTGTGGACGAGCTAGCTCAAAAACTAGTGTGAATATCGAAACCAAATTTCACACGTAGTTTTGGTCCATTAAGATTAAGAGCTGATTAGATTTTGGTGCATATCGATACAAAATTAAGGGGGGGGGGGGTTAAAATTTAAAATTATAATATTTTCAATCTAAAAAAACAAGAAAAATGAAATATACTATAAAATGAACCTAAAATAACGAAAATATTTCTTTTTCTGGCGTCAAAAAATAAAAATCTAGGCCTTTTGAGCAAACTCAACCAAATTTTGTATACATAATCAGTGGGCCCATAGAACACTGAAAATGCTTCTTCTTCTTTTATCTTTTATCCAACGCCCGATACTGTAAATGCAAAAACAAACCACTCAAAATGTGGGGCGGTGGTCAAAAAATGAAAATCTAGGCCCTTGTACCAAACTCTGGTTATAAGTGTATGGTAAAGTCAAGTTGATGGCCACATCAGAACGTGTCAATTAATTTTTTTTATATATCCACCGATCTGGAAAAATAAATCACATTTGGAGATTTAAAAAATTGCCGTTTACAGAATTTTTTGGACTTCAAAGAGTCTTTAGGACTAATTATAAGTCGAATAAGATAGTAGGTAGGTATTTCATTTTTTAAGGTTTCGTTTAAAAATTAAAATGTGGCCCTATCAGTCTCCTTACAACATCTAACCGTTCGTCTGACTAAAAAATAAATCACCATTTGGAGATTCTAAAAATTGACAAATTTTGGAAGTAACGAAATAATTTAATGTGAAATAAGAGATGATGCGGAATAATGGAGTTTTGATTTTTCTAGGGGGCTAATGAGTATTGACGGGGGCATTGCCCTGCTTGCTCCCTCTAACTACGCCCTTGCCAACACTATCCCCCGAGGGGTGAACCGCGACCTAATATGCTGTACATCTACTTCCACTTGTACTTCCAAATATTTCAAAGTACTTCCAAATATTCCCAAGTACATCCAAATATTCCCAAGTACTTTCAAATATTCCCAAGTACTTTCAAATATTTCCAAGTACTTCCAAATATTTCCAAGTACTTCCAAATATTTCCAAGTACTTCCAAATGTTTCCAAGTAATTGCAAATATTTCCAAGTACTTCCAAATATTTCCAAGTAATTCCAAATATTTCCAAGTAAGGTCAGGTGGGGTAACTGGGCCAGCTTCTTTTGTTTTCCCAAGGATAGTAGTCCATATTTTTGGCTATAACTAAGCTTCCTCACAATCTATAGATCTCGTGACTATATTAATTGAAAGATGAAATTTTCTTCAAAGAATCATGATACTTTCAACTTTTGATTATTCAAAATTTTGGAATTATCTTAAGTTGAATGTAAAGTTTTGCTGTTGGCCCAGTTAAACGCGTTGTGAGGTAATTGGACCAGCCCAGCTTATTTGCTGTTTTTTTAATTTTTAACATCTTTTGAGCAGTTGGACATGTTCCCCTATCCCTCAAGGCCCTGGCCGTAGGTAGAATTAGTCTCATTTGTATATGGATTAAAAATAATCAAAGATGTAAGCGATTCGGGGTAATTGGGCCCTGACTAGGCTGGCCCAGTTGCACCAAGACCTCTATTTTTTTTATTCTATTGAATTTTTTAAGGTAGATAAGTTTAAACGCCACGTATAATTTTTAAAATCAATTTTTATTACAGAAAATATAAAAAAAGTTTCATAAATCAAACAACTAAACAAAATAATTTCATTTTACCCATTGAAATAAAGTTAAATAAGTTCCTTATGCTTAAGAAAGCCTTAATTAAGTACTTACTCAAGTCTCAATATTTTCACGGAACCGGGTAAGGCAACTAGGTAAGAAGTAAGCACATAACTAGGTAAATAAGTAAATAAGTAATTAACTTAACTAAGTACTTAAGTATAAAATAAACTTAATGAAATTTCTCTAATTCAGGAACTCTGAAAATTTCCCATTAATATGAAAAAGTGAATTGCGCTAAAAAAATGCAGTAAAATTAAAAAGTTCTGGGGTTACAGGACCCCTGGCCCAGTTGCCCCCGGCCCCAGTTACCCCACCTGACCTTACTTCCAAATGTTTCCAAGTAATTGCAAATATTTCCAAGTACTTCCAAATATTTCCAAGTATGTACTTCCAAAATACTTTCAAAGAGGTGTACACCTACTTCCAATCGCGGATCACCCCTCGCTATCCCCCCTAAATAAAATATTCTCTTAATAGTAATGAAAATTCATCTGTAATTGAATTGTTTAACCTTCCATTTTAGATGTTTAATCCATATCATTATTCATCGTCGAGTTCCTCTGAAGATGAACCTTTAGAACTACAAGCGAGACGACCTGCAGACGACCATCGATGTAACAAATGTAATCAGTGCCTCGACGGGAAAATTTGCTTAACACCGGCTCAACAACGGGATCGAAATATACGTATTCTGTTTGATGTTCTGAACAAGAATAAACCCGTGAAACATAAGTACAGCCCGACGTGTGTTAATAATTGTCCACAATGTGCACGACGAGCCCCTCTTCTCTGCTTTCCAATAAATGATTATTAAACATTTCTATATGTAACTCTAGCGATTATAACAATAAAAAAAATATTAATGAAACAGTTTATTTTTAACCGATTTATTAAAAGAGGAGACCCCTCTTCTGAGCCAGTATCAATTTCACATAATGAGACATTTTCATAAGGTCATATAGGGTGCATACGTGCATAGGGAAATTTCGTACAAATCGATCAAAGGGTTTGGACTAGGGATGTTACGGAGCTTCGAATCCGACTCCGAAAGGTCGAAACTTCCGATTGATTTTTAACCGACTTCAAAAAGGAGGAGGTTCTCAATTCGACTGATTTTTTTTTTTGTGTCTATGTTACCTGATATCTTCGCCAATTGTGAGCCGATTTTGATGATTTTTTGGGTTCAGTCTAGTTTCCGATTGGTCCCGTTTTTTTTCATTGGTATTGTATCTTTTTTGCTTTTTTGTTTAGGCATAAGTTCTTTGTTTATGAACCGATTTCGATGATTCTTTTTATATTGGAAAGAGCGTACCTAGGGGTGGTCTCATATTAATTTGGTCAAGTTCTGATGAAATGATCAATGACGAATTATGAGCAAATAATCGAAATTATAGTAAATAAAATCTTATATAAAAAATCAATCTTAAAACGTTCATTTAAAACCCGCAAACGTTTCTGAAGAATTTCTATATTTATGAATTTAATTTTATTATCATTTTCTGATTCATTCGCCCGACCCTTTCTCTTACGAGATGCATGCAAGAGTATTATATTAAGTCACTATTAATAACATCACTAAAAAGAGAAAAATAAAAATATAAAAAATGCTTCAAAAAAATTAAATGCAACAAATAAAATAATAAAACTCAAAAATAAAATAAAATACACTAAAATGTATAAAATAATTATCTAATTTAGTTACAACTAAACGACAAAATATTATACATGAAATCACTTTTTGAAGTCGGTGCTAAACAAACTATATAAGCGAGCGTACCCGCCAATCGTACTAAGTAAGATCAGTCGAGTTCGATTTATAAAATGTATATGTTTGGCACCGACTTCAAAAAGTGATTTCATGTTAATATTTCGTCGTTTAGTTTGTAACTAAATAAGATAATTATTTTATACCTTTTAGTGCATTTTATTTTATTTTTGAGTTCTTATTATTTAATTTGTTGCATTTAAGATTTTTCGAAGTCGGTTTTATTTTTTTTTATAAAAATTATTATACATCTCGAATCGGAGGTTATAACTAGGGCTCGGATTTCACCCTATTTGCCTTTTTTTATTTATGGCTTAAAATTTAGGCCAATATCTATCCGTTTCATTAAATTCTGAATAAAATAAGAGGCATTTTTGTTAGTGCCTATAAAGCCTATTTGACCTATTCTGGGTGTTAGTGCCTATTTCATCGATATTAAATGCCTTTTTAGTGCCTATTTGAACTAAAATTGGAAATTTTCTTTTTTAAGATACATTTTGTAAATTTAAAAGTTTTTTTGAATTATTAAGAAAATATTCCGAAAAATTTATAAGTTTGGGGTACCTGGATCCAAGCAGCTATATATTAAGCTCCCCATTTGGATGAAATTCAAAAGGTACATTTGAAATTTATTTTTTTAAATATTCTTTTGTAATTCTATTTATTTATTAATTTAGGTCATAGAAACAATCAATGTAGATGATGCTTTATCTATAAGGGAGGCTAAGAATGCTTTTTATCTTCTATTACTCTTGAGGCTGATTTAGCATAATATATAAAGTGTAATTTTAACAATCTACCTGTAACCATTACAGCATTAGAAGCAAGAAATCTCTCTTTTGATAGAGTCCATAAAAATATTCCAGAGATTTCAAGAAAATATCAAAAAAGCATCTGGTCCTATTGCCTTCAATCTCAATCAAAAAATGGACAAAATACTGAAGCGGAATCCTGGTTGGACAATAATGGAAAGAATAGCCAGGAATTTAGGAGGATATAGTAGTGCAAAAGAGGAAAATTTAACACCATCCGAAATGGTTTATTTGAAATTAAGTGCCTATTTTTTTACTTTTATTTAATGCCTTTTTAAGTGCCTATTTTAGTTATTTTTAGTGCTTAGTTGCCTGCCTATTTTAAAAATTTTTAGTGCCTATAAATCCCAGCCCTAGTTATAACGAAGATCGAAAGATTCGACAGCGGCCAGCCAGAGCGCGTACCTACAAGTTTTGCCTTGTTTTAATTAAGCATATTTTTCTATTGTTGCATGTTAGGTATTTACTATGTGTATTATTATTTATTTCACTGATTAAAGAGACTGATTACTGAATTATATTTCTATTAGTTCATTTAGACCTGCTTATAACAGTTAGGCCATCTTCATACTAGGCAATTCCCAGGTGACGAAACTGAAACTCGAGTAACATAGGAGTATCTTAGAAATCACTTCCAATGTTAAGTAGTGGGGAGACACAAACGGAGCGATTCCCAAGAGACGCGTATCTGACCAAAAACATAAATGTGAAAAAGGGGCCAATTTTGGTACAAATGGCTTCGCGGACAAGAGTTGAGATCTAAACGGGTACCAAGTTCCATAGCAGTTGCTTAAATCATAGCTATAGGAATGTACAACGTTCTTCAATTGATTTAAAAGACTATTATAACTTGCCAAGTTATAAATTCAATATCAAAGAACAAATTTTCTTTTAATCAATTGAGCCGTTTATTTTGAAAGTGGCCTAAGTCCAATTTTGAAAAAAATGAGTTAATACCAGATTTAGTTAGAGATATATACTTCGTTTCATATTTATAATATCAAAGTCAAAGGAGTACAATATCCTCTTGAATTTGTCAAAATAAATCATCAAAATATATATAAATATATGTATTTATAAAAATATAAATACAAATATCTCAAAATAACAAATAATGGACTTAGGCCACTTTCAAAATAAACGTCTCAATTGAAGAACGTTGTACATTCCTATAGCTATGAGCTATGATTTAAGCAACTTCTATGGAACTTGTTACCCGTTTAGATCTCAACTCTTTTGTCGGCGAAACCATTTGTACCGAACTTGGTCCCTTTTTCACATTTATCTTTTTGGTCAGATATCATTAATTTTTGAAAAGTTTTATCCTTTAATTTATCTAAATAATTACACACTTAAACATTTATATTAATAATTGTTAAATATTTCTCATAAAATATTTGTTAAAAACCCGGTCGGTTTTTCATAAATTTCACCCCTTCATTTTGGGCCCCGAGAAGGGAAAGTTTCGGTCTATCAATTTTCAACTTTATTAATGTGCCAAGCTTTACCAGTAAGCCAAATTTCAGCGTTCTAGCTTGATTGTATTTTCACTATATCTTAATTAAGCCTATAATAAAGTTCACCCCTTCATTTTAGGTCCTGAAAAAGGCAAAGTTTCACTTTTTTCGATTTTTTCCTATAATTGTAGCCCTAACTCTACCAGCATGCCAAATTTTAGAATTCTAGGATCAGAATTATGGATTTTAGTAATAATAAAATAATAATTAAATACAATAATGTTAGCTCAGTGATGTCAATAAAGAAGTTATTATTTGCTTTTATCATTACAGGTTTTATTTATAATCATAATTTGATTAAGGAGGTTCTTTCGCGACAATCCACACAAAAAAGTTTTAGCCTCGTAACCAATCTATAAATATGAACGGAACTAAAATTTTAGGTTATGTTTTTTAACGTGACTGTAGCACCTCACACTACGAAATCTCTATATGGATACACACATACTAACCGGATCGTTTCTAAACCATTGTGTTTATATCCCCTCCACTAAAAATAATCGCCCAAATATGTTTGTTTTTTTTTTATCAAAACTACATGGTAAATAATTTCAATTTTTTTAAGTTACTCCGAATATATTATTCTAACAAATATTAGTTTTTCATCAAGATGGTGAAAGTCCTTCAATGAAAAAAATAAAATAATGATCATATCCCCACCCTTTCCCTATCTACTCTATGTAAAAATGTAATTTTTAATTGCAATTATTTCATGTTTGGTGTGGTAAATCGTCTTCAAGTTTTAACAGTGTGTATTATGTTTTTAATGACATACTATATATTCCAAGTTTCAAAAACTTCTTGAATTTTTGCATTTGTGAAAGAGCTACCTTAAATTAAGAAACAGATTCACCTTAAGGTTAAAAAAAAAAACACGGTCAGAAACCCAATAAATGGCTTAGAAAGTAAAACATGTATCTTCGAGTTTACAAAATAAATACCCCTGAAATAAATTTAATATTTTATTGGTGTTTCGAAATAGACTAATGATAATTACACTTTCACGAGGATTAGTGTTTCTTAATAAAAAATTTACAAATATTTATACTTTATTTAGTTGATATCAGAGTAGTAAATAGTATAAGAGGAGAATAATTTTCAATAATAAAAGAGATGATAATTTATTTGTATTTTTAATTTTCTCAATAGTTTTTATAATATTTTTATCCAGGGATGGATGAAAAAAAAATATTTTTATAATAAAGCAATATAATAAAAAAAATAAATGTTAAGTAATTAAAATATCATTAAAAAAAATATAAAAATACGCTAAACATAACTAAAAATTTCACTGGGAAGATTTCCTAATGGGAAATTTACAAAAACTATTCAAGATGTAAGTAGATATATCGAAATCAAGGGACCTAATTTAAAAACCCAAAGATAAACATTTTTATTTTTGTCTTAGATAACAAAAGTGATGAAAAATATCATCAAAAAGTAAGTAAATTTTTTTTATAATTTATTAATATTGGTAAAAATTTTTTTTTTCTAGCCTACAATATTCCCTGGTTATGAAGGAAAAAATATACTTTAAATTAAAAATTCATTTTAGCAACTTGATTTACTTTTTATACCATGGGCGAAAAATTTGTTTGTATTTTACTTATAGGGTTTTAAATTGGGCTACCGAGATTATATTTATATATTAATATCTAAACTAAAAACTTATAAAATAGAATAATAAATTGGATATCAATATTTTTATATAAGAATATGTTTTAAGCAAATTATAACATAAGAGCATTAATAAGAGATTTTTCTTCCTTTATAAATTTAAAGTATTCTTAGCGTATTTCTCCCAACAAGTGTTATAATTTGTAGATCTTGAAGCTCTCGAGGGCATCTTCAAAGGCTTCTCTTGTCACAACCTGCAATTAAAAAATCAGATTATATACTATATATATATTTAATAATAATAATAATTTATATCCAAGCTGTTATGGATTATTTTTACTTTACCATACAGAGTATGGTCATGTATTGTAATCGTGCATGAAAAAAGTAAAAAAATTAAAAAACTAGACCCTTGTACCAAACTCAACCAAATTTTGTATACATAATCCGTGGGCCCACAGAAGTCTAATGCAAAAACTAACAGCCCGAAATGGGGGGGGGGGGGGGCAAAAAATGAAAATCTAGGCCCTTGTACCAAACTCAACCAAATTTTGTATACATAATCAGTGGGCCGCAGAAAACTAAAATTACAAAATGGAGGTGGGGGATGAATTTCTAGGCTCTTGTACCAAACTCAACCAAATTTTGTATACATAATCAATGGGCCCCCAGAAGTCTAACAATGCAAAAACTAACTCCCCTCCCTACATGATTATAAATAATTTTATTAAATATTAAATATAAGTGAGGGGCCTGGTTGAATGGTAAAAGTCAAGTGGATGGCCACATCAGAACGTGTCAGTTTATTTTTTATAGTTTTTGTTTAGAGTTGTATTCACTCTTTCGGAAATTTAACCAGAATGCTAAAAATGCAACCCGGGAACTTGGCTTGTCCTCCGAGGTGTAACCAATCTGACATATTTTTTTTTTTTTTCTTTTCTCTCCCCCTAATGGCCTTGGAATGAATTCCATTGTAGCCAGTCTACCATGAGTTTATAAATAATTAGAACAATAAATTAAAAATAAATAATAAATAACTATATACATAATAAATAAATATATCAATAATAAATAAATAAATAAATAGCAAACAAATAAATAAACAATAAATAAACAATTAAATAATAAATAAATAGAACAATAAATTAATAAATAAATAATGAAAAAAATGTTCCAAATAATAAAAATTTCACATGGAAAACACAAATTAGGTATAATAACTCTCGTTGTCAATTGCGTTATAACTTGATCTTGTTTGCTAGGATAAACCTAATCAATGTTTTGTGTATTTCCTCTCTCTCGAAAGACAAAAGATGCGCCAGATTCCATGGCCTTTGAACATCGTTGGCAATCAATTCACCCTCTAATCTATCTCTAAATCTAAATTTTGGACAACTAAATATCATATGATTGAGACATCCCCATGATGTACCATCACATGAACACTCTCCCTTATCATACAGTCCTATTTTAAAAAGATGAGCCGGATACAGAGCATGGTTTAGTCTCATTCTATTTATAGTAGAATAGAATATTCTAGGTCCAATTGTCTCATGATACCATGGAATTCTGCCAACCTTACTTCTCAACAAATAAAAGTTGAAACCTTTAAGTCTTGAAGATTCTATCCATTGTCTTTGCCATTCTTTATTATTATTCATTTTAATTTTAGTCATTATATCGTTCACTGGGATTGCTTTTGTTGGAAAATTTATACTAGCATTTTTGGCCATTGCATCTGCTTTCTCATTCGCACAAATTCCAGAATGACTTTTAATCCACATCAGTTCTATTTCTTTGCCCATTTGTCCAACTTGGTATATTTCTTTTTTAATTTTCAATAGGAGAAAATTTAATTTGGCAAATTCTATTGTGTTCAGTGTTGTTAGTACTGATAGGGAGTCTGAACAGATTATAAACTTTTTACAATTGATATTTTTTATATAATTTATTGCTTCATAGATAGCCATTGCTTCTGCGGTGAAAATCTGACATATAGAACGCGTACAACTTTTTACTCAAAGATTTAATATTCATAATTAAGGAATTTCGCAATTACTTGATTTTAAATCTAAAAATACAGTCAAACCATATATTTTAATTAGAATATTTTAATGGTTTTGTTTTTTGAAAATTTTCCTTGGCAATAGAATGACCTAATTCCTTATTTGAATATAAAAGACAAATGTAGATAGTATCAGAGTTAAGATTTCTAAAGAAAATCAAGAGAAATAATTTTATAATTTTCTCATTAATATATCAAAGAATAAATAACATATTACCGAGAATTGTTTTTGATCGCGTTTTTAAACAAGATATATATATCGCGGGACTACTGCTGGTTGAATCTTTAAGTCTGGACTAAGAGAGAATGGAAAAGATGTGATCCATCTAGCTATGATCCAGCATCATTTCGAGATTAGCCCGCATGACGCTTTTATATCAAACAGTGATATGGATCACCAAATGAATTTGTAATCTGAGATGTTATACATATATTCAATCCCCCAGACAAGCGCGCTCGATCTGTTAACACGTGTGTTAGGTGTTTTCCATCAATTAATTAATCATGAGTTTCATTCGATCGCGAATCGAATGCAGGTGATTTTTGTCAAATATTAAGTGAAAATAATATCCGAATTTATATATTTCTAACTTGAAATAATGAAGTTAAATAATTTTATAATTTTCTCATTAATATATCAAAGAATAATTAACACAAGAGAGGTGGTCAACTATTTCAGAGTCAGTTCTGCATTTTTGTGTTCAATTCCGGAAGGATTGAATACAACCCTTTTGACCTATTAAAATTATCCATAACACCTCGGATTTAGCAGTAGACAACCTCTCTTGAATTTTTATAAAAATCTTAACTCAGCTAGTATCGGCATTTATCTTTTTTCTAATAATTTATATTTATTTCTTGGGCCTCTGCAGATTAGAAACCAAGTAGAATACTTCAATGAGTCCACATCCATTAAAGATAAGAGGGTCTGATAGAAATGGATGCCCTTTGTAGGAATACACGGAATAAGAAAGAAGAAGAGGAAATATGAATTTAGAGATCCAGAATATAGGTAAGTTTATATCAAAAACACCAAAAACAGTTTTTGTAAAAAGACCAAGTTCGAGTAATTACCGTTTACCTGAAAAGAAGTAGTGAGATCTAATGTACTACAAAGTTTAACCTTACAAATAGATAATAGGTGAGTAAAATAGTACTTTCAATTAAAAAGCATTCAATTTTCGTCTCGATCTAGTGATTCTACATTTTTAATTGAAATTATTTTCCTGAACTTGGTTGTTAAACGCATTCTAAATTATTTGATAAAATTTTAAAGTAACAAAAAAAAAGATAAAACTTACGGATTCTGTTTTTGTTCTAAGCTCTTCCAACAGTTTTTGTTGATTCACAGGGAGAGATCGAGATTTTAACTCTTCTATCATTTGTGTTAATGTTTTAATAAGTTCGGCCCGTCGTTGACGTGCTAATACACTTAGCCCGGTAGTCAGAATACCGACGTCGATTCGTCCTGAAAGAGGATCCGTAGCAGATTGTTTCAAAGCTTCTCGGTGGAGCCTGCAAAAAAGAAGACAACAATTAGAGGAGCCAAACGTCCCTCGAAGTAGCAAAATTTAGGCCAAAGCCATATCAAAGGAAGCTTCAAGCTTGAATGAAATTAAGAACTTAAAATTATAATATAATATTTCAAAAATAATTTCTAATGTATTCATTTTTTTATTAAAATGAATAGCTTTAAAATAATATATAACTTTTTGTGAGATACTCGAGCAATACTTAGTAAATAAAGTAGGTACTAATTAGGGCTTCATTTTGTTAAAATAATGTTAAGTTCTTAATTTCATTAGATAGGGTGTAGAAAATCGTCAACTCATAAACTGGATCCATCCATAAATCCATAAGGACTAAATAAAAAAAATCGCATTTTTGGGCTCTGTTCGATACCCAGAGTTATTCTTGGCAAAATTATCAGTTCCTAAAATTCCACTTAATTGAATACTACAATTTTTGTTTTTGATTGGGACCAAGGCGTCCATATTTTTTACTTTATGCCCTTTAAAGTTGACTATGGCTTGAAAACATTGACTTTTTTTCTAATTATCGAACCGCAATTCCAAACATACTTACCGGGTTGTTGGTTTATTCTTTCAGGATATATATTATGTATCATATACGTGCACAATACGTACATGTGGCTGGTTTCAAGCCAACGGTACACAAGTTTGGCAATTGGGTTCATTTCCAAAAAGAAATCCAATATACAGGGTGTTTCAGGAGGAATAGTAAATATTTTAGGAGGTGGTAGTATAGGCGAATTGCAATAAAAAATGGCATATAACATGTGTCCAATTTTTATTGAGTACAGAGATACAGCTGTTAGTATGTAAGCCAATATCGGCATTCTCAGCATGTGTAAATACGTTGCGGCACATGTTTACACGCTACAGTACAGTAGGCTTGGCCAACAAATCACCATGAAAACTTCAATGTAAACGAAAGCTCAACTTCACAAATTGAACATCAACTCTCTACTGTTGACATTCGATAAATACGCCTATAGCAACCTGTGTACCAAGACACGAAACGAAAATGAATTGAACTCAGCTGTATCTCTGTACTCAATAACAATTGAACACATGTTATATGACGTTTTGTATTGCAATTCGTCTATACTACCACCTCCTAAAATATTTACTATTCCTCCTGAAACACCCTGTATTTAATCAAATGTTAAAGTCGATTTTGAAAGAAAAACACTCCAATAATTATGTTGCACTGATCATTTCTCATAACTAGTTCAAGTTTTAAATATTTGGTCAAATAATGATACAATAATTACTAAAAGGACAAGGTTTTTGTTTCTTTATTGAAACTTAGTTTTTTAGCTTATAATTCACTTACTTTGTGTATGAGAAAGTAAATAAGAATTAAACCGACCAGAAACCATAGGTTATTTCATTGAGCTTCGTTATGCTACGCTATGGATAAAGTAAAATGGTTGACAAACGCTTTCCTAGACTATTAATTATAATTTTTTATTATATTTTTTGAATAGCAAGAAAATGGTTTGATTCTTACCTATAGGCCTCCTCAACATCGAACGTTTCCACAGTTGGATTTAATCGCATTCTGGCATGTGCTTCACTCAATCTTATCAGGGATTCCAGTTGACGTGGGTAAGCCGAAACTTGTCCATGGCCAGCTCCTTGTTGTCGCATTTGTACATATTTCTGAACAAGCATGGTGCCAGCACTTCGTGAAAGGCGTGGTTGAACATGCTCTTTAGCATAGGCGATATAATCTCGAAGCAATTTCATATCCTAAAAAAATAATAAGAATTAAAATATTAAAATATATTTATACTACGAATAGAAAGAAATAAAAAAAATCATTTCCTAAGTTGTTGAGTCCAAGTGGCTCTAAAATGAAAATATGATGGACTAGGATGAGATGTGGAGGAATAATATGTACGATAATTCGCTGGATTCAATTTTTTCACAATTCATTAGAGTGAATGGCCTTATTTACAAATGAATAGATATTCATAGAATTGAGCCTTCATGTTCAAGAGAAAAAAACAATTAAAATATTTATAAATTATAAAAAAACAAAGATAATGACCAAGTCCTCAAAACTTCTCTAACAAATAAAATTAAATATACCTATTATGGTTAGGGTGTCCCTTATATGGGCGAAAAAAATTTTTTTGCAGTTATCAAAACGCATACCCTCTAATTCTTTATATCATACTAAGCCTTACTTAAATATAAAATTTTAACTTCCTAAGTTAATGTTAACCCGTGCCGACTTGGCCCAAAAGTTTATGTATATTGCCGTATTTTTAACACTTCTTAATATGTAGGCTAGGTCATCGCAAATATGCATATCTTCGGTAAATATTGATTAAAAGATAAATTTAAGTAATGACTTTAATTATTAAAAAATAAAGTTACATATTTTTATTCAGGATATTTTTTTTAAGGTCTCTTTTTTAGTCTGGATACATCTTAATATGTTCTTGCACACAGCGTAATAAGAACTGTTTTTGTTCTTCTTCTGCGGTAATAATACCATGAAAGGCTTGCATTAGTAACAGCTCTTTCAGCTGTGTCATTTACTGATTTTAAGCTAATAACCTTCTTTTTAGATTCCTCAAAGGCTTCCCAAGAAGATACGTTTTCTTGTAGGAAACTGATATCAACTTTTAATCGCGAAAACAAATTTTTGCTCTTGGTGGAGAAAAAACAATTAAAATATTTATTAATGATAAAATAACGAAGATAAAGGTCAAGCCCTCAAAACTTCTCTAACAAATAAAATTAAATATACCTATACTTATACATATAATGAAATAATTTATTGATTGTATTTAATTTTATTTATTTTCTGAGAAAGACGGACTGGTAAGCGAAATAAGTAGGTTATAATGAAAGGCAGTCCAAATTATTTAAATTTTTTATTCAAATACCGACGTTTCGGAGACCTTTTCTCTCCTTCTTCAGGGTCTACAAAACAATCAACACATAACACAATAATGAGAAATCAAATAGAGGAGAAAGACATTTAACTTACAATGAATAGTTATTGATGGGTGAGTATAACTCGGCTCCCATTTGTCTCTCTTTTCAGTGATAACAACAATATTACAATACTTTTCACCATTATATCACAAGTGTACTTAGTCAACTGATGAATCAGTTAGCATTCGTTACAGTTAATGATTAATTAATCCCCACTTCAGCCTAGATGTGCGCCATAAATTATTTATTTATACAATATAATACAAGAAGTGTGAACATTAAACAAATATAATATTGATATACAGTTTTTTTTATTTTTTTACATTAATTTTATATCACTTATAATATTATCCCAGCATATATTCAAGTCCACTATATCTGTTCTGTAATTTACGGCGTGGAAAGATTTTTTTATTGTTATCATTTCTAAGATTATCTATTTGATTTCTCATTATTGTGTCGATTGTTTTGTAGACCTTAAAGAAGGAGAGAAAGGTCTCGAACACGTCGGTAATTGAATAAAAAATTTAAATAATTTGGACTGCCTTTCATTATAACCTACTTATATATTGATTGTATTTCGTATTAAATAAATAAAATTCTTTTATAAAAACTATCTGAAAACGTTTATTAGAAATACAAAAGTTTCGGAAGAAATATTCGCTTTTATCAATGGAAATTTTAACAAATAGTTAATTTTTATTATTATACTTACTATTGATATATCCACTTCATCTTCTTCTGTTTCATCTGTTTTCTTTGTATAGTAAAGGGAGATTAAATGTCTCGCCAAACGACGGTCAAAAATTTCATTTTTGAGGGTCAAGCATTAAAAAGATTAGATCAAACCTAAAATGTAAATAATTTATTGAAAAAAAGATATAAAAAAATGATGCAGTTTTGGGTGTAATTATATTTCTATACAAAATACTATTAAAAAAAAATAATTAAATTCATCCCTAGGCAGGGATGGACAGTTCACTTTTGGTGGACTAGTTACTAGTTAGTTTTATTTTTGAGGTACTAGCTACTGTAATTATCATATTAGTTACAAATGACTTTAAAAAATTCAATTTTTCTATTGTAAAATATGAGCCAGAAAATGTCCCCTTACTAGTTAGTTTTATTTTGAGGAACTAGCTACTGTAATTATCATATTAGTTGAAAATTACTTTAAAAAAATTCAATTTTTTCTATTGTAAAATATGACCCAGAAAATGTCTCCCTAAAGTGACACATTTTGCTATGATAAAATAGGAGGGCATTTTTAAAATTCGTCGTTGCTTCAATAGACAATATGGGAGGAGATATAGAAGATGTTTGAGTTAATTCTATTGCAATTTTTTCATTCAAGATACGAGGTCTTCTTCTTGCTTCTTTAAGTGCCATTATCAGGTCTCCCAGACGTTTTGGCTCCTCTACCACATATATCTGTGCTGAGTGTGTTTAGCTGTTTTACACAGATATACGGGACCTAGTTTTTAACGCCGGTTCCGAACGGCTAGTTTGCAGAAGTTGACTAGGCAAGTATACTCTTGGTAGGTTGCCATTGCTTTCCAAGAGGAGGCGGCTGGAAATATCTGTCGAGACTCAGTCTCGAATCAGCATACTTCAGGCCAGCGGCCCGACACTCTGACCACTGACCCAGTCGCCTCTGTGGTCTGGCAAAACAAAAAAAATTAAAGAACAGCTAACTTTATGGTTAGATTTGCTCGCAAAAAGGAACTGAGTAAAAGTAATGGTTCCATTCATTTTGAGGAACTAGTTACAGTTACAAGTTAAAAAAGTAACAGGCTTAAGGATTGGGGCACCTACTTGTAGCTAATTACTTACTGGCCTGTCTCTAAGTGATCTATGTATCTTATAAAAGAAAATTACCTTATGAACACTTTGTATTTAGAATCGAGAAATAAATATGAAATAAATCAAATAAACTTATAGGTATGGGATTTAAGAAAAAATAGGATTTATTCCTAAGTTGTTCCATTTTCTTACCTAGAAAGTAATGTGTGAGGCAACTGAATATTTTCAATGATGGTTTTATCTTTGTTCCACTGGGATCCACTTGGATTAGCCGCGGCCAAAATAGAAGTCCTAGCTGTAAGTTGGCAAACAATTCCAGCTTTGGCAATACTTAGGGTTTGCTGTTCCATGACTTCGTGTAAAACACTTCGAGTTGAATCATCCATTTTGTCAAATTCATCAATACAACAGACACCGTTATCAGCCAGTACCAATGCTCCACTGAAATCAACAAGTACTTTTATTAAAATAACTAGATAAGACAAATAAACTGTATAAAATCTTGATAAAATAGAAAAACGTAGCCCAAAACAAGGGACGAATTCCATTACAAAGAGCATTTTGGACGATATATTGTCTAGAAAAAGCTTTAATTAACAATAACATTTTTCGAGATGAATAATTAATAATATTTTTGAATAAATTATTCTAAGCCATTAGAAGCTATTTTTGTAGAAGTTGAAGCCTGTTTTTATTTGATTTTTTTATCAAAATCATTTAAGTCGAGAAATTTTGAAAAAAACTACTCTCTTCTACTTGGAAATGAAAGTGGAAGTAGGTGTATACGATATTAGATCGCGGTTCACCCCTCGTGGATGGCAATAACATTTTCCGAGATGAATAATTAATAATATTTTTGAACAAATTATTCTAAGCCATTAGAAGCTATTTGTGTAGAACTTGAAGCCTGTTTTTATTTGATTTTTCTTTCATCAATATCATTTAAGCCGAGAAATTTTGAAAAAAACTAATTTCCATCCATGAGGGGTTGAACCGCGACCTAATATCGTGTACACCTACTTCCACTACCACTTTCATTTCCAAGTAGAAGACAATAGATGAAGGGACATTATCTAATGAATTCCAAAATAATTCTACATAATTCCAAAGACGTGTACACATAATTCCAATCGCGGTTCCCATCTCGGCCATCCATAAAATAAGTCACGATAAATTACGACATTTTATACCGCTCCTGGCCCTTGTTATAGTTGGTCACATTTTTGTAGACCTCCCTACCTATAATTGATGGTGATGATACCTCCTCAGTCCATTCTCTCCTTTTTAAAATGAAAAAAATGAATGATAATTTCTATAAATTTCAGTAATACAAGTATATTCATAGTAATTTTATTTATTTAAAAGAAATTAAATTTTTGCGAGTACAAAATTAGAATTTTTTAAAACTAATAAATCAATTTTAAAAAACATTAGGGTTCAAATTAGCCTAACTATTACTTTATTTCACGTCGTAAAAGTAAATAAGCTGACGTGTTCTGATGTGGCCATCCACTTGACTTTACCATACAACCTGGCCCCTCACTTATATTTAATATTTAATAAAATTATTTATAATCATGTAGAGGAGGGGGGTTAGTTTTTGCATTTTTAGACTCCTGGGGACCCACTGATTATGTATACAAAATTTGGTTGAGTTTGGTAAATGTGGGAGGGGCTACTAGTTGGTGGTTGGCCCCTCCTTCCATTCGATGCTCAGTCGAGATCGAATTGCTTCACTTATAGCATGACTGAAATATTATCAGTCATGCAAAAGTGTCGCAACGATCTGACTGAGCCATCTAGCGGCCGTGTCTAAAGGCTCGTAGCCAAAGCAACAGCGAGCCGCTACAGCTTCCTTTACTGGGTGAATTCCTCTTTTTGTTTAATTTATAAATTTTGGACAGTCATCTCTCCTTCACAAACGTCAGTTTATATAAATATTCAATGAAATTAAAAAAAGGAAATGACCATGAGTAGATAAGTTTTAATTTACAAGAAATAAAATATTAATTTAGTTAAATACCTATGAAGTACATGATGTTTGGTGTCTGGATCTTTTGAAAGATAGGCCGTAAGACCAACAGCTGATGAGCCTTTTCCAGAAGTATATTGGCTTCTGGGTAAAAGATGATAAACATATTGCAGCAATTGAGATTTACTTGTACCGGGATCTCCACAAAGCAACATATTCAGTTCAGCTCTAAAAGAAAATAGATTGATATTAAGAATACATATTTCTAATATTTTATTTTGTATTGGAATACATTTTTTTTATTACCTTGATTGCCCCCTTCCATATTTACTAAAATCTTTTCTAGCACCGCCAAAGAGCAAAAGAAGAATTCCTTTCTTGACATCTTCGTTTTCATAAATCGAAGGTGCAATGGCTCTAGCTAATTGTTCATAAATATCTGGAATTTTGCTTAAATTCTGTATTTGTTCGATTCTTCCAGCTGGATAAAGATGTTCTTGCCTGAAAATATAGATTTCTATTTTAAATAAATTTCAAAAAAGAAAAAATAAGTTGCTTTATGTAATGAATATAAAGCATCACTGTTAATATAATATATATTATATACATATAATGAAATTGAAACTATTGGACCGGAGGCAGGATTTTTTCCTGAGTCTGGTGGGGAGAGTAAACACTGATGATTTAAAAATTTTATTTTCAAATTAGGTGGATTTTTGTCCCTACAGATAACAGTAAACTCTAGTTTTTTAGTAAAAATATATACTGCTGAATACCTTTATGACAACTAGAATTTACTGATGTTTGTTCAGTTTTACTTAGGGAAAGTAGTGTAGGTTTTAGGTGAAACATGATATTAATTAATAAAGTAAAGGGTGTGTAGTTTCATAGTGAATGAGATAAAAGTCAAAGAGGTTTATACAAACTCAATATATTTCCGGATTATTAGTCCGAAATATATTGAGTTTGTATAAACCTGTTTGAGTTTTATTTCATTCACTATGAAACTACACACTCTACTAGTTTATTAATTAGTTTTTAACTTGTAAACTCCTGATGATGGACTAATAATCCGAAATATATTGAGTTTGTATAAACCTCTTGAGTTTTATTTGATTCACTGTGAAAATATACACCCTTTACTTTATTAATTTTGTTCAGTTTGGTTGAAAGGTCTAGAATCTTCATTTTTGACCTTCCACCTCATTTTGTGTTTATTTTCAAAAATTTTTAAACGAAAATGTCAAAAATTACACCCTCTACAACCTTTCTTCTAAATTTTGATATTTTCGTTTAAAAACTTTTTGAAAATAAACACACGAACTGAGGCGGAAGGTCAAAAATGAAGATTCCAGACCTTTGAACCAACCTCAACCAGCATTAGTAAACTCTAGTTGCCATAAAGTTATTCAGCGAAACGCGTTTTTACTGCAACATATATACAAATACAAAGCTAAAATACATAGATATTTAGGGCTCCTACTGTAAATAAAAATTATTCAAAAGAATTTTTGTGTTGATTTGTATCCTTTTACCGACAATTGCGGATTATCAGCGTAATTCGCTTATCCGAAGATAATCGAGAGTTTATTGTATTAGAGTTGCTTAACAATTAATTAAAGAAAAATAAGGTGCTTGGTAGGTTTATTCAATAAGAAAAATCTAGGGAATAAATAGCCCTGAAGAATTTTCTTTTTCAATGTTTTTTCATTATAAATGAACACAATGGAATATATGATGTTGGTTTATTCTATAATGATATGAATTATTATCTTTTAAAACATTTATTTATTACTTATACTATTTAAGTAACCTAAAGCAATAGTTTTTTAGTAGCTACTATAATTTTGTATAAGTGGTTTTTATATATAGGAATAAGCCCCCGTAGTATACTGTTGTTAAGCAACTCGAATATTGTAATTGTTTAGGCTGTTGTAGTTCAAAAATTAAAGGACTTATCGATGCTTTTTTTGGCTTTTTCGGATTCAACCATTAGCCATTTTACGATACTATATATTTTAATCGTATGTTTCCTATATTTGATTCAATCGCGAATCAAATGCAGGTGATTTTTGTCAAATATTAAATGAAAATAATATCTGAACTTATATATTTCTAACTTGAAATAATGAAGTTAAATAAATTTATAATTTTCTCATTAATATATCAAAGAATAATTAACATATTAACGAGAATTGTTTTGATCACGCTTTTTGAACAAGATATATATCGCGAGACTACTGCGGTTGAAGCTATTGGAGTCTGCTGAGTCTTAAGTCTGGACCAAGAGAGAAAAAGATATGATCCATTTAGCTATAATCCAACGTCATTTTGCGTTTAGCCCGCATGACACTTGGGTGGATCATCCAAGTGTCATGCGGATTAAACGCAAAATGACGTTGGATTATATATAGCTAAATGGATCATATCTTTTTCTCTCTTGGTCCAAGACTTGGTCTAAGACTCAGCAGACTCCAATAGCTTCAACCGCAGTAGTCTCGCGATATATATCTTGTTCAAAAAGCGTGATCAAAACAATTCTCGTTAATATGTTAATTATTCTTTGATATATTAATGAGAAAATTATAAATCTATATATTTTAGATTATTCTCAAATATGTAGGGATCAGATTAAAGTCGGATTGCCGAGAGTCCGAGAGTATTAAAAATCTTATTTACTGTTTAACGTTGCTTAAACAGTAAATAGGATTTTTAATAATGGGTCAATTTCCTAATAATTCACATTTATTATAGACTAAGCTAACATCAGCTATCAAATTTATTATTTTCAATTATATATATTAAAAAAAATCATCTTCTAAGTCTCCTTTATTTTTTAAGAAAGATTTTTCTCAATGGATAACCCTTCCATTATATTCTTCTGTTTTCTATTCGGTTGAATCGGACACTAAATATTATTATTAAGTGCAATCGCTCTAAAGTAAGAATGGTTCAAGATTTTTTTAAATAAAAATACTAACAGAGTATACAATTAGTTTAGATAAAAATTTGATTACCCATCTGAATCCTGAAGGAATAAACGAGTATCGTCAATTCTCCTGAAATGCACAGCATCCACATGGGTTGTAAATACAGCCCGAATATTTCTTTGACGCGGATTCACTTGTTTCGAAGTGGCTCTAAAAATTCCTGTAACAGAAACTCGATCTCCTGCTTTGATTAGATCTACCAGATCGTTATGGGCAAACACTTTAATGATTGGCGGAGTTTCTCCCGCAGGTGAGTCCTCTGGCGACTCTTGCAGTTTGATCAGTTGTTTATCGGTGAATTGGGAACGATTATGAATCAAGGAAAAGCAATGTTTGGATTGACAGTGAGTGCAGACGATCGGTTCGCTAACGAAACCGCGTTCTACCTCGCTAGTGCAAGTGTAGTCGCACACTTGACATTCAAAAAGACCTTCTCGTAATTCAGGTATAATACCCGAAGTTCTTGTCACCATTCCACTGATCGTGATTAATTGATCAATATCTGAAAATATGAAGAAAAAAATTAAAATATATTCTTAGTAAAAAGGTGGTACCCAAAAAGGCACGAATTACCATGGGAAATTGTCATCCTATACATTTTAATGAAATTTATTATAGGAGATCAATAAAAAAATAAGACCAATGTAATATTTTTTATTTAGACTTATGTTTAGTACCCTAAACGGTATCTTCCATTTTGGCCTTGTTTTTATCATTCTTATATATCAGTGGTTGCCAAACTTTGAGTCGCGAGCGGATATTAGGTGGGCCCTGAAACTGATAGGACGATAGTGCCAAGACATCGGCCGGCAGCTTTATTGACAAATTCCGGATACTTTTTGATCAGAGTAGTATATGGTTATTGTATAAGGTGGGTCGCGAACTATTGAAATTTGTTTTAGATGGGTCGTGGTCCAGACAGCTTTGTGAACCACTGTTATATATAATCCGCCTAAGGCTTCCGTGAAATACATTCTCAGCTAAAGTATCTGAACATTAGTGGGAAGCAAGAAAGGCACTTTCACATATTATAACTTTCTCCAGCCTTGATTTTTAGTCAAATACTCTAAAATCGAGATTTCAAAATTATTAGCTCAACTCTTTCTATTGGTAAAACAAACAACACTTTTTTAGATTCTGAAAAAAAATTATAACATCGACAAGATTTCAAATATTTGCACATAGAAACTCCAGTTTTTATGTTATTAAAATAAAAATTTCCTTTAAATTTTTATTTATGCTAATTATTATTTTAATTAATACAATTAAAAGTAGCTGAAAATTGTGATGGTGCAAGGTAATAGGGCTTTGATCTTAACCGACCAGATTTTTCAGGAAGGGCAAATATGTGAAATTGAATATATATAAATCGATGAAACGCGACCTAAAATCGTGTACACCTACTTCCACTTTCATTTCCAAGTAGAAGACAATAGATTATCTAATGAATTCCAAAATAATTCCAAAGACGGTGTACACCTAATTCCAATCGCGGTTCACCCCTCGATATAAATAATATATCGTAGAGTGTAAACCTGCTAAATCCATTTTTATCATAATGACATATTAGCTAATACCGTTCGAAAGACAAAGATATGCAGTATGGTCCAAGTAAAACTGCTACTTAAAATTACGATCATAAGTTGTAGAAAAAAATATGAAAAATAGTTTCTTTTCATAACAACAATATTAAATTTTGTTTGTTTTTCTCTGCCCTGTAAAATTTCCTTGATGTGAGTTAGCAGGTTTACACTCTAAGGCGACGATATATAAATTTTCAACAATTCATAACTCAGTCAATTTCTGGAATTATTGGACGAGACAAAAAGCGTTTTGTTCAGTTGATTCTCTAGAAACAGGAGATACAATTAGCTCGATTTTGACCAGGATGAAGATAAGGGCCCTTTTCCCTTGCATCATCACAATTTGTCATGAAGAATTTAGGACGTTCTCTTGGGACCGATTACGAGCATATCACAAACTCAATTCTGATAAAAATATGAGAATGGTAATATAAATAAATAAATTACCTTCGGGATCTAGACATCGCATATTTTTTGTTTTAGACGCATTAAATGGACGAACTTGAATTTGATGGTTTAGTGTAGCTGCTGGATAACATTCAAAAAAGGTTTCATTCACTGCCATATCAAAAGTAGGAATGACTTCCTGAGGGTATCGCACCAATTGATTATAAAGAGTAACATCAAAAGATTGAAGATGAGCGGAATTCAGGTTTAAAAATGGTTCTTCGAGATTATGTATCTGATGTAGAAAAAATGTATCTTAATAATTTGAAATTATAAAATTAATGTGAAAGATTAATATTTACCTGCTCAAGTTTTTGCATATATAAAGGTTTAGTTGTATCCAAATTAGGAAATCGTTCATCAACTTCTGGATTTTCCTCTAAAAACATTTTTAAAAATCTCTTAAATGTCGCTTTGCATTCATTAATGACAACATCGGTTCCATAAATGACGAATTGGGGAGGAACGGTTTCATTTGAGTTCTCGGTTTGCTAAAAAATAAATAAATAAATAAAACAATTTTACAAGGACATTATATAGATATAATGTTGGTTCTTAAATTGTGTTTCGTTGACTTTCAGGGATCGGGGTTTCGAAGGGCCGATTTTTGAAAACGATTCAATTATATTACTTAACAAACATTCAAATTTATTGTTAAAGGTATATTAAACTTTAAATGAAATGTGGTAATTTGTAAATTATTAATTAAAATGTTATATTTTTAAGAAATTTTCAAGAAAAATCAGAAATGGGGTCCTCTGTTTCAAATAAATATATACTATATACCGAGGGCATTTTAGAGAAAACGCGAGACCTAGGACAACTAATATTTTTAGGGCTTTTAAAATGTATTTTGATGAATTTTAATTTCTTTATGGTAGATCAGTAAAAATGCAGACAATATTCCACCAACATTTCGGATTCTAAACTATATACTTCCCATATTTGTTTTTTTTAGTAACACCCTAGTTATGCCTGGCAACTATCCAGTTGCCGATATCACATCCTACCTCTATAAATTCATTAGATTAATTATATCTGGCAACCCTTCAGGTGCCAATACTAAACTTCACCTTTGTATTATAATAATGTTTAGAATAATAAGAATTGTAAAATGCAAGTCGTTATCTCAAGACAAAGATGACTCTTGCCACCCTTACCTCAATTGGCCACCCGTACCTCAATTTGCTACCCTTGCCTCATTTTGCCACCCTTGCCTCCAATTTGCCACCCTTGCCTCAATTTGCCGCCTTTGCCTCAATTTGCCGCCTTTGCCTCATTTTGCCACCCTTGCCTCAATTTGCCACCCTTGCCTCAATTTGCCGCCTTTGCCTCAATTTGCCGCCTTTGCCTCATCCAGACAAATGCTACGACCTAGCTGCACCCGGATTGGCCATATTAAGAGATGCGCTGATTGGCTGTTTCAAGGACCTATCATCGGCAGCTCCAGATGTCGGCTCAAGGCGCCTATAAAGGTCGTCTCCCAAATTGAAGAGAGCAATTACTATCAATTACACTTACTTACTATTACCCATCCGAACGTATGAACAGTGTGCCTTGTGCTAGTGAGAGAACTGATCTATTATTATTTAAAGTTTCAGTACCTTCACTAACTCCTGTATTTATATTCACCTTTTAATAAATCGTGTTCCATCTTAAAACTTTGTTTTATTTGGAAATCAACACAAACCATCCAATAACGCCATTACATTGGCGCAGTCGGTAGGATCAAACCACCAAATAACATAGTTGGCGCAGTCGGATAGGAGCTCAGGACACTAGTACACGGTTATTGGTGGCGATTATTTAAATCTTTGCCCTGAGTAGTGTGGAAAACTTCCATTTATCTCTCGACCACCTTCATTGACGGGTCCCCAGTGTAAACCTAACAGAAGTCACTCGAGGAAAAATAAATCCACACCGAGACCTAACGCGACTCCCAGCGAAGCCACGACGAAACAGGACACGACTCCAGCGGACGCAATTGCCACTGCCTTAACGAGGAGCGGACGAGCCAGCCGGAGAAATCAAGAAATTCTAGAATCTCAGGATTCGAAGGGCGCAGTCAACACTGAGTGAGTACGAATACAGGCACTGTTTTCACACAACCCACCCACCTCCCCTAGATTAAACAAAAAAAAAATTTTTTTTTCTCTCAATCTTGCAAAATTAATCATCATGAACATAAGCCACGCACTTGAATGCATTCCACGTTTTTGGCGGAGATTCCCAAGAACTGGAAAGATTCATTTCCCTGGCCGAAACGGTAAAAACCACCATCCCAGATGATCGAGGTTCCCCTCTTTTTCTTATACGTTAGAAATAAAAATAAAAAGGAGAAGCAGCCACACATCTAGCAAATATGCATTGCGAGGATTGGCCCTCTCTTAAAAAATAATTTGAGGCTTATATTTTAAAGAAAAAAAAAGATGAAGTTACTCTTGGGCGAGGAACTTTTCAAATTAGAATATAGTTGAAATTAAAAATCCTTGAACAAATATAACGAAATATTAGACCTCAAATTAATAAATTTGCAAGCCGAATAGACTCCTCAAGTGAATCCCAAATAGGCAAAAAATACTTCAGCAAAAAAAAACGTTTCGATAGAGATTCCACCGAGGTTTTCACCTTCGGGTCCCTCCCAGAACCCGAAAGGTCGCAAGTCCTGGCACAAAATTTTAATCACATTAGCGAAATATACCAATATTTGGCTAATAGAACAAATTATATTTTTAGAGAGAACCAACCAGGAAATTTTAGAAAATTTAACACTCCAAATTTTAACAACCCACCGAGGTTTTATCAAAGCTTTTCACAAAGTCAACCTCCACCCCCAACGAGGCCAGTTCCAACAAAGATTTCTCCACCAAAAAATCAATTTAATGGAAATTTTACGCCTACGAAACCAATCCCGGCGAAATTTTTCTCAAAAGAATTATCCCCAACAAAATTATCCCCAGCAAAATTATCCCCAACAAAATTTCCCTCAACGGTCCAATCCAAATTTTTCCCCAACAAAATCAAAACCAATCCCCGCGAAACGATTACCCCAAACCCCGATGTCGACACAGACAATTAGATCGAATAGAAATAATCAAGGAAATCAACAGAGCTTTTCCAAACCGAAACAAACCAGAATTTTTTAGAAATGGGCCACCCGAACCACACCAGGAGAAGGTAGTTTATCAAATTAGCTCGGGGAAAACAACAAGCAAATTACCATTTATCATTTTAAACGGCTTTAAAATTATGTTAGATACCGGAGCTACCTGTAACGTAGTAAAACCGAATGTAGTTGAAAAATTCAAAAAATTTAATGAAATAAATTATGTTTTAACATTTAATGGGGAAACGACTTTAGATAAATGTACATTCATTGACATGTTTAATGTAAGATCCAAATTTTTAGTTTTCGACTTTCACAAAGATTTTGATATGCTAGTTGGAATCGACACACTAAACAAATTAAATTTTATCTGGGACAGTAAAGGAACTTGTGTAACATTAGATGGAGGCAAATTTCATCTTTATTATCCGGAAGCACATGAGGCTAATGACGAAAAAGAACGGTCAATTAAAGACGCAGTTGAATTTCAATCATCAGACATCAGTGATTCCGACGGTAATAAAAGTGAACAAACAATAAACAATCACTTGACTTCTTGCAATGAAAAAGAGCGGTCTGAACACGACGCAGCTGTATCTCATGCAGATAGTGATTCATCAAACTCAAGTTTTGAATCCAATTGCGAAAAGGACCGGTTAGTTAAAAACGCAGGTGAATTTCGTCCAATTAAAGTTAGTAGCAGTAAGTTAAATAGACAAAATGAAATAGGAATAAATACAGAATTAAGTAATGATTTAATACTAGGAAATAGAAATGAAGAAATGAAAGGGAAGGAATTAATAAATAATAATAAGAAAGTGGGAAATGAAACAAATAATAAATTTGAAAAACTAGATAAGAATAAAGACAAGGAAAATGTTATTGAACAAGTAGGAAAAACAGAATTAGGGAATAGAAATACAAAGGGAAATATAGAAATGAATAGTATCGAATATGAACACAAGTCACAAGAAAATGAATTAGACACTGAGGAACTAGTAAAAAAACTATTATTTGAATTTAAGGATTTAATTCATGTAGAAGGAACAGTATTAACACATACCCACTCAATAAAGCATACCATTAGAACTAAACACGATAACCCAATTTATAGCAGAAATTATAAATATCCAGAAATTTTGAAACAAGAGGTTAAGAAACAGATAAACGAAATGCTAGAAAATAATATAATTAGACATAGCAATAGCCCGTACAACTCACCTATCTGGGTAGTGCCCAAGAAAAATGGGAAAACAAGGATAGTAATTGACTATAGAAAACTAAATGACATTACAATAAACGATAAATTTCCTATACCTGATATTAATGACCTATTAACAAAATTCCAAGGACAAAAATACTTTTCTACTCTAGACTTAGCATCAGGTTTTCATCAAATTCTAGTGGATCAAAATTCAATTGAAAAAACCGCCTTCACAGTCGATGGAGGGCATTTCGAATTTTTAAGAATGCCGTTTGGACTAATGAACGCTCCAGCCACCTTCCAAAGATTAATGAATTCAGTTCTTTCGAAATTAATTTCCGATAACAAATGCCTAGTGTACCTAGACGACATCATCGTCTTCGGAAAATCTATTAAACACCACATTGACAACTTGAAATCAGTATTTGAAACATTAAAAGAACATAATTTAACAATCTCTAGCGAAAAATGTCATTTTTTAAAAACAGAAATTGATTTTTTAGGACACATAGTCACAAGCGAAGGCATTAAGCCCAACCCTGACAAAATTAAATCTGTACTCAATTTCCCAATCCCTAAAACAAATAAAGAAATCAAACAATTCTTAGGACTTATAGGATTTTATAGGAAATTCATTGAAAATTTCGCGAAAATTACTAAACCTATCACTGTATACTTAAAGAAAGGAAAGAAAATCAATTTACATGACGAACAATATATTAATGCTATACGTACCTGTAAGGAAATAATAACTAACCCCCCAGTCTTAATATATCCCGATTTAAATAAACCCCTAGAATTAACAACAGACGCCTCAAATTTCGCACTAGGAGCCGTCCTCTCTCAAAATCAAAGACCTATCGCTTTTATATCAAAGACGTTAAACCCAGCCGAATGCAATTATTCAACAACCGAAAAAGAGCTACTAGCCATAGTTTGGGCGACGAGCTATTTTCATAATTATTTATATGGCAATAAATTTCTAATCTTTACAGACCACCGCCCCCTAGAATGGTTGTTTAATCTAAAAGATGCAAATTCACGTTTAATGAGATGGCGAATCAAAATAGAAAATTACAATTACGAAATTAAATATATAAAAGGGAAAACGAATCATGTCGCCGATGCTCTAAGTAGAATCGAAATTAACAATTTAGAAAACGAATCATTAATCGCAAATGTAGACGAGGAATCAGATAGGGAAACCCAACATTCGGCAGAAGAAAATCCAGTCGCTGGAATCAAAATTTTAGAAAACGCAGCAATCAACATTTTTAAAAACCAAATAATACTAAACAAACACAAAAACGATACTAAACTCGAACAAATTAAAATGTTTAACGATAAAAAGTCTAGAGAACAAATTACAATAAACGAAACAGATATCATAGGTGAATTAGGAAAATTAATAACCCATTTCAAATCTAAAAACAAATACTATATATATTTTAAAGACCCCGAATTATTTGTCCCTTTGAATAACATGATTCAGAATACTTTTAACGATATAAAAGTCTTCAAATGTAGTAAACTCCTGGAAGACATTGAAGATAGGGAAACACAATTAAAAATAATTAGACAAATACACGAGGGACTAACTAATCATAGAGGAATAGTTGAAAATTGTTTAGAAATAAAGCAAAAATATTTTTGGCCCAATATTAATACGGAAGTTCAAAAATTTGTTAACAATTGCGAAGTCTGTCTTAAAACAAAGTACGAAAGAAATCCCATCAAAAATATAAACGAAACAGAAACCCCCAATAAACCATTCGACATTATCAACATCGACACATTCGAACACAGTGGAAACAAATTCTTCACCATGATAGACCAATTTTCAAAATATGCGGAAGCAATCCACATCAAAAATTCAACTGGCCAAACAATAATAAAAACCTTAGAAAAATTATTCTCTAGAAACCCCCACCCTAATAAAATAATAACAGACTCTGGCAAAGAATTTGATAACGAATTAATGAAAGAATACACCAAAGTTAACAATATCGAAATCCATTACACCTCGATCGATAATCCAAATTCAAACAGCCCCATCGAGAGATTTCATTCGACCCTTTGTGAACACATCCAAATTTTGAACCTTAGCCCGAGCCAAAAACACTATGGCATCAAAAACAAAATTAAATTAGCAATCAAAGCTTACAACAACACAATCCATTCGGTAACCAAAATGACCCCCCTCCAAATTTTATTCGGAAACAACTCGGAACCAAAACTACCCCGTAACGTAGCTCGTTGCGACTTAATCAAAGAATACATCGACGATAAAAAAGTAATACATAAACTAATAAAATCCAGAATCGAAAATAAAAAAAAACAAGTAGGCGAAAATAATCCGGATCAATTACCAAATGATATCTATTTAAAAAGGAAGAAGCGAACCAAAAAGGGAACGCAAAATTTTCAAAAGATAAAACTAAGCAAATATGACAAAAAATTAGGGAGGGTTATAGACTCAAAAAACAATAAATATAGAATAAAACGACTAAAACGACCACGTCATTTTTTCAGAACAAACGATGACGAGACTTTTCCTTCTACTGACACTCATCACGACGTCGTGCTCGCTTAGCGAAATCAGCAGAATCAATGAAAACCTGGGATATCACCTCTTAGACCTAGAAAAAGTCAAAACCTTCTCAGAAAACCACTACATTCACTACTATCTTAAACTAATGCCCCTTTACGATAAATAAGTTTAAAATGAAAAAAAAAATTGCTAATAGAATATATTTAATCAAGTAATTAGAAATAAAATTTTTAAAGATAGTTAATTAAATAATAGTTCAATAATTTCAATAAATAAATGAAGTAAATAAAAGTAATTTAAAACAACTTATAATATTCTTAGGGATCACATTTCGGCCAACGACACAAAATTACTCTCTATCCAACTCGACTTGCTGGATTTTAATTTCACCACTCTTAGAACAAAAAATAACATAATTACATCCTTTCAAACAAGCACGAAATAAGTCATGCCAGCGAATGCATGGCAAATCATGACGGTTGTTATTGCAAGATTGAAAATCAGGAGCCATCCGACTGTATTAAAAATTTAATTATTAATAAATCCCACGAAAAATGTGAAACTCATCCTCTAAAATATTTCCCCGATTTTATGATCATTCCCCATTCAGACATAATAATAATAAGTGTGGAAAACAGCGCTAATGTATTCGTAAGTTGCTCAAACATCAAGGAATATCTTGGTGTTGGTATATATAAAATAAGAAACAAAGAGTGCAAAGTGAATAATGTGCCAGTGCAAACCTCCCTTAATCCCAAAGAAGAAATTGTCCTCCCCAAACTCTCTAACCTAAAAAGACTTACAATGAATAACAATAAAGTGATAAAATTTTATGATCTTACAAAAATTAAAGTTGAGGACATTAAATTGAAAGAAATCGAAGAAATAGGTTCGCAAATCCTAGACAATAAAAATTATATACTAATTACAATAATAATAATAATTTTAATATTTCTACTTAGCATTATTACCTTTAAAATGATAAGGAAACGACAAAAAAATAGAAAAATAATTACAAATATAGAATGCGCAACCTTCAGGATGCCCAGACCTGGAGAAAATTTAACCATAAGTGGATAAATTTTCTTTTAGAGGGTGGAGGAGTTATACCTGGCAACTATCCAGTTGCCGATATCACATCCTACCTCTATAAATTCATTAGATTAATTATATCTGGCAACCCTTCAGGTGCCAATACTAAACTTCACCTTTGTATTATAATAATGTTTAGAATAATAAGAATTGTAAAATGCAAGTCGTTATCTCAAGACAAAGATGACTCTTGCCACCCTTACCTCAATTGGCCACCCGTACCTCAATTTGCTACCCTTGCCTCATTTTGCCACCCTTGCCTCAATTTGCCACCCTTGCCTCAATTTGCCGCCTTTGCCTCAATTTGCCGCCTTTGCCTCATTTTGCCACCCTTGCCTCAATTTGCCACCCTTGCCTCAATTTGCCGCCTTTGCCTCAATTTGCCGCCTTTGCCTCATCCAGACAAATGCTACGACCTAGCTGCACCCGGATTGGCCATATTAAGAGATGCGCTGATTGGCTGTTTCAAGGACCTATCATCGGCAGCCCTAGATGTCGGCTCAACGCCTATAAAGGTCGTCTCCCAAATTGAAGAGAGGCAATTACTATCAATTACACTTACTTACTATTACCCATCCGACGTGAACAGTGTACCTTATGCTAGTGAAGACTGATCTATTATTATTTAAAGTTTCAGTACCTTCACTAACTCCTGTATTTATATTCACCTTTTAATAAATCGTGTTCCATCTTAAAACTTTGTTTTATTTGAAATCAACACAAACCATCAAATAATTTTTTCTTATTCCTCTTCCCCTGTATCCACTAGGTTTTCTTATCATTTTCACATTGTTCGGGCGCCAATATTACGATCATATTAATTAAGAACTCGTAATCTCATTTAAAACATTTATTTAACAACAACATCAACATATAAATATAAATACAAATAATAGAACGATTAACAATACATCAAGTAAGCTTTGTACGCATCAATTTGCTATAGATGGGTAGCTAACGCCGTTTTTCCCACCTTATCCTTTATTCCGTTCTTCACAATCCTTTTTCTGTATGGAAATTCCTGTTTCCAACTTTTGTTTTGTTTGCCCAATATAGACTTTTTCACAACTACATTTAATTTTATATACCAAATCTGAACATTTCTTTGATTCTCTTTTATCTTTTAATTTAGTATATACTTGGCCAATAGTTTTTATGTTGTAGAACGCAGGTTCTATATGTGTTTTTTTTTTAACATAGAAATAGCTTCTGACAAGCTCCTTTATATATGGGATTTTAAAATACCTTAAATTCCCTTCATTCTCAACTTTTTTAGTTTTATTGCGATACGTCGCAATTGATCGCACTCTGTTTATAATTGTTCCTTTTTTCCTCTGATTGATGAGGCTCGCATTATCATTTCTCTGAATGCTCCTTGTACCAACTTTCTCGATTTCGGGTCTTTTCCCCAACCCTTAAATTTCTACCCCGTACATCACCACTGATTTTCAATTTTCGCCCTTTTCATCAATCCCCATACAATTTTAATCATCTTATTCTTTGCCTTGTTCGTCTGGCTCTTTATCTGCTCCCTTTTAGAATCTGTTGAGGTGAATATGTAGTCCCAAATATTTTATCTTTCTACTTCCTCCAGTTTTCTCCACTCTTTCTTTTCCCTCTTCTATTTTATTATCTTTGATTTTTCACCTCAATAAATCTCCAGTTCTGCCAGCATTTCCCCAGAGTCCCCTCCTCATGGTCAGCCACTTTAGCCACCTCATCTGCACACTTTACCCAGAATAGTTTCTCATTTCTTCCACTGTTCCTCCTATCTTCTTTCTTTCTCTTTCCATATCCTTTTTATATAAATACTAAACAGAGTAAGTAGGACTCAGTGGGCATCCTTGCTTTACTCCCTTCCCTGTCCAAAAATTTATTTTCTCCCTCTTCTGTTTCCCATCGCTATTTTATTTTTTATTTTCTTTATAAATTTTCTCAATTAATCTCATCATATTTCTCTGAATTTCCATGTCTCTCTACTTTTTGAAAAGAATTTTCCTGTTCACTTTATCGAAAGCCCCTTTCAGATCTAGAAACGTTACCCAAACCTTCCCTATTTTTTTTTCCTTTATTTTGTTTTCTATAATGGTGTCGAACGGTATTAATTTGTCAGTACCTGGAGCCACCGAGCTTCGTTCAGGTTTAGTTATTGCTTATTTGAACAGTCAATTATTTTGTTTTGATTCAACCACATGATTCATTTTTATTCATCCAATTGTTAATAAACAAAATGTGTTATTTTTTCAGAAAATTGAGACCTGCTTATGCGAAAGAAATTTTTAAATAAATTCTTGATTATTTTTTATTCTATTAAATAAATAAAATTCTTTATAAAAACAATTATAAAACGTTTATTAATATTTCTAACTTTTATGGAGAACAAAATATGTTAAAATCCACAATCACAATACTTCTTCAAGGCCTTTTAGAACAATGGATTAAGGCAACGCCTGGGTACAAAAGGAAAAGGGAAACCTTTTTTAAAACCCTAAGAATGGGATTTGTCTACCTAAGAATAGTTAATTTGATTACGAAAAAACCCATCAAAAACAATTTTGTCGAAAATGAGACCGTGACAGATCGAATTGTCACCCCAAAAACCCCCTAACCCGTGAATTTCATCAAAATCGGTAGAATCGTTTTCAAAATATAACCAAGATACAAATATATATACAAACAAATATATATATGTACAAATAAATATACAATTTTTGCTTGTTTAATAAGAGTAGATAACTTCATTTAATTAATAAAATTCAAACTTGTTTGACCATATTGCTATACACAAGACCCGGATTAAATAATTATACTATTTTAATAAACAAACATTTTATTTTATTTATTTTTGCCATCAAGAGCAAATTGATCATTGAGGAATTTTCTAAACAGTACAGATTTTGGAGCATTCTACACCATTTTCCTGAAGCTAAGAGAACATGAAGACAAATTTTTTAATTACTTTAGGATGTAAGGAAATCATTTGGTGAATTACACGTGAAGGTAAAAGAGCGTATTCAACGTCAAGTTACAATTATGAAGGAATGTATTCAACCGATTCAGATGTTGGCCGTAGTAACCGTTCATTTGATCAGAAAATCCGCGACAAAACTTTCAAAAAATAATAATCATCCACTCGCTATCAGGTTAACATAGAAACTGAACCGACCGTGTGTGAACGCGTTGATTGATTTCTGTTCCCTGGACACGTATTTGAACCTAATAGAAACCTGTTCCTGTTGGGGGGGGGTGTATTCGGTGCTCTACGGTTTCTTTTATTAGGTAAAGAGTAGAAACTGAAACAGCGTTTCACACTTAGCGGAATCGACCGAAAACAAACCGAACCGAATATGTGTGAGTCTCTATCGTCCTGGGCACAAGGGTGGATTTAAGAGACCCAGGGCCCCTAGGCACTTGACATTTGCCCCCCCCCCCCCCCCCCACCATCTCGAAGCTATTTTGGAAATTTAGCAAATTAAATGCACTAGTACAGAACATTTTTTTTTTTTATTCAAGAACATTGTATTTGTAGGGGCATCTAGCCTTTTTAATGTATGTAGATAAAGAAGAGAGGAAAAAAGAAATTTTTAATCGACTTTAATGAGTTTAATAAACATCAGAATAATACAGTCTATGTTACTATATAGTTACGTTATTCTATGAAATTTATACAATCTTAAGGTGAAATTTCTTCTGTGCAAAAGAACGAATGACGTCTTCATAGTCAATTGACTCCATTATTTCTGACTCTATGTACATTACAGAGAGTGAATTGAGACTGTTCTCTCCTATGTTAGATCTTAAGTAATTCTTTACTCTCTTTAGCGCTGAAAACGACCGTTCTGCTGAGCCGTTTGACGCTGGTCTACACAACAGCATTCGGAACGCAATTCCTACGTTTGGATAAATGTGCTTATGTAAATGGAGCAGCAATCCAACGTAAAAACTCTTAGTAATTTTAATGAGAATGTTAAGCAATATTTGTTTAGCCATAGATTGTGATTGCATACTTGTATGATATTTGTAATGCCTGTTGTAGATCCCATGTTATCTTTTTAGGTTGAAAAAAAAAAAAAAAAGATTCCGCAACCGGGGCCCCCAGGCCGGCTGGGGCCCTAGGCCCGGGCCTTGTGGGCCTAGGCGGAAATCCAGCACTGCTTGGGCATAGATTTTTTGTGCTAATACAACCCCAAAAGCGCCCATCCTGAATACCTTGAGAATTACATTTTATTGAAAAACAAAATTATTCATTAGCGTGCAGACTAAGTATTTAAAATTAGGCCGGACTTTTTACATTGAGTGCCCTAACATCTGGCGGATTTAATTCTTTTTTTTTATAAAATTTTATTTTATAATATTTTTTTCACACATTCTTTATTTATGTCATAGATTCCATTACTTTTCCAATCTCAGGAAAAGATAAAGGATGTTTTTAAACAAGAGAATGAAAATTTAATAGAGAACTAAAAAAGAATAAAATTCAATTAAATAAAGCGCTGTTTATCTTTAGGGAAGAAAATAACATAAAAATCTAAGTTGGCTGCATTGGAAATAAATAAATAGCAAAACCCGTGGCTAAATTCACTAAAGAAAGGAAGCCAATCAAAACCTACTACTACTACTACTACATTTCCAATCTACTAATATTCAAGTATATAATTTTATTAAATTAAATATCTATTCCATTCAATATTATAATTGTTTAATTGTTTGTTTGAACTTGAAGTAAAAATCTATCCATAATGGCTGAAATTGAAAATTTGGATCTGAAATATCCAATTTATACAGGTTAGTTTCCTCTGTCAAGGAATATAAATAAAATGTTTTCTTTATTTAATCAATAATAATTAATTGTCATCTTTATTGACCATTGTTAATTTATTATTATTGTTTTCAATTAAACAGTTGATTGTACTAGATGAAGGAGGAGGTATCAGCCAAAGATGGAATCACTGGGTTCAATAAAACACCTTTAATAAAACGTTTCGGCCTGAATTTTATTTGGCCATCCTCAGTTAATTACGAGTTACCTATACACAAAATTCGGTACACATATGTGATCGAACCAAGCCTTGTCAAAAATAAACAAATTTTTAGCTTCATGTAAATTTATAAGGTGCCTGGACCCAAAAGTTTCAGAATGAATCTTTGGCTGATTTGACCTCCTCCTTCATCTAGTACAGTTTCATCACAGCCACAAACTCTTACAATATACAGTTGATTATTAAAAAATTCATTCTTTTACCTCGAATAGATCAGAATCCAAATGTTGAACAGGTGGTTATATTTCATGAATTTATTTTTAATTATATTATAATTCACTCGTTATTAATTATTTTGGTTTTAAATAAAAAAAAATGAATTGTTGTTAGAGTTGGTGGCTGAAATGATGAAACTGTATTAGATGAAGGAGGAGGTCAAATCAGCCAAAGTTGGATGCCCTGGGTTTCAATAAAACACCCTGAATAAAACGTTTCATATAGACCGATAGTCTCTACAATAAATTATGCTAATTCAGAGTTATCGAAGTATGTAGCTGGTATTTGGCAAAGCCTTACGGTTAACGACAATAATATGTCCAAAAACATGAATATGGAAAAGGGAGCCAAGTTCCATAGCAGTTGCTTAAATCATAGCTATAGGGATGAACAACGTTCTTCCATTGATTTAAAAGAAAATACTGGGCATATGCAGTGGCGGATCATAAGCAAGGCGCACTAGGCCCACGCCTAGGGCCCCGTCAAATATAATTGATTATAAAATTGATATAAAATTTCATTTCATTTTTATAAAAAATTTATCAACTGACTTATGAAATTCAATCATTATTTTAATGTTTCGTGTAACATTATATTTCCTTCAATAGTCATTTTTGTTCCAAATATTATTAGATATGTTCAATTTCTACCGATTGAACGACAAGACGGGGCTTATTTAACAGAAAAAGAGCTTATGATTTTAGAAAACTCTAAAGTTGACATTAAATTATGCCGGGGGGTCAATCATATGATAACGCAGCGAACATGTCAGGTCAATATAGTGAGTGGTTTGCAATCACGCATTAAGGAATTAAGTCCGAGGGCCGTATAAGGTAAATATAAGTAAAGTGAGTGAAAATATTTAATATTGAAGAAAACACAAGTCAAAATGAATATGATAGAAGAAAAAGCAAAAAGGACACTAAATACACCAAAGGACTCTTTTAAAATTAATACATTTTATGTAATTTGTGATAATTTAGTTGGTGAAATCCTTCACAGAAAACAAGCTTATGAAAAAGTATTTCCAAAATTTTAAAATCTTCTTTTCATTCAACATGACAGAAGGGGAGAAAACATTGTAGGTATATACAAAATCTAAAAAAAAAATTATAAAGATGATATAGATTCCGAATTATTCGAGAATGAGGTAAATCAATTTTTACTGTTTTTAAAGCAGGAACAAACAAGACGACTCTCAAAAGTTGAATATTTCTCAAATATATCAAAAAGCTTTGTTGCATTTCAAAGCAACATTCCCTAACGTCGAAATTATTTAAAAAAGCCTTCTTTTTCTGCTTTAAAAAGATAAAAGACTATGTTAGAAACAAAATTTCGCTAAAGAAAAATCTAGAAAAAAAACACATAATAATAATCTAATAATAATAATATTATCATACCTATATAGTGTTATAAATTGTTGAAACATAAAAATAAGATTATTAAATTACATGTAATTAAAATTACGTTTTATATTTATATTTATAATACCTATTAATTAATTTCCAAAGACATTTTCATCATTCCAAGACATTTTTACCATACTTGTTAAGGTTTTGACCAGGTTTCCTTAACAGCTTATGACAAATGCCGGCAAATGCGTCGCTTGCTCCTGGTATCGGGTTTTTCCGCGGAATTTTTTAAATTACTTTTTGTCTTTTGATGGAAATCTATGGTCATGTTATTTGTTAATGAGCATACATTTCTATTTTTTTCTTGTAGTTGTTTATTATTTGCTAAATTGTTGTAGTTAATTTGTATTGATGTTTGTTAATGTATTGTAGCTAGATTGTATTGATGTTTGGAGGACCTAGCCACCGAGGACTTGTGCTTCTAAGCAGGTCGAGCAATAAAGATTTATTTATTTATTTATTCGGGGCCTAATTTTTTTTACGTCTAGGGCCATAAATATATTGTCTTAATCCGCCACTGGTCGTATTCTTAAAAATTTGTTGGACCACATTGTATCATTAAGACATCTCGATATTTATTTATTTAATTGTATCTATAGGGCCGTCAGGCCCCTTCATCGTACAATATACATCGAAATATTAGAAAAATTAAATAATACATCATTTTATTATTATGGTAACATAAAACATTCCAATAAAGTAACTTGGAATAATTGCAAACAATATTTCATTATTCGTGTCCATGATTAATAATTAAAGGAATCGTAGGGAGTGGGACAAGACTTTAAATTAAATTAAATACAAGTTTTGATTAAATATGCCATACGTTTCGTTGCTGTTTTGCAACTTCTTCAGTGGCTGAAATAGCGAAACAAAGCCATTAGACATCTTTTTATTGATCATTTTTACAAAGTACAATGGTATGTTAGGTTAGTTTTTCTCACCTCATTTATTAAACTTATTTGTCTGGATTTTTTACTAAGAGAAAAAACATTTCAAACAGTATTTTCTTCTATCACAATTCATTCAATTTATCAAATAATATAAAATATAAACTTTTTAAACAAACTAATTGTTTTCTGTCAAAAAATTAAAAAAATCAAATTAAACAAAGAAATTTTTTTTTATTATTATGTACTAAGATATCATTAAGAAGTGCATTTATTCTATATTTTTTTATAATATTCAATCTAGCAACTATCGACCCCTCTTGGTCAACTCCTGAATCCGACAACCAATTCACTTTTTTTAAATAATTTTTTTCCCCCTACTTTACTATTTATAATATACATTTGATCATCTATTTACATTATTGTCTTAATTCAAATAATTGACTATAAACAATATTTAGATTATCCATCTCTGTTCTAAAGTTTATTGTTTCGTTCTTTTTTATAAAATACGTCTCACTGATATTCCGTTTAAACCAATTTGGTTCCATATCCAATATTTTTGTGTCTTCCAACGAAAACTTGTGCCCAGTGTTGAAATGATGGACTGCCAATGCTGTCTTGTTTTCTTTTTGCATATTCGTAATTTTACAATCGTTCTTATGTTGTGAAAGTCTTTTTGACAATTTCTGTTTTGTTTGGCCGATATAATATGTATTACATTCACAAGGTATCCTATATATCACATTTTTTTTATCTAAATGGTCAATTTTATCCTTTATATTGGAATATATAGATGTTATCTTTTTTATGTTGTAGAAAGCCAAGTCGACGTTGGTGTTCTCAAAACATTTTTTAACCTTTAATGACATCGGCTTGATGAAAGGGAATTTGGTATAATTTTTGGCCGGATTATCTTCTTCAGGTGTCTTTTTTTGTAATTTAAACTTGTTAAATAGGTTATGTATAAGGCCTGGTGGGTAATTATTCTTTATGAGAACCTCTTCTATTTTTTTTATAATTCTCTTTGTGATATTTTTTATCACTCAGTGTTAAAATCCGGTGTAGCAAGCCCTTAATCATTCCTATTTTTTGAGATATTGGATGGTTCGAATAATAATTCAAGGTTCTATCTGAGTTTAAGGTTTCGTATACCAGTTCGTTTCTAGTCTTCCATTTTCTTTTCTTATTATTAGCAGATCTAAGAAGGGGATGCTCATATTAGTTTCAGATTCCATTGTGAATTGGATCTTATTATTATAGTTGTTAAAAGTTTGCAGTAACTCTTGTGTTTTGTTTTTTGGTACTTCTATCAGTGTGTCATCAACATATATCTTAAGAACCTCCAACTTAAACTGTAGGTTTCTTTCTACTTCTGTTAATATATGGTTCATTACTATGTTGGCCATGATTGGGCTTGAAGGGTTTCCCATACTTGAACCTTCTAATTGTTTGTCAAACTTATTATCGAACCTGAAATAGCTTGATTCAAAACAAAATTCCACCATCTCCATTAGAAGTTCTTTTGGTACTTTCAGCTGTTCTGACCATTCGTTCCAGTTTGTAGATATTGTCTCTAGGACTAATTTCTTTGGTATATTAGTGAAAAGAGATACTACATCTAATGAGACCATGACGTAATCTTGCGACAATTGTATATTTTTTATATACTCAGCCATCTTAAATGAATTTTTTAATGTATATTTAAATGTAGATGTGATTGGAGTGAGTATTTTATGCAGAAATGTAAAAATGATCAATAAAAAGATGTCTAATGGCTTTGTTTCGCTATTTCAGCCACTGAAGAAGTTGCAAAACAGCAACGAAACGTATGGCATATTTAATCAAAACTTGTATTTAATTTAATTTAAAGTCTTGTCCAACTCCCAACGATTCCTTTAATTTGCAAACAATATTACACTGCTAGGCTAAATGCCGGTGGAGTTCTGCCTCAAAACGTTCAGGGCGCACTACCCTCCTCAATTCAACCGGCAACGCGTTCCACACTTTCGTCGCCGTCACTTTAAAGGAATCCGCCACCATCTTGCTCCTGTGGGGTGGACAGACCAGTGCACGCGCCCGCACCGACGCCCCACAGACGAGCGCACGTCCCGAGAGGACCCCGTGCACAAACTTCGCATATCTGAACTTACGATATGCACCAAGGCTCATCCCCACAATCCTGGCCGCGAACCTGGACACTCTAGCTCTAGGCTCAAGATTGTATATGTACCTTGCACAGGCATTGAAGGCAACCGACAAACGTCAATTAAAATCAAAAATCAGGGAAAATGATTTACAAGTAATAAAAAGTGATAAAGGAAATACAGTCTGCATATTAGACAATGAAATTTACAAAGAAAAAACGGAGAATTTTCTAAAGTCAAATAATTTTGAAGAAATTAAAAATCCAGTTAAAAGTTTTGATAAAATAGTTAAAGAAAAAATAAAAAATTCTATTATATTAACAGACAAAGAAAAATATTCACTCCCAGAAAAGAATCCACAATGTCCCAGATTATACTCTCTTCCAAAAATTCACAAGTCTGAAAAATTGGAAGATATTCCAATTAGACCGGTAGTTAGTTATACAAATTCATCAATTACAAAACTTGCCAAACATTTAAACAAAATATTTAAAGAAAAAACTAAATTCATCCCCAAAAACTCAATTAAAAACTCACTTGAATTAATAAATAAAATCAAAGATGTTGAAATTCCCGATAATGGTAAATTAATCTCTCTGGACATCACAAGCCTTTTTACAAATATTCCACCAGAAGAAACTCAAGAATTAGTTAACAAAATCATATTTAAATCCCCTAATTTACAAGCTAGAGAAAAACAAAATTTAAGCGAATTGATGAACCTCTGTATAAATCACAATTTCTTTCAATTTAATAATAAAATATATAAACAAAAAAATGGAATAGCGATAGGTAGTCCATTATCACCCCTACTAGCGGAAATATTTTTAGACAATTTCGAAACAAAATTTCTTAACGTAGAATACAAATATTTCAAATACATTCACTATTACTACCGGTATGTAGATGATATTATTTTACTATGGACAGGTACAAAGCGCGTTATGGGTGAATTTATCAACAATATAAATTCTATCCACGACAAAATTAAATTTACCAGCGAAATCGAAAAAGATAAAACACTAAATTATTTAGATGTAGAAATCAAAATTTCAAATAAAAAACATACTTTTGGAATATTTAGAAAACCCACGACCACAGACATAGCTATAAATAATAATTCCTGTAGACCTATCACACACAAATTAGCAGGATTCCACTCAATGATTCATAGATTAACTAATATCCCTTTAGATAAAACAAATTTCAATAAAGAATTAGAAATAATTAAACAAATAGCAGCTAAAAACGGTTACGAGAAAACCCTTATTGACAAACTATTAAAAAAGAAAATTGAAAAGTCAACTCTGAATCTGATTTATTCCCAAATGTCCGAGCCAGAATTAAAACCAAAATTAATAATCCCATACTATGGAAAAATTTCGGAAACTTTAAAATTAAAATTCAAAACTTTAGGATATCAAACCATTTTCAAATCCTCTAGAACATTGGGATCTGATATTAGCAATAATAAGAAAGACAAAATTCAAAAAATGGACAAAAAAGGTGTCTATTCCATAACATGTGGAGAATGTGATTCGACCTATATAGGAAAAACAGAACGAAATTTAAACACGCGCATTTCGGAACACAAAAGGATTTTTAAAGGGGGTTCAGGGCATAGTGCATTTGCAGACCACCTAATTTCCGAGAAACATTGTTTTCCAGATGAATCAAATATTAAATTAATTAGATCAGAATTAGATCCCTTAAAAATTAGTATTTTCGAATCGTTAGAAATTTTAAAATCATACAATAATTCACCAAAAAAATTCTTAAATCGTAAAATAGAAATTCCCGAAAGCTTTATTTTAAAAATAGCGGCTAAAATATAAACTTCACGAACGCCAACTACAGTCAAAATAATAAAACAAGTATAAGTGTCAATTCTTAACTTGCCCACTCTATGTAATTTATAACCTTAACACATGAAAAATGTAATACTTTCATTCATAAATTAATTCCTGTGAATACATTGTAATAGACTGATGAAGAGGGCAAAGCCCTCGAAACTATAGTCTCGTTATAAATAAATAAAATTTATAATTCCAGCAGAAGACACACTCTTTTATTGTCTCCTTCAATATATAAAAATTCTGCTACTCTCGGCAAAAACTTTCAATTTGATTATTTTTCTATTGGAAAGAAGGTACCTTAGGGGTGGTACTATATTAATTTGGTCAAGTTCTGAAGATATGATCAATGACGAAATAACGTAAATCTCCAATTCTTATGACCAAATAATCGAAATTATAATAAATAAAATCTTTTATAAAAAATCTTAAAACATTCATTTAAAACGTTTCGAGAGAATTTCTATATTTATGAATTGAATTTTATTATCATTTTCTGATTCATTCGCCTGACGCTTTCTCTTACGAGATGCATGCAAGGTATTATATTGAGTCACTATTAATAAAATCACTAAAAAGAGAAAAATATAATTTTTATAAAAAAAATAAAACCGACTTCAAAAAAATTAAGTGTCAACAAATAAAATAATAATAAGTTAAAAATAAAATAAAATACACCAAAAGATATAAAATAATTATCTTATTTAGTTACAACTAAACGAAAAAATATTAACATGAAATTACTTTTTAAAGTCGGTGCCAAACATATACATTTTATGAATCGCACTCGGCGGATCTTACTTAGTACGTTTGGCTCGCTTATATAGTTTGCTTGGCACCGACTTCAAAAAGTAATTTCATGCTAATATTTCGTCGTTTAGTTGTAACTAAATAAGATAATTATTTTATAACTTTTAGTGTATTTTATTTGATTTTTAAGTTATTATTATTTTATTTGTTCCATTTAATTTTTATGAAGTCGGTTTTTTTTTTATAAAAATTATTTTTATTATTTCAATCTGCTTACATATTAAACATTTTTTCGTTTAATATAGGTTTGTAGGGAGATTAAAAGGACATGGGAAAATGGATGAATTAGTCATTGTGATAATTGATACCATGGGGGCTTTGAACAATTTCTTGCATATATATGTGTAGTGTACCATTTCCTGAGGCAATAAATTCGCTGAGAGGCGGTCGAATAACATTTGGGTGTCTAGGCGAATATACAGAGCGTGTTTTATAAAAAGCCCAACCGGCGACGCGTCGGCCAAAACTTCAGGTCGAAGTTGCTTCCATCTCAACTTCAGTTGTGGAACGGGAGTGAAACGGGAAACAGCTAACCCTATTTGAAACCCACCACCCCCCTAACCAAATCAAATTACAAGACTTCTACCCCGGTTACATTACAATTGGCTTAAACAACCCTTGTTTTTTCCCTCCACACTTAAACGACCGGTGACCTTTGCGTTGCCGATGATATAATTTACGACAGCTTGAATACCCCGAGTGCCAGCCAGCAAAGGTAACTTTAATCTAAAAACTTGCAATTTTAATCGAATTATTTTTGTCCTTTGCTAAAAAAATCCAAATATTTTTGATAAATATTGTTCAGAGAAGAATAAAATTTTAAAATCAAGTAATTTTTTTTAGCTAACTCATGAATTCTAGAACTTTGAACCAAACTCAACCAACATCAGTAAATTCTAGTTCACAAAGGTATTCAGTGAAACGCGTTTAAAATACTAAGAACCCGTTATTACTAAAACCGGATTTTTACTGCATCATATATATTTTTAAAAAAATTTAAAGTTTGTCAATTTTGAATTGAGCTAATTCTCCATTATTTTGCTCATTATAATTTTTTTTTAATTTTAATTAAAGTTAATAAGTATTTATATATCATAGTCATTAGGTAAAATTTGCGCTATTAAATATAGGAAGTCGAATGGGGAGATTTCGCTCGAAGCCGGAATTTAGTAAATGTAATTTTTATCTCGTACATCTTTTCTGTTTTTTGTAAAAAAATTTTAAAGGTTTACTAAAATATTTATTTATTAATAGGTAAAATTTGAGCAAAACTCAATTTTCAAAAAAAAAACAACCCTTCTCGATTAAATTAAATACTAATCGAACAAACGCATTGGCTACTCGTTTTTATTCTCCTATGACTTTTAGTACTTGAAAAAATAAAACCGACTACAAAAAACTTAAATGCAACAAATAAAATAATAATTAATTAAAAAACAAAAAAATACACTAAAAGGTATAAAATAATTATCTTATTTAGTTACAACTAAACGAAGAAATATTAACATGAAATTACTTTTTGAAGTCGGTGCTAAACAAACTATACCTATAAGCGAGCGTACCCGCCAAACGTATTAAGTAAGATCCGTCGAGTGCGATTCATAAAATGAATATTTTTGGCACCGACTTTAAAAAGTAATTTCATGTTAATATTTCTTTGTTTAGTTATAACTAAATAAGATAATTATTTTATATCTTTTAGTGTATTTTATTTTATTTTTAAGTTATTATTATTTTATTTGTTGCATTTAATTTTTTTGAAGTCAGTTTTTTTTTATAAAAATTATTTTTATTTTTCTCTTTTTAGTGATGTTATTAATAGTGACTTAATATATTACCTTGCATGCATCTCGTAAGAGAAAGCGTCGGGCGAATGAATCAGAAAATTATAATAAAATTCAATTAATAAATATAGAAATTCTCTCGAAACGTTTGAGGGTTTTAAATGAATGTTTTAAGATTTTTATAAAAGATTTTATTTATTATAATTTCGATTATTTGGTCATAAGAAATGGAGATTTACGTTATTTCGTCATTGATAATATCTTCAGAACTTGACCAAATTAATAGGATACCACCCCTAAGGTACCCTCTTTCTAATAAAAAAAAATCATTAAAATCGTTTCATAAACAAAGAGGTTATCCCTGAACAAACATATCAAATAAGGTCCAATACCAATGGAAAAAAACGGGACCAATCGGAAGCTAGACTGAACACAATGCAAAAAAAATCATCAAAATTGGTTCAAAATTGGCTAAGATATGAGGTAACAAAGATAGACATAAAAAAATCAGCCGAATTGAGAACCTCCTCCTTTTTTGAAGTCGGTTAAAAATTATAGATATATTCAACGTTAGTAAAATAACATATATTATTGAAATAGAAATCAGGAATCAATTTAAATTTAAAATATAACATAAAATAACAAATAGAAGATCTAAAAGTGTCAGGACCCCGGCAGGCGTCACATTATATCCCTATATCATTAGATGATATAGAAAAATATTTATGTGAAAGTATAATAAAAAAATAAAGTGATATACCATATATGCGAGTGCGTTAAATGGATTCCAAAAAATGAAATTTTATTTGTTTCAATTTTTTTATTTCTATTAAAAACAAGAAAAAGAAAAATTTATATGACAATTTATTATGATCCGTTTAAATAAAATATAATTTTCTTGGGATTTTTTGTTTTAAAATCAGAGATACTATGAAAAATATCATCAATTTCGCTTTTCTAATTAAAGAAGATAGGTAATAAAAAGTTCTTAATTATAAAAATAGAAAATGTTAACTCCGCTTTTAGCAGAGCATAGCATATTTATTTATAGGATTTTATTTTAAAAGGAACATTTGACTATAAAACAAAGAATTCGAATTATTTTGTTATTTGCTTAAATAAGCTATCAGGGATTCTTCGCCCTTTTATATATAAATGCTTACTATCAAAAACCAAATTCAAATATTTAAGCAATACCAAGAAAAATATATTTATAAAAGTCTGAATCTCCATAAAGAGCAAAGTTATATTTGACAGTGTGTCATCTTCTAAGTCTGAGCTATGGATAATTTTCATGCCAGACCTACTTCTCAGTTTCAATCCCCGAAGTGGGTGGATATAACCCTTCTAACATGTAAAAATCATCCATAACATCTCGAATTTAGCATTTGATATCACTTTAGTGATTTCTTTAAAAATACCTTTCTATGCTCTCTATACTTTTTTCTAGCCACTTTCTCAATTTGAATAATATTTTTAAAAATGTAAAAATAAACAATACTAATTTTAATCCCCCCCACCAAAAAAATTTAATTTAGAAAAACTCTAAACAAATCAGAGAAAGATACAAACTAATCGGGGCGCAACAAGGTAGCCAAATTTTTGGTTAGATTTAAAAATGAATTAAAGGAACTCACTATAATATTGTTTGATAATCGCTTATTTAGACCAGGGGTCCCCAAACTTCTTACAGATAGGGGCAGATGTGAACATTGAAAGCTATGGAGGGGCCGGATAAACATATTATAAAGAAATTATATTAATAATTCGCAATTACTTATATGGCATTAATATTTAATATAGTGAATATTTGTGAATTAATTATGTAGTAGCCGCGGGCCGGATGAGAAAGGTTCAAGGGCAGACTTAGACCCGCAGGCCGTAGTTTAGGGACCCCTGATTTAGAGATTTAGACCATCCAAAACCGTGAGTTGTGTAAAAAAATGAATTGAAAAATAAGCTATTGTTTTTCTCGTTATTTCTCTGACTTGAGAAAGACGAATTTAGTACCCTCCTTAATTATAGCTCTAATCAGTATCTGCAAATATTAAAAAAATATTTAAATATTTAATTTTTCTTCCAGATCACTATTTTAATGTTGTATCTACATATAAATCTCAATGTTTTAAGGAATTTTATGACTTTATATTGGACCACGAGGTTGGACAGCCCTTGGTTAAATCGAATGGGATTAAAGAAGGATATGAGGAATGATAATTTATTTTTTAAAAAGGCCACCGATATAATAATCCCTGACTATCCATTATATATTGTCATGAAAGAACGTTCAAAGGCCCAAAAGACAAGTCCTGACAAGTTTTAGTCCAGGAGAGAAATTATCAATTAATTGTGATTGTTCTAGAAAACCCCAAATCCTTGTCTTCTGTACTAGAATGATAACTATATAGACTTGGTTAGTGTCGGAGCATATAAATTACTGAAATAATAAATATTTTAGAAAATGAAAATATGAGAAGAAGGAGAATTTTTAAATATTCGAATCTTCATAATTTTTTTTATCTTATATAGTTGAGCTTATAATTTTGCTTTTACTGAATTTTATTCTCGAAAAAATCTTCACGTATTGTAGAAATGTACATTTATATTTAGAAAAAGGGAGTACATATATCTTTAAACATAAATCTAAATAGTTTAAGGAAGTTTATGATTTTATGTTGGGCTACACTTATTGCAGTGCTGGGGCGAATGCCGCCCGCGGGCCACGGGTCGCACTGTGCTCTAGATGAAAAATAATAATTAAATAAAAATTAAAAAATATAAATTACTATGTAGGATTCACAAAATGAAGGAAGAAGTGGAAGTTTTTTCAAGACTTGGTTGTCTCTTCATAAGTTTTAATAATTCGTCAACGAACGGTTTGAACTCAATGTCGAAATTTAGCTCATTAGATAAAACCATTCAAAAGATCTTGATTGATTTATGGATTTCGATTTTTTTAATGATTGTCTGCATTTTTCACACTTACCCTCTAAATGTAGAAAGACTAAAATCTAATTAGCTGGAAAAAATTTACAAAATTTTGTCAATTGAATAAGCTTTCTATGTTTTGAAATATATTTTATATAAGATTTTCGATGATTTACATCTATAAATTTGGAAAGATTTCTGATTGGTCGGGGGTACATGTACCTTCCTGGGTACGACCCTGGAATATTTGCCAAAGTTAATTAAACATTTTCAAAACCTAATATTCCTACTAGAAGGAAAATATATAATAGCCATCCAATTTTAACTATCCATTAAATGTATACATCAAAGCGCAGGCCAAGTTCGAGCATTAGCTTGGCCGTACACGCTGTACACTATTTACAGGAACCATTTCGACCCCCTGTAGCTCGGAATCCATAGATTCTGAGATATGGACCTGAGAAAATAGATAAGTCTAAAATGGAATGAATATATTTTTAGATTCATAGAGATAAAGAAAACAGTGAATGAGGGTGTTTTATTAGATTCTCATTCACAATTATAGGCAATGGATTTTTGAAAGTACTGACTTTATTTAATTGAAAATTTGGTCGTGTCAAGATCTCTATAAAATGTAATTAAATTAAGCGAATTATGTTACCATAGATGCATTTATCTAAAGAACAATAAATTATATGATGAGTTTAATAGAAATGGTGGGGGGGGGGGGGGGAGAGGGTTTGACATCCGTTACGAAGAGAAACTCGATGTGTAACTTCAACTCTACTTACATTGTTCTCTAAAGAGATGTCATTAATTAATATTCTCGTCATTTAACATATTCTAATTAGAATAAAGGACTTACATACAAGATTAGCACGACACTTAACTTCAATTATATTAAACGCTTTATGCAGATGAAGAGCTCTCTATATCCTACTTGGTAGCTATTTAAGGAAATTCAAGCGTTTTTACTTTATTCAGACATGTTAGAAGAAAAAAATTATGTCCTGTTATCCAAATCTATGTATTTTTACTTTACCATACAGGGTATGGTAAAGTATTGTAATCGTGCATTAAAAAAGTGTTTTTTTCCTTATTTTTTTCGAAATATCTCAAAAACGGCTCAAACTATTTTGATTAAAAAAATTGAGCGAAACCATGCCATTTCGGTCTACAAAAAAGCCCTAATAAGTGAACATCAAAAAATTTATATTTTTCGAGATAATCATTGTTTTGTCAAAATGTCTGTTAGTCTGTCTGTTTGTCTGTTGTCTGTGCTTTAGCAAATTTTTGTTGACGAGCTAGCTCAAAAACTAGTGTGAATATCAAAACAAAATTTCACACGTAGTTTTGGTCCATTGAGATTAAGATCTGATTAGATTTTGGTTCATATCGACCCAAAATTAAGGGGGGGGGGGGGGGTTAAAAATAAAAAATCTAGGCCATTTGAGCAAACTCAACCAAATTTTGTATACATAATCATTAGACCCCAGAAGTCTAAAAATGCAAAAACTAACCGCCCAAAATGGGGGGGATAGGGTCAAAAAATGAAAATCTTGGCCATTTACCAAACTCAACCAAATTTTGTATACATAATCAGTGGGCCCAGAGTAGTCTAAAAATTCAAAAACTAACCCCCCTCCTCTACATGATTATAAATAATTTTATTAAATATAAGTGAGGGGCCAAGTTGTATGGTAAAGACAACAGGATGGCCACATCAGAACACGTCAGCTTATTTTTTAAATTTTAATTTCGGATAATATAAATCTAACTAAAAAACAATATGAGAAAAAGCAAAATTTTGATAAATGATTTTCTCCACAATTTTGGGGATTTGTGTAATTATTAAAGGCATTTTTCGTATTAGAGGAACTTCGCGTGGGCATTTTGTCTCTTATCATTTATTCTCAGCTTAAGCATTTATAGAAATGATTATTTCATTAAAATATTTCTTAAGATCCAAGGGTAGATAAAAAGTTAGTTTTTCTTCTCTTGTCTTCATCGCCAACTTATTAGCTTGGATTGAATTATTAACAGTGACTTGGTGCTTACTGATTCTTATTTAACTTTTAAGCGGTTAAAAAGAATTTAGCTGTGTATATCAGTAAAAATTATTAAATTTTAATGGTTAATTCCAAATATATCGAAGCCATATGAGAACTTTTTCATCAATGGAAGTCATTCATCTCAGCAATATATGAACTCTCCAATAGAATTATTTATTTATTTATAGCCTTTTTTGGTTTATTACATAAAAATATAGAATATATACATCAGTTTTGTACCAGGCCCCTTAGGGCATAGGCCTCTCCCAAATTCGTCCACGCTTTCCTTTGTCTTGCCACTCTGCACCAGTCCCTGCCAGCCACCTCCGCGATGTCGTCAGACCATCTTTTGGGTTGTCTTCCCCGCTTCCTTTTAAGGTCCAATAGAATACAAAAGAGTATATTTTGTGTTTTACTTGAGAGTTCACATATATTGCTGAGATGAATGACTTCCATTGATGAAGAAGTTCTCATATGGCTTCGAAATATTTGGAATTAACCATTAAAATTTCATAATTTGTACTGAAATACCCAGCTAATTTCTTTTTAACACCTTTATAACTTAAATAAATTACGGAAACAACCCTAAAAAGTTATTGACCAAAATAAAATATAACAATCCCACAAACATCAGGATTACCCCCACGGAAACTTCCTCCACCAAAAACTTAAACTCACCATGTAAAGTTTTGGCCATCTTAGACCACACAGCCCCCATTCGGTTGGGTGCTACCCGAGGGGTGAACCGCGATCTAAATCGTGTACACCTACTTCCACTTTCATTTCTAAGTAGAAGAAAATAGTGCCATTATTTGATTAATTCCAAAATAATTCCACATAATTCCAAAGGCTTGTATATCTAATTCCAATCGCGGTTTACCCCTCGGTGCTACACAAGTGGTGCCACCAACAAATCCAATACAACCTTTGTCAGTCCAAACCACCCAAAAAGACCTGCCACAGGGTCAAACATTGAGAACAAATGAACTATCTTTTTCAAACGATACCCTTATTTAATTAAGGAGGAAATGGAGAATTTCAGGAAACAAAGAGACTAGCTTAGGGCAAAATCATCGATTATTGCGAGCCTTTTAAGGGTTCGAGCTAGAAAACTAAAACAGGCCACGAAATTTGAAAATAATGCCTAAACAATATACCTCGTGAGGTGATTCCCCCGATCCGGGAATTTTTCCCTATGGCCCTGAGTAGAACTATGAATTAAGTTTATATTGTAAATATTTTAGTCATATAAAGATCATTAGAAAAAGTTCGGCCAAAATTACATCTCTTCTCAAAAATTGCAAATTATTTTCACCGTGTGATATGAGTACTTATAAAAAAGATCCGCTGATATACTCAAACAAAAGTCAAAAACATATCTGCTAAAAAAATCAAATACAATAATCTCTCGTTTATCTGCAAGCTTGGAAGCTAATTCGTGGTCAATCTCAAGTGAAGAAAATGAGTTTTATCTCGAAATAAAAAAATCTTTTCACGGATTATTTTGTGCAAAAGTAAAGTATGTAACTATGTGTACACATACATATGTTTAACTTGTAAAATTATAAATTTTTAAACCTGCTTCTACTTTGAAAAAACAATTTTCAAAAGAATTCTTGTGTTGATTTGTGTTCTTTTTTACTAATTTGCGGTGCTTTCCGCGAAATTGTCTTATCGGCGGCTTGCCGCGCCGCCCAATTCCGCGGATAAACGAGAGTATATTTTAATTATTTTTTAACCATGTTCATTAAATTGGAAATTTATTATCTACTGTAAAATACGAGTTTCTGAATTCAATTTGAAACTCGCTATTATTTTGATCCGTCCAAGACGTTAGTCTCCTGATAAGCTTCGACACCTACAGTATTACCGAATGTATAATACCCAAGTCCCCTTCTTGCGAAGCGGAAAGATTATTGAATCTTGCATTTTTTTAATGCTAACTCAAAAGATTATTAAAGACTATTATTACAGTCCAGTAAACTTGAACATTATTTTAAAATGATCGCTTTTCAATGGATTGAATGAGAAACGAATGGAGTTTCCGACTTCTCCTTTATTTTATTGGGGCTATTTAGATCGATCAGTTGAAAAAGGAATCTTGTCTAGGACTGCCCCAAAGCGTGCAGAACAGACACAGGTCGGATTTTATACAGACAGATGTCTTTTACATGTGGCTATGTTTTTTCATGAAATTTTTTCTCGATTTCATCCATTTTATCTGCGAGTTGATTATTGGATTCTCTCAGAATTTCTGATTTTTTTTTTCCTATGACCTGACATATAAGAACCTATTTAGCTAGTCAGTTAAAAATGCAATATACATACTACCAAATAAGTAATTCAGTTTTTTCGTCTGTTAGAAAATTGTAGCTCGCAAACTTAAAATTTACAAGATATGTTTAGTTATTATTTTCCCCGATACCAAAAATCGTTTTAAAATGATGATAAGCAACTATAAACTACAAATTTTCCTGAAACGTCAGTTTGGTCCAAGAGCAAGAATTTTCATTTTTGATCCTCCACCCCTTTTTGGGTGGTTTTTGGGGAAAGTTTTTTAAACAAAAGTTGTCAGAAATCACATCCTCTTTCTACTGTGCTCATAACAAAATTTGCGTAGAGCTAATAGTTTAGAAGTTATTTGATAATTTTCATTAGTGCGACCCCCCCCCCCCAAACTCTCTTTTGGGGTCAAAATATCAAAAGGTTATATAACAATAAACGTAAATTAGAAGACATCTGATCCAAATATGAAATTTCATAATAATTCCTTAAGCCATTTTTACGTGAATCGTGAGCAACTTTTCGCGGAACTGACGCAAACACACAGACAGACAGAAATTTTGTTGAGGGTGTTAACTTTGCTTGAAACGAGTGCAACCAAAATTTGGCGTGATTTGGACCAATGCATAAACAAAACCTTAATTTTATATTTATAGATTCCTATTTATTTATATACACATAATCAATAATCAATAAAAAATTTAACATATGTATTTAAAAGTTGCTTTTTTATAGAATAAACTGCGACACCTGCTACCCATCAAGAGGCTTCGTCCCCTGGACACCCTCCCTTCACCTCCTGAACACTCTCCCAACCTCCACCACCAACCACTATCACCCTAATAATATAGAATAATAATATCCACCATGACATAGAAGAAATATTATGTTTATAGATGCTTTATCAAATAAATAAATAAACGAGAGGTCGTAGAAAATTTCTTCAGGTGCCAAACAAAATCAATAGGTTTTGATATTTATAGCTTCAGAACTTTTATTCCAAAAAGGCAGAAAGTCAGGAAAAATTCGGAAATTGTCACATGTCAAACTATTTAATTACTAAGCTGAAATATGGTATATCTACTTGTTTTAATTAAATGTTAGTAAAGAAAATTTTTGAAAACATTTTTTAGAAACTTTTTAAAATTTAAAATATAAAATACCAAATAAGTTTGATTTTTTTGATTCCTTCGGAATACCATATGTGAAACCTACCTAGTATTTTATATTTTAAATTTTAAAAAGTTTCTAAAAAAAATTTTCAAAAATTTTCTTTACTTTATTTAATATGTTACAACAAGAACCTACACCAAAACTCTTAACAAAATTACTAAAAATGTTGCTCTGTTAAGTTTCATCTTTTTCAGCTCAAAATAGTCATCACCTTGAAAAAAGTTTTCCCTCCAATAGATTTTTATATTGTGATTGTCTAAATGTTAATTACATACTACCTAGGCACCTAATATCTTTGCGTTTTTTATTTTTTCTAAATTTCTCATAAAGGACTGAAAAGATTTTAATAAAATAATTATAAAGTAACTATTTTTCTATGGACAAAGGTAGAATTTCCCCAGAAACGTCTCGATTATTGTTGAAGTAGTACCTCACATTTCTGTTACACATTGTATCGAAGTCAAAAATTAAAATATCATGAATAGTAATATAATTGTAATTTTGAACTCTTTGAAAATTCAACAGCCAAAAGAATTACATTTCCCCGCAAAATCCATCCATTGCTGACAACCCTTATTTTAATGACTTGGCCTATTTCGTATTTTTTCCCTTAGATTAAATATGCTATTTCCGAGGCAATCAAAAAAATAACTTTTGAAAACTTTTAAAAACTTTCATATCGTCTAAAAAAAGAACAATCTTAAATTCAAATGCAAATTCAGACGAAATTAAAATAGCTATATATACAAAATAGATAAAAAAAATAACTGATTCGGATTTCGCTCGTCTCTTTGGACCTTTGCCGATAAAATGGTCTTTTATAAAACGCAATAAAGTAAAGGGGTGCGAGAGGCAAACCGAAGAGGAATTTGCGATAAAGCAGCCCGTATAAATATATTAGATGTTTACGAGCCCCAATTGGATGCATTGTGGTCACATCGGTAAAGAACTGTCCCTCTTGGCCTTCTTGATAAACACACACTCCACGGCCATTACGCTTCTTCTACAGCCATTTTCAAGCTATACGTTTCGAAGCTCATGAGATAACTTAAGCCAATTACTAATTCATCTCTCTCTATCAGGACCATATATTATATTTATTCGCTTCTCTTCCACCCTCGCAATTTCTCGAAATTTGTCTTTTTTTTTATCTCATGGAATTTATTATCGCAAAGTGTTATTAAAACTTTTTATTGAGCGATAAGAACATTTTATATGATATTCCTTTAACTTTGAAATTACAAAAAATAACTACTAAAATATTTTATATTTGTTTCTTGTCCTAATTAATTATTTCTTTTTTTAATGGAAAATAAAAATAAATAAATAAATAAACATATCAAAATAGAGAAGTCTTACTTACAATATCCACAGATATTTTGTTTAAAAATTCTATACGGATGCATTGAATTACTTTCAAATAATATAATAATACGTCTAAAACAAAGATCTGAGATCAATGCTAAGTTTATTTATTCATTTATTAATCATAAGTAGAGACTGGATTCCTATGCATTTGCATATTTTGTTTTCCGCCACATACGACCCAGGAGATCAATTATCTCTCCGAATCATGTATTATATTATAGATTAAACTTTATAATGCATATTTTTGCATATTTGAAGAATATTGCATAAAATTGCATAATCAAAGGATTCTTGCAAATATTGCATATTTTGAGCCAAATACAGATGTTTTAAAAGTAAATTTTAGGAGTAAGAATCGCCTCCTTTTGCGCAAGTTCGTGCCGTGCTTTTTTTGCAGAGTAGTCTTACTCTTAACTGATCTGCTAATATAGTTGTCTAAGTATCAAGGGCTCCCTTTAAACGAGATCTAGCTATTAAATAACCAGCTGCTACTGGCAAACTGCGATCGTGCTGTGACAGGTTTGAACATGATTGTGTCTGATAATGCTTCCCCCACTCTCTGCCCACTAGACAAGCCTCTGCGACGCTCAGTTTGTCTTTAGAAATCGTCCGCAGTAGTATCCTCGACATATTTGACACTTGGTGTCTATAGCTTACTTTATCAGTTTATTTCTTTCATAGCACCCCTTCAAATATATAGTCAAATAATTTTTCTCTTCAATTTTAATTTTTTAGTGCATAAAAAATTTATTTTGCCATCTTTTACTTCAAATCTTTTCATATTTCAACGTATTATTATTTGCATATTTCAGCATTTTTAACTACATATTTTATGGCATATTTTGGAAGTTTTTACTGCATAAAAATCGGGTCTCTAATCATAAGGGAATAAAAAAATGCAAGTTTTCCAGTTAAACACCTTTTTCAAGTATATTTCTGAAACCCCCATTTACGAGTATATATCAGAATTCTTAATCGAATAATATAAAATCTCAATTGTATTTCAGAAAATAAACATATATAATTAAAGAGGAATTTTGTAGCGCATATCACACAAACCTTACGAATCTGCAGTATTTTATGCCGACCCGAATTGTCTGTTTATTCTTATAAATTGTTTTAATTTACATCCATTTCGAGACTCGGCCAATCTTTTTTGATTACAATAAAAAAATATTTACTTTATTCTCTAGTTTAATTTAAAAAAATAGAAATATTTTTTTTTCATATTTCAAACAAATCCTCAAATCATTTTCAAGCATATAATTTAAGTTATTTTGATTTTTATCTTGATTGATTATAATTACTAATTACTACCTTTATTTTTGGTTTTTTGTTGATCCTAGTGGGTCTTCATTCTTGTAATCCATTTATCATCTAAATATTTGTTAGATCCAACCAAATCGATAAAAAATAAAGTGTATATTTATTTGTTTGCTTCTGTCTGTTTACAGAGCTCCCGTTTATTAAGGTTTTCTATTTCAATCAACTGATACGTTCTCAAACTCTACGCTAGAAACAAAAAAAAAAATACAAAACAAAAAATGTTTCAAATGTTTCTCTCGCAATTGCAATTGGAATCTGTTGTTGATGAAATTGGTTAGTCCGTTTCCTAAGGGTGGTATGTGAATTGTTTGAACTTACTTTGTCATTGGATATTATTTAAATTCAACGCCAACTTAATCAAACATTCCCTGTGATTTTGTTTCCTTCTGGGATTACATCCAATTATAAAATATTTGCTTTATATACTCTATATTAAAAGAGAAAGAGAGAGTGAATTGAGACATAACGCATCAGGAACTTGATTTTATTCCTTTGTAATTTAAACATCACAAATCCAGCAAGAGGTAGATATTTAACAAGTAGAGAAACAAGGAAAAAATTAAGAAGATCGTAAGATATTCTGATATACAATAATTATGCATAGAAATTCAGGCAATCTATATCAAAGTTACATGCTTGTTTGCAAGATCAACGAGTAATTTTTTACGCCCTGCTCAAAATGGTTTATGGAAAATGAATATTTGAAAAGATTTTGTTTTGCTTACAGTAGCAGTGTTGTTGATTCATAAAGAGATATCAATTAGAATTTTAATTCAAATATCAATATGTATATAGTTGATACAATTTTGATGGCTCTATATGTATATAATTAAGTAATGGTGAGGATTCAGCCAATGGGTAGCCTCTGCTGAATAAAAACTTCCAATTATGGAAAACGTTTCGGCTTTAATTCAATAATGCCATCATCAGTTCCTAAGAGTTGATGAGTCTTTGAAGACGAGCGCCATATTTGTGTATAAAGTGTCCGAGCATGATGATATTCCTTGATGGTTATAAAGTTGAAACAATTTTGATGGCTGTATATGTATATAATTAAGCAGAGACTACCCATTGACTGAATCCCTCTCCATTACTTAATTATATCAATATGTATATACCTACAGGTAACCCTCATATAACACGATAGGTAGGTAGATTCCTAGAAAATGGCGTGTTGTGTGAAACCGTGTGATATGAGAACCAGAGCCAGTACAAAAAAGGGGTTAGGTTCCGAAAACTTATCATTTTTTTTTTTAATTTCATATAAGCAACTTAATTTTTATTAAAAATATAATAGTATATATAACAAAAAACCAAAAAGATACAAAAAATATTATTTTCATTTATTGCAACCTTAATTTAATAAATTTCCTCCTGATCATTGCTCAGTATAATCAGAGGAGAACGTTTTTCGGTTGAACGATATCACCTTCACTTTCAGAACCTCTTTCTTCCAAAGGAGGGTCAAGACGCAGAGACGCAGAATGCTTCAGTAATATTTCTGGGTGGGGGTTGAAAATTGCTGCAAAATTAGCAGAGTGTTGTACAAAAGTTTTCGCAACTTTTTATCTAGTTATGGCAAAACCGTGTTACAGGGTGGAGTGTTATACGGAGTTCCCACAATTTACACTATCCCTAGTAGCACAATTTGTCAAACTATATAGTAACTATATTGTGCCTATTTAGATTTTGAGAATTTATATTATAAGCACTATATAGTTACTATATAGTTTGAAACATTGTCCTACTATAGGGATCGTATTAGATGCTGCGCCCAGGAGTAATTAAAAACAATACTTTTATAGAATTTTGTAAGCTGAGATCGGGGTCCCTTCCTTCAGCCATAAGAACCAGCAGGGGAAGACGGCCGGAGGGGCCCCCGATGTGCCGGGCTGGGTGCAGACGAACTGAGACAACAGCGCACATCATCCAATGTTGTAATAGGACCGCGGATGGGCGGGTTAAGAGGCATGACGCGGTGGTACGATGTCTGGCCGATGATTTGATCAAAAATGGAATGCGTGTCGAGTTGGAGTACTTGTACTCCAGCTCGGCGAGGCAATAGAAAGCCAGACATAGTGGCACAGGATGCGTCGGGGGTGGTGTAGGTTTTGGACGTCCAGATCGTCTCCGCGCTTGCAGGACTGGGTGTTGCCCACCGAAACAAAATAGAAAAATATAGGGGCAACTCCAGTCTGGTGGACAATATTGCGGGGCGATTTGGCGTCGGGGCGGGCTCGGTCAGGGTCGAGGCCATCACACTCTCGTGGAAGGGAGTGTGGTGGCATAAAGCGGTGGGGCCCCTCATCGCCCTGGGTATATCGCAAAAAACAATAAATAATATGACATATAGGGCGATGAGGGATCTCTCCTTAATTTTTACACTTTCAGCAGAAGAACATATAGAGCGGGTGGAGTATGATTATTAATTGTAAATACAAAAAAAAAGAAATGTGAAATGTGAGTCAGGATTAATCCTGGCTCTCTCATCCACCCGCTCTGAATCTGAATTTATTTGTTCTGAAGCTGAAAGTGTGTATTTTGTGTAATAAACTTTATCTTTGTAAGAGGCGGCCCGCTCCTCGGAGGCCCAATAAACAAAATAAATGAAACCGTGTTGTAGAAGATCCCGTGCTGTAGGAGAGCTACATGTATATAATATTGTTAGAGACTTTAGTTTTGAATGTTTGACCTTCATCATCACTCTTTTTAATTATAAATATTTTATCTGTTATTCCTCATGGATTGGATATAAATAAATTAGTTTTATTGTTATAGGTTATAGCAAGCTAACCAAAGAACAAATTTTTGACCTCATTTGTTCGTTGTGTTTATAATAGTGTCAATCTTAGGCTTTAATATAACATAAAGACGCCTCACTAAATTGGTCTACTTATTTGTTTATTTCATTTAAATTACTATTTAATAGAGGACCTCACTAGTTCATTTTATCGTCTGTAATCTCAAATAAAGCCTGAAGAACCACTTTTTTGCCAGATGATGAACTTCTTTCAGGTTGGAGTATTCATGATGAAAATTGATTGATATTTTCTAGTTTATTCGCGACGTTTCGGCTTCTATATTAGAAACCGTTTTCAACAGACATAGTACGTGCCTATTCAACCCATCGATCTTAAAAAATAAATTGCATTACACTTTTCCTGGGGATATTTTTCAAAGGGGTGGCCTACCATTCCCTTCCCTGAAAAAATTAATTCACAACTAAAAATTTACATACTTATCGAAACAAATCGATGGACTGAATCGAATCGATCTATATTTATTATTACTTGAAAACTCTGCTTCACTATTGCTGGAACATCGTGAATAAACAAGAAAATATTAATCAATCCGAAAGAATTCCTTTCCAGTTCAGTACACTTCTCCGAGGATAAATTAATGACTTACAATCAACTATCAACATCTTTCCTAATTAAAATGAATGTTGGAATTTTACAAATATAATAAATAATTTAAAGTAATTTAACCAAAGTTTTTCCAAAAATATTTATTTATTGTTTGTCAAATAAATAGATAAAAAAAAACTTTTCAAAAATTCTAATGAAAGTTCATTGACTAATGGAATTATTTTTATATCCATCTCCCCCCCCCCTCTTTTGCCAAGTTAAGGTTAAACTTTGAAATATATACCTACCTAACTTTATTCCCTATATATAAATTTGAAAACACTAAAAGTGCATTTCCTCTTTGTTTATGCTCTTAAAAAAATGTTGATTTAAATATTACTTACATTAAAATTCATTTGCAAATTCGAAAACCTTGTCGAGTTTTATTTGAAGCTCGCTTTTTGTTAATGTTTTTTGACGATTATAAAATAGACAAACACACACCGCGCTGCCAAATGCTAAAAATGTTCAGGTTTCTTTTATTTCAAGAAAACATTTTTTTTATATATATGAAGGAGAAAGCAGGAGAGCCCACCCACTTCTTGTCAAAGATGTTTCTATTGAATACTTATATATATATATTCTGTTTTTATAACTACTGCTCCTCTTTATTTTTGCCTTTTATTATTTATTCAGATATATATTTTATATTTTCGTGGCAAAACATGATATCAAAGGATTTTGAAACTGTCTCCATCTAAAATATAGAAAAAGCCAGTTTGAAAGAGAAATTTGGTAATGTGAGATTCGAATCAGAATCGAGTATGCTCTCTAAGAAGTTATTATTAATGAATTCTACTGGGTAGATATGATCGCAGCTTCCATTATTTATTTCCCTTTTAGTTTTCACCATTGATTCATGGGATACAAGTACATTTTACCTACGGACCCCGCACCCCATCCACCCCGGACCCCACCCCGCGCCCTCCAACCCTGCGCACCACACCCCCGCCTAGCTCCCTGGACCTCACCCCCGCCATGCCCCCTGGACTCCAACCCGCATCACCCCCTGCACCCCCACCCTACGCCTCACTCCTCACCCCCACCCCCATTCCACCCCCGCACCCACCCTCAGCACCCAGTTTTTGCATTTATAGCCTTCTAGTGACCCACAGATTATGTATACAAAATTTGGTTGAGTTTGGCCCAAGAGAAAGAATTTTCATTTTTTGACCCCCCCCCCTTCCCATTTCGGATGGTTAGTTTTTGCATTTCTAGCTCTCTAGAGGCCCAGAGATTATGTATACAAAATTTGGTTTAGTTTGTTCCAAGGGCAATAATTTACATTTTTTCACCCTCCCACCCCCCTTTTTGGGAGGTTTTTTAAGGAAATTTTTTTTAAACAAAAGTTGTCAGAAATCACATCCCCTACAACTTTGTTTATCATAAAATTTGCTGTCTGGTCAATAGTTTAGGAGCTATTTGATAATTTTGATTCGTACGCACCCCCCCCAACCCCCTTCTGGGGTCAAAATATCAAAACGTTATATAGCTAAAAACGTAAGGTAGAAGACACCTGATGTAAATATGAAATTTCATTATAATCCCTTGAGCTGTTTTTACGTGAATCGTGAGCAACTTTTCGGAAACCACTGAAACATTCATACATACATACAGACATACATACAGACAGGAATTTTGTTGAGGGTGTTTTCGTTCATAACTTTGCTTGAAACGTGTGCAACCAAAATTTGGCGTGATTTGGAGCAATGTACAGACAAAACCTTAATTTTATATATATAGATTCTCAAGTTACATATTACAGAAAAATACATGATATAAATAGAAGAGAAAACATTCATTTGATAAATCAGAATCATATTTAGTAAGGTGCATAGAGCTAACTTTGTAATGTCTTTGAGTTAGAGGGTTATATTATACATTCACATGTAATTTTGAATGTTTATGTAACTAATAATTGCAAAATAGCTACAAAAATTCAGGTCTATTCAAGCTATTACATATATGAGATCTTTTTGGAAAATTAGCTTTGTCAGCATGGACTCCACAAGGAGGTCCAAGTGCAGCTGTGGGGCCCGGGGACCGGGAGTGACATTTTTTTAAAGGGGATATGTTGGAAAAAAAATACTTAGGGAGACAAACTTTTTTCACGTCATAAAAAACACATACATATTTCATAAGGGCCTCGCTTTACATTTTTGGTCCTGGCCCCGAAATTTCATAGAAGGGCCATAAATCTCAATGTGGTAATTTGATGGAAAATGTGAAACTAGTATTTCAAAGCTCTGTAGTATTTTTTTTAAGGAATTTGGTGTCGGTTTTAGGTGAAACATTTTAAATAAGGGTTGAATAAACTACTAGGTGGATTTCACATAAATTTTATTTATTTATTTTTATGAAATCTACCTAGTAATTTAATCAACTATTAAAACTCGGCACGTTATATGCAGTTTCGTTGAATTAAAAAAATAATTTATTAAATGTTAATTCAAAACACACCTGTTTGAATAATTATTATTGTTTACTATCGAAATAAATTAAAATCTCAAAAAAAATTATATTTTTGCATCATTTTTCATTTTTTAATCGAAAATAAAGCACAAAATATAATCAATTCTCAGCATTGAAAATGCACAAATTTTAGCACAAGAACGAATTGTCTACGACTTTGCGTTCCTAAGTTATCGTGGATATCTGAATCCACACACACAGACAGAAAAAAATCTTAATTAAAAATTATTTTTGTCCACATTCTAGACATTTTTCAATACAACAACAAAATTTTAAAATTTTAATAAGTTTGAAGTAATTTTTTAGAGACGGACTGATAAGTGAAATAAGTGGATATTGATGAGGCAGTCGAAAATTACACTATAATTCTATTGAGAATGAAATACAATATATTATTGTTATTGCCACTGAGAGGAGACAGAAGAGAATGTCACATACCTTCAATGACCTTTCAAAACCCTGAAAAAGGAGGGAATAAGCCTCCGAAACGTCGGTTTATGATAAAAAACATAGTTTATTAAAATTATCTTCTTTTTGAATTTTAGACTGCCTCATCAATATCTACTCATTTTAAAACCTTTTAACCGACTTCAAAAAAGGAGGAGGTTCTCTATTCGACTGAATTTTTTTTTTTTTTGTTTTTGTTCTATGTTACCTCATATCTCCGCCAATTGTGGACCGATTTTGAACAAAAAAATTTGCATTGGGGTTCAGTCTACCTTCCGATTGGTCCATTTTTTTTTATTGGATATTAGACCTTTTTGTTAGGTTTGTTCCGGCCTAACTTCTTTGTTTATGAACCGATTTCGATGATTATTTTTTATTGGAAAGCGGGCTATCTTCAGGGATGGTGCCATATTAATTTGGTCAAGTTCTGATGATATGATCACTATTAATAACATCACTAAAAAGAGAAAAATAAAAATAATTTTTAAGAAAAAAATAAAACCGACTTCAAAAAATTAAATTCAACAAATAAAATACACTAAAAGGTATAAAATAATTATTATCTTATTTATTTTTATTTATTTATTTATTATAACATTGTATCTATAGGGCTATCTAGACCCTTTACTGTACAATTTTAGACCAAAATATTTAGTTACAACTAAACGACGAAATATTAACATGAAATTACTTTTTAAAGTTGGTGCCAAAAATATACCTTTTATGAATCGCACTCGACGGATCTTACTTAGTACCTTTGGCGGGTACGCTCGTTTATACGTATAGTTTGTTTGGCACCGACTTCAAAAAGTAATTTCATGTTAATATTTCGTCTTTTAGTTGTAACTAAATAAGATAATAATTATTTTATACCTTTTAGTGTATTTTATTTGTTGCATTTAATTTTTTTGAAGTTGGTTTTATTTTTTGAGTCAATTCAAAACAAGGCTTGTCCGAAGGTGGCTGCCTCCTGAACGTACAAAATAAAAAAAATTAAGAAAAAAATAAAACCGACTTCAAAAAAATTAAATGCAACAAATAAAATACACTAAAAGGTATAAAATAATTATTATATTATTTAGTTACAACTAAACGACGAAATATTAACATGAAATTACTTTTTGAAGTCGGTGCCAAACAAACTATACCTATAAGCGAGCGTACCCACCAAACGTACTAAGTAAGATCCGTCGAGTGCGATTCATAAAAGGTATATATTTGGCACCGACTTAAAAAGTAATTTCATGTTAATATTTCGTCGTTTAGTTGTAACTAAATAAAATAATAATTATTTTATACATTTTAGTGTATTTTATTTGTTGCATTTAATTTTTTGAAGTCGGTTTTATTTTTTCTTAAAAATTTTTTATTTTTCTCTTTTTAGTGATGTTATTAATAGTGATCCTATCATCAGAACTTGACCAAATTAATATTGTACCATCCGTAAGATACCGCCTTTCCAATAAAAAAAGAATCATCGAAATCGGTTCATAAACAAAGAAGTTAGTCCTGAACAAACCTAACAAAAAAGGTCTAATACCTAAGAAAAAATGGGACCAATCGGAATGTAGACTGGACCCAATGCAAAAATTTTTCAAAATCGGTTCACAATTGGCGGAGATATGAGGTAACATAGGCACAAATTCGGTCGAATAGAGAACCTCCTCCTTTTTTTGAAGTCGGTTAAAAAGGTTCCCTGTTCTAGACGTTCAAGATCTAACCACACCACATGTCAATTAACTTCCGACATTTATGGATTCGGATGCTTTCATCACGCCAAACCCGGTTGGCTATTAAAATCCTTATAACTTGATAACATTAAATTACCTTCATTTCAGTTTTTGATGTTACAAACTAAATTGGACATGTGTATTTGGAATATTCTGAACTGACAAGTTGATTTAGTGAATAGTTGATAATGAGAGACAATCATTGAGAAAAGTTGTAAATGGGCCGGCAGCTGATTATTCCCTCGGACCGTGTTCCTTCTAAATTGGGGAGATTTCCGTGAATCACCAGCATGCCCGTGTTGTGCGGCTTTGCCAGGAATAGCTGCTGCGGCTGCTGGTTCAACGGACCAACGCCCTTGGCTCTCTCTCTCTATTTTCTCTATCATCGCTTTCGGTCTTTCTAAAGTGTTTCATTTACTCTCATCTCTTCCAATTCTAGCAAATACGATTTGCACAATGGTCGAATGTTTATTGGGCATTCAAAATAACAACATTTGTAGCTCGGCTTCAATTTTCGGACTTTTGTTTGAAATCGTTAGTAGAGAAAATAGAAGAGAATTCATGTAAATAAAATAGGGTGAAAAATTGAAATCATCTAGTTTCGTCTTCAAGTGATGATTGTTATAGTTTGAGAAACTTAAACAACAGATTTTGATTATTATTAAAGAAAGATCATTGAGGTTATTTTCTGCTTGATGTAAATAAATATATTACATATATACTAAATATAATTATGTCATCATCATTGTCATCATAATAATTTATTTGCTTGAATCATAGTTTTGAAGACCTTCATGATTAGTCTTTTAATTAATCATTTCTTATATGGCTAGCTTGCTACAATAACAAAACGAATTTTTCTATATTCAATCTCGGTTAAACATTGAACCCATTAAAGTGATTGATTGTTTGGATTTTCCACAATGTTTCGATTTCAGATTATTCTTGAGAATGTTATAAAATCTTAAATGATATCATAAATAGGTCTAACACAACCTCCCTCCCCCCAGATAATTCAAAAGTGTGACAAGTGATTAGAAATTAAAAACATCTCCGGTATGGTCTAGTGGCTAGGATACCTGGCTCTCACCCAGGAGGCTCGGGTTCGATTCCCGGTACCGGAATTTATTTTTGGTCGTCTCTGTCGCATCTGTCCTGTCTTCTCTCAAGTTTCTGCAAATATAGCAGAACAAAATTTTAGACAAAACTAGATACACCAAAATAGATACACTTCATGAATTGGCCGAATTAGAAAAAATGACCAACTCATTTTCAAAATTTCCAAATCCTTCTATGATAATCAACTTAAAGACAATAAACTAACAAGACACACCAAACAAATTATTCAAAATTCATATGGGAGAACCCCCAGATTTGCAGGGACTTATAGACGCCTAGGCATAATCACCAACTAATATAAAGGCTCAAAAAGCCTAAATTCTTTTTTATATCTAAAAAACAGGTTTTTGTTCTTTTGAGTTTTTCCTGTAAAAACCCCTTAACGAATCAATTAATATAAACAAATCTAGGTCTAAGTATTTCACATATACTGTATGTATCAAAAAAAGAAGTTATCATAATCACAAAGAACAAAAATCAAAGCAACATAAGCCAGAATCCAAGGCAGGTGGTTGCAAACCTAATGAAAATATTTAATGTAATCTATATTATATAATCTGTCAATTATTGCCTAAATCTTGTAATATATGTACCTGTATATATTTATTGTAAATAAAAACTTTTTGAAATGTCCTGTCTTGGATGAACACATTTCCTCTGTGGCGAAATCTTGCAGCAAAGAAGATTGCCTTCTTATTCAGGTCCAAGCGATTTTTCACGCCCCAGCACCAGAAGATCCTTTCTGAGTATTTTCCTTCGTGAGAAACTAACTCCAAACACACAGACAGAATAAAAATCACCGTTGAAAATTGTTTTCATATTTTCCTACACTTCTAAGTAGTATACCATAAGAAAACTAAAAAATAAATAGACTGAATTCAAAAAGATCAGGTCATTTCAAGTGATGGTACTCTGTTGAAGATTCCTGTGGATGCCCGGATTAAAAGAATGGAATAAAAGATTTCACTGTCGATGGTAACAGAATTGTTTTTATTTTAGGTTAAAAATAAAATAAAATGAGAGAGTCTTCTGTTTTTTAAATAAAATAATTTTTAATTATTTCTAGAGACTATAGTTTCGAAGGCATTGCCTTCATCATCAGTCTATCACAAATATTTCAAATTAGTTACAAATTAAGATTTATACATAGAAAATTTTGAAAAATATATAATGTCTTTTTCTTCATGTTTCTTCTTGGGAGATTAGAGGCTATAACTGGCTCAATATCTGGGTTGCTCTTTGAGCATTTTTCTAATGAGTTTTACCTGAATGAATGGAATGTTTTTTAAAAGGGTCAAAGGGTAAAGGTTGTTTAGGCATTTTCTAATGAGTTTTACCTGAATGAATGGAATGTTTTTAGAAAAGGGTCATTGATAATTTCTAGTTTTTCATTTGAAGATTCAGTTGGGCTTTTTTCCAAGGATTTTAAAATTTCAATGGATTCTTTTAAAGAAAGAATTAAAGGGTCATTGACTTCTTTGATCAATTTAATTTTAGGTTGATCTGGAAAACTATGATTGTGAGCATTTAAATGCTCTGCAAATGCATAATTTTCATATTTTAATTTGTAGGCTCTCTTGTGTTCATTGATCCTAATGGATAAATTTCTTTCCGTTTTTCCTATATAAGTTGCATTTGAAATCTTGGCATGTCAATTTATACACCGGATACTTTCATTTTCGGAATTTTATCTTTAATTTGACTTAATTCACTTCCTAATGTATATGGTGATCTAAAGATTGTCGCGTACCCTAAAGATTTTAATTTATGTTTTTTATTTTTTCGGACATCTTACCATAATATGGTAATATTAGTTTTGGCAGATCGTTAATTTGGGAATTTTGTGAATAGATTAAATTTAAATTTGATTTTTGAATTTTACCTTTTAATATTTGATCTATTAAATTGCTTTCATAACCATTATTTATAGCTATTTCTTTGATTATCTCTAGTTCTGTTAAAATACTCTTTCTTTAATGGGATACTATTTAAACAGTGGATCATTGAATGGAATGCTGCCAATTTATGTGACATTGGTCGACAAGCCATGTTGTGAATTACGGTATCTGTAGATGTATCTTTCCTATAAATTTCGAATGTGTGTTTATTTTTTCAATTTTAATTTTAAGGTCTAAATAATTTAATGTTTTTTCTTTTTCTTTTTCTACGGTAAATTTGATTTTCATGTAATGAATTTATATGTTTTATGAATTTATTGAGAATTCTTTCAGTCCCTGTCCATAAGACAATCACATCGTCAACATAATATATAATAATATTTGATATATTGAGAGAATTCGCACTTATATTTAAAAATTGTTTTTCGAAATGTTTTAGAGAAATTTCGGCAAATAATGGTGACAGAGGGTTTCCGATTGCTAAACCATTTTTGTTCATAAAATTTATCGTTGTATTGGAAAAATTGTGATTAGAACATAACTCCATTAAATCACTTAGGTCTGTTTTTCTTTTATAATTCAAATTTGGACGTATAAATTATCTGGTCAACTAGGTCTTTTGTTTCTTAAAGAAAACAATTTAACAGTAGTAAAAAGTAGCGAAATTCAATAGTTATACTAGATCAAAAATTTGTAAAGAGAAAACCGAAACCTTCTTGAAAACACAAAATTTCAATCAAAAAATTAAAAAACTAGTAAATAAATATAACAAATTAGTTAGGGACAAAATTAAAAATTCCAAAATTTTAAACGAAAAAACCAAAATGTCGTTAATAGAAAAGAACCCAAAATTGTCCTAGTTATTACTTCCGAAAAATTGCCGAAATCGGAAAAACTAGACGAAATACCAATTAGACCTGTAGTAAGCTACTCAGGAGCGTGTGTAACAAAATTAGCCAAAAGCCTAAATAAAATCTTCAAAGAAAAGCTAATTTTCAACCAGATCACTCAATTTTAAATTCATTAGACTTAATAAATAAAATTAAAAACATAGATATCCCCAATAACGCAAAATTAATCTCTTTAGATATCATAAGTTTATTTACAAACGTCCCCCTTCAGAAACAAAAGACCTAGTTGACCAGATAATTCATACATGTCAAATTTGAACATAAAAAACAGACCTAAGTGATTTAATGGAGTTATGTCTAAATCACAATTTTCCAATACAACGATAAATTTTATGAACAAAAAAATGGTTTAGCAATCGGAAACCCTCTGTCACCATTATTGCCGAAATTTTCCTAAAACATTTCGAAAAACAATTTTTAAATATAAAGTGCGAATTCTCTCAATATATCAAATATTATTATAGATATGTTGACGATGTGATTGTCTTATCGGACAGGGACTGAAAGAATTCTCAATAAATTCATAAAACATATAAATTCATTACATGAAAAAATCGGTGCAATAGAAAAAGAAAAAGAAAAAACATTAAATTATTTAGACCTTAAAATTAAAATTGAAAAAAATAAACACACATTCGAAATTTATAGGAAAGATACATCTACAGATACCGTAATTCACAACATGGCTTGTCGACCAATGTCACATAAATTGGCAGCATTCCATTCAATGATCCACCGTTTAAATAGTATCTAGTAAAGAAAGAGCATTTTTTAACAGAACTAGAGATAATCAAAGAAATAGCTATAAATAATGGTTATGAAAGCAATTTAATAGATCAAATATTAAAGGTAAAATTCAAAAATCAAATTTAAATTTAATCTATTCACAAAATTCCCAAATTAACGATCTGCCAAAACTAATATTACCATATTATGGTAAGATGTCCGAAAAATAAAACATAAATTAAAATCTTTAGGGTACGCGACAATCTTTAGATCACCATATACATTAGGAAGTGAATTAAGTCAAAATTAAAGATAAAATTCCGAAGAATAGAAAAATCGGTGTATATAAATTGACATGCCAAGGTGCAATGCAACTCATATAGGAAAAACGGAAAGAAATTTATCCATTAGGATCAATGAACACAAGAGAGCCTACAAATTAAAATATGAAAATTATGCATTTGCAGAGCATTTAAATGCTCACAATCATAGTTTTCAGATCCAATCCAAAATTAAATTGATCAAAGAAGTCAATGACCCCTTAATTCTTTCTTTAAAAGAATCCATTGAAATTTTAAAATCCTTGGAAAAAAGCCCAACTGAATCTTTAAATGAAAAACCAGAAATTATCAATGACCCTTTTCTAAAAACATTCCATTCATTCAGGCAAAACTCATTAGAAAATGCCTAAACAACCTTTTTACCCTTTGACCCTTTTTAAAAACATTCCATTCATTCAGGTAAAACTCATTAGAAAATGCCTAAACAAAAGAGCAACCCAGATATTGAGCCAGTTATATTCCAATCTCCCAAGGAAAACATGAAGAAAAAGACATTATATATTTTTCAAAATTTTCTATGTATAAATCTTAATTGCTTAACTAATTTTAAAATATTTGTGATAGACTAGTGGTGAAGGCAATACATTGAAACTATAATCTCTAGAAATAATTAAAATTATTTTATTTAAAAACGGAAGACTCTTTCTCATTTTATTTTATTTTTAACCTAAAATAAAGTAAGGAGTTTGTAGATTGAAAGATGTAAACTGGAAGCCAGTTCCACTCTCTAAAGTCATAAGAACCAACGAATTCACAAATACATTTATTCGATTTTTGTTTAGCAAAAGTGTGTCGAACTTTAGAAAATCGTTTGTACCGCGCAAAATGCGAAGCGAGGCCAGAGAGGGGGAATTTTATTCTCAGAACAAACTCCAACTAGTATCTACCATATATTATAGGATATCGAGGGACATAGAAAAGACCTAATTTCCTATTAGCTCTCTTTTGAATTTCATTCAGATCATCAAGAGAATACTTTGATGTCTCCTCCCATAAATGCGAACCACTTTCGAGACAAAATTTAAGCCCCTTTTATAGGGTAAATTATCGTCTGGACCTGAATAAAAAGCCAAGCTTACAGACAGCACATATGAGTTCATTATACACTATGACCGCACAATTCCTAAAAACATAAATTAATGGTAAGCGTAATTATTCTCTTTACATGTAAAATAAAACTTTTAATATTCATTTGAATGAGGGAGGGTTTTTCTCTGAGACCTGATACTGTTGATGTTTGATTACATATTCGAAATTCGTACTACTAATAGATTTGAGTATAACATCCTTTGACCGTTGGAATAATTACTTAAAAAAAAAAAAAAAAAAAAATGAATCACAAAATATTATTCCATTTATACTTCGTAAAATAATTTCTTTTTCCAATTCGAATTTCACAACACGGATCAAGGCGGCGATTAGGCCAAAACAACGAACGAGATCGATATCAAATTACAAATTAGATGATTGCTTTTTAATAGGAATATTTCCGATATATTCACTATCAAAGGGAAACTGCCGCGTCGGTTATTGACAGACTTGCAAAAAAAATTGGAAAATCAGATATTAATACCAGATGTGATCATCTGAATTGTCGCTCTCTAAGCTCCAGGCTCAACTAGAAGCAGATAATGTGGATCAAATTTCATGCATGTTCTTGAATTCTCTTAGTCTTATCGGTTAGTATTTTTCGGCTGTGAACGAACATAAAAACACTCGATTAACTCTTGAATGAAAAAAGATCCTTCTTTTGATATCATTTTTATAGAAGAATCTGATTTTAAACTTTACGACATCAACATGTCTGGAATGAAGAAATTGTAAAAAAAGATGTTATTTAATTTAAATGTTAATTGAGTTCTTGAATACTGTTTTTAAAATCGATAAATCTATAAAGAGAGTTATCAGATCCGATTCCTTCGGAAAGATAATGTCATAATGAAGTTATGATTTCTTGTAGTAACTAAGTCCCATTTTCTTTAATTAGGCATCAATGTTTTACAGCTAGTATATAACAGAGATGATTTATTTAGCGGATTTTTAAATTAAGGGTAGTCAGCCCTTTTAGGGGATGAAACGTTGATAAGAAAACATATTTCAGACCATATTCATACATAGTAATTTGGAATTTCTCTAGCATCTAGTAGAAATCATTTTTTATATGAAATTTTAGATTAAGAATAGTTACCCCTTTAAGGGTCTATCAGAAAACTTATTTCAGGTCATAATCATACTTAGTTGATTTGGAATTGGCCTAGAATAAAGCAAAAATTATTCTTTTAGCGAAATTTTAAATTAAGGGTAGGTAGTCCATTATAGTCCATATAGGTAGTCACCGCCTTTATGTGATGAAGTTTTGATCAGAAAATTTATTTCAGCCCATATTTATACTTAATGATTTGGAATTGCTCTAGAATCTATTGGAAACAAGATTTTTATTAAATTTTAAAATAAGTTTAGTCACTCCGATTAGGGGATGAAGGGTCGATCGGGAAATTTATTTCAATCCATATTCATACTTAGTAATTTAGAATTTAGAATATACTAGAAGAAATAATTTATTTTATGAAATTTTAAATTAGGGATGAAAGGTTGATCATAAAAATTATTTTATGCCATATTTATAGTTGATGAATTAAAATTGTTCTAGGATCATCCTGAAACCATTAGTTATTGAGAAATATATTTTGCATTCATTTCCATTGCGTTGTGATTCTTGGTTCACATCGGTTCGGTTCGGTTCGGTTTAACTCTTAACCGATGTGACCTGAGAAATGAAAAATCCACTTTGCCTATTGATTCAAGCAAGTAGTGAATCTGGACTTGTTGATTTCTTTAAATTCCTATATCTTGAAAACCATTAATCGAAGAGATTTTATTCAAAGGAGATTTTTTGTAAAAATTTAATTCTCTAGAAATTCGTTCTAGTAGGTTTATTCGATTAAGTTAATATTTTAGCCAATAAGAGAAAATTTTGTATGAGGATAAATCTTTAAACGCCTTTATCTTGAAAACCATTAATCGGAGAGATTTTTATTCAAATAATTTTTTGTATAGACTTACATTTACTTCACATTTTCTTTTTATATTTATTCGATTAAGTTATATTTTATCCAAGAAGAGAAAAATTTTTATGATGAAAAATATTTAAACGCCTCTATCTTGAAATCTTGAAAATCATTAATCGGAGAGATTTTAATTAAAGGACCTTTTTTGTTGAGAATTAAATTTTATACAAATTTTTCCTTTCGAGTTATTCGATTAAGTTAATATTTTAGCCAATAAGAGAGATTAAATCTGAATTATCATCTAAAGTTTACTTTCTATGTACATAAAATTGCAAATTTTCAACCTTTTCAACCATTTCTTACACAGGTATTATTTTATTTAAAAATTTAAACACAGAACAAATAGAAAACTTTTTTATATACCGAATAGTAATTTGCCGCATTATATTTAAAAAAAAAAAATACAAAAGGATAATATCATCTATTAGAATCGAGATTGAATGGATTAATTTTAATTATACATCAGAAGGGTTGTTTTTACATATTCGTGAATCGAACCCTAGTGCCTTCTTAAAAGTCTATTTCTAAGTTGAATTCTTATATTTTATTTTATTTTATTTTTTAAATTCAAACGAGCCGTAGAAAGTATGTTTTAGTGCTAAAATTTGTGTTTTTTTAATACAAACAACTGATTATATTTTAGGCATTCTAGCTTTAACTTCTGATTTAAATATTCAGAAAATATCATTTTTTGAATGATTTTTACTTTAGATTTTAATGTGTTATCATGTAAAGCAGAGGTCCCCAAACTACGGACCGCTATGATTAATTATTTTATGTACTTTTATTTAACATAAAACATAGAATAAAGATTTAATTGTTTGTACTTTAAAAAAATAAAATAAAAATGAAAAATTCCAACTTGTTTTATATGGAAATTCCTTTCTCTAAATACGGCTATTCTCTATTGATTTAGATAGTTATTTAATGAACAATATTACCCCCATAACAGTTTTAAAATTATTTAAAACATAAAAAAAACACTGTCAAAATTTAATTAGAATTTACCCGTTGTAAATTGCTTTTCACTATTTAAGAATCAATCAATATTTTAATTCAAAATATATAACTTTTCGAAGAAGATTGGATTTCTCTTCCCATCTAGCAAAAAAGAAGGTCTTTTCTTGTGTAACATGCTTCCTTTGAAGTAATTCTAATAACAATTTTAGTCTTTGCTGCGCTTCTTTGCTTCGACTACAGTATGTTGAACTATAAAAGTCAGGTGGATTCTTGACTTTCCTTTAAATTGTTTCGATCACAGAGGCCTCTTTTTCACAAATCAAAAAGTTTTTGTTCTTTTTTACATTGAATTCTTGCGGACAAATATAAGCTTCAATAAAATGTTCTGGTGTATGTGTGAAAGGCAATAAATGCCATCGCTAACAATCGTAGATTTTTTTCACACCAATGAAAAATTTTATTTGTAAGAAAAATTTAGGTAGTTGTATCAAATAGTAGCAAAAAGTTAATGCTAGAGTATATACACAATAAAGATTCATAATTCATAAGCCCAAAACTTTTTGCTGATCATGTACCACTACTAGCCAATCCCGTGCTCGTTTGACAAATCTGTCAACACTGTCCGAGTTTGCAAATATTTTATCATAGAAATGTCAGATAAAGTACATTAAAAAGGGAGATTTATAAAACAAAAATCTCTTAATAACCGATTGAAAGCTTTTGCGACAATGGCTGAACCAAAAAAAACGTCAAAAAAGTACTAAAGTTAACCCACTTTTTAGGCTAAATAATTGCTTTGTTGCCAGCTTGTTTTTAGTGTAAATTTTCATTACACATTTTTCATTATTTATTCATTATTATCTCCGAAACTGTGTTGTAACTATGAATTAAAATTTTCTTAAAAAATGTATTAGTTATTGCTTTTTTTTTGGCTTTTCGGCCATTCTAGCCATAACCCATTTACGATACTATTTATTTTATTTAAATTTGTCCCTACCCCGGGGGTCAGATTTTAGCCGGATGCCTCGAGTCGGATTCGAACCCGGGTCCACTTGGTTAGCAGGATGACACGCTACCGCCTAGCCTATCCGACCCCCCTAGTTATTGCTTAATGTTGGTTTAGTTTTTTATAACAATAGTAAGAAGAGTTTCTTAATTATTATTAAATATGTATGTAACCTTTCCGATATCCAGTATAGTGCAATGTATAAGAGTGAAAAACTCCATCTTTGGAATTTAATATCTCCGGAAATATATTGTTCATAAATTTCTTTTTGCCACCAATCCCTGCAGAAGTATTTAAATAATAATCTGTCTAAATTAAAAAAAAATTCTAAGAAAACGGATATGGTGATACAACTACCTAATGAATTTCCAAACAAAATGATTACTTTGAGTCTACAAATGAGATTTAAAAAATCTTGTTCTGCTTAAGGCCGGCTATGATGAAAAAAGTTATATTTTTTAATTTTAACATGTGTAGCCCAACCTGAGAAATATTCTAGATAAGTGGTTCTCAGCCAGTGATATTAGTTTCTCTGATGATACTCAAAAAGTTGAAAAAGATTTAGTTAACTGATAGTAGCAGTGGTGATGATTTAAAAAGAGAAATCAATGAGGTTGTCCTCTACTTGATGAACCGAATAAAAAGATTTTCATCTCAAATTTTATTTATATTATACTGAATAAATTAAAAACAAACTTCTTGCTTTTTTTTTGATATTCAAGAAAAAATAAGGACATTCTCAAATTTAATATTATAATTTATTATAAAATTTAAAATTCATTTTCTTCCCAAAAAAAACTTCAATAATTATTATTATTTATGTGAAACAATATTTATATTAGATGAAAGATGAATACAGGTTTTTTGAGAATGTTTTTAATTTTTTTTGCTTTTAAAAATTGTTTCTTTCTTTTTTTTCTTCGATGAGCGAAAATATTTTTTTTATAATTCTTAATGAAAAAGTGCTGGAAAAATCATAAGGATCAGTTGTTTTCATTAGTGTTACATTGATTTTGGTAATACTCATTAATAAAAAGTTTAAGAAAGGATTTTCTAAATCAATTTTCTCTATAACTTTTACTTTAAAAGATCTGTTTGATTTTTAAATATTTATTACGAGCTTCGATTTCGTGCTGGTGGCCCTGGCGGGCAGCGTCTCTAGCCAAAAAGTTTATCCCCCTGAAACAATCACAATCCATAAACATATCTATTAAACTTAAAAAAAAAATTTATGTAGACTTTTAATTATTTTTTTGGAGTTTTAAGTTATATATTTATGTTATATTTTTTAAAATATATTATTAGTAAATTTAATTATTAAAGGGATCGTAGGGAGTTGGACTTGACCTTAAATTAAAAACAAAGTTTTTATTTAAATAGGCCAAACGTTTCGTTGCTGGTTCGCAACTTCTTCAGTGCCTAATTTATTAAACTTATCTGTATGGGGTTTTGACTAAAGAGAAAAACCATTTTCAAACAGTATCTTTACAAATCATTCAATTTTATCAAATAATATAAAACATAAAACATTTAAAACAATGTAAATTAAATATGCAATTGGATGTTGATGAAGGCAGTCCAAGGTGGTTGTAAAAAATAAGACTATAACGGTTTTATTATTTTACATTTATTCGATAACCGACGTTTCGGAGATTTACTCTCTCCTTCTTCAGGGTAACGAAAAGTCAATGAAAGTATATCAACTCATAATTATTTCCTGCCTCCTTTGACAATGCCAAGAAAACATTATAAAATTTCTTCTCGATAGCAAAAAGCAATTGATGATTAATGTGTTAATAATTTTATAATGTTTATAACACATTAATCATCAATTGCTTTTTTGATGAAATTTTATAATGTTTTCTTGCCATTGTCAAAGGAGACAGGAAGTAATTATGAGTTGATATACTTTCATTGACTTTTCCTTACCCTGAAGAAGAGAGAGTAAATATCCAAAACGTCGGTTATCGAATAAATGTAAAATAATAAAACCGTTATAGTCTTATTTTTACAACCACCTTGGACTGCCTTCATCAGCATCCAATTGCATATTTAATTTACATTGTTTTAAATGTTTTATGTTTTATATTATTTGATAAAATTGAATGATTTGTAAAGATACTGTTTGAAAATGGTTTTTCTCTTAGTCAAAACCCCATACAGATAAGTTTAATAAATGAGGCACTCGAAGAAGTTGCAAACCAGCAACGAAACGTTTGGCATATTTAAATAAAAACTTTGTATTTAAAGTCAAGTCCAACTCTGTACGATCCCTTTAATTATTAATCATGGGCACGAATAATGAAATAGTATATTTAATTTAATTTTTTTTTTTTTTTTTTTTATTCAGGATTGTGGACTTAATGTATTGGCATTTTTTGAAAATAAATGTTTAAATTTTAAGCGCCTGGTGATGCAACCATTTAAACAGTATGTGCTATTTGAATGCATACCTTACGGTTCACAGGCGCCCCCGCTGAATCTTAAGTCTAAAATCCTGGAAATTATTTTTATTTTTAAGATGATTTTATTAATTTTAAAATATTTTTCTATTTTAGTTGCGCCTTGTCGACGGATCATCGAGGTCTTCGTTGACAGCTTCAAACAGACATAAGGTAAGAAAACATCACTTTTTTCAATAGTTTTTAATACATTTTAATTATGCTGCTATAAGAAAGTGCATTCCTATAGGCCTGAATTGAACCCTGAAGGGGCAAAGTCCTCCAACTATAGTCTCGTTATAAATAATTTAAAAAATAAAATTTTCCAGCAAAAGAAACACTCTTTTATTGTCTCCTTTAATTTATAAAAAATTCTGCTACTCTCGGCACAAAAACATCAGTGGTTGTTCATCTTAACTTCCATAGTCTTTGAAAAACTCCTCAAGAACTTGAAAACGATTTCAGAATTAGGTGTCCGAAATTTTCTGATAACATTATATCATTCAAAATCTAATCTAGCTGGTTTCATTCGAAAGTTATCTTTTTTGATAAATTACCATTAAAATTGCTTTCTAATTTCAAGTCGATAAGAATTTTTTAATTATTAATTTAATGATAATCGCTATATTACTCTAGAATAATTCCTCAGGAGCAGCAAACATGGTACAAATAGAATTAATTTCCAATCTACTCTAAACCTGGTCTAATTCGAATATCTTATCACGTTGTCAACCTGACAAGCAAAATTAATCAATCACATTGATGAGCAGCATTATAATGAACGAAATACGTCACTGCTTAAATTTGATCTCAAAATGCGAGAATCAAAATCAAAAGAGGTTTTGGATATGTTAATTAAATTAACATTTCGACTATCAAAAGAGTGTTTCTACATTCTAATAACTGATTTAAAACAAATTTTGATAATATACTAGTATGTACAGTAGACTCATAACCAAATGGTGGCCCAGTTTGTGAAAATGCCGGGTTATCGGGAATGGGGTTAAAAAAAGAATAAGTACGAGTGTTTCCTCAAAAAATACAGTACTGTACTTGTATTTTTGACAATACAACAGAACTAAACTGTCTAAATAACCCCAACCAAAGGAAAAGTACGTACTTTATGAAAGCATAGAGCCTTTAGTACAGAAAATGGGGTTTTTTCGGACAGCCAGGGTGTGGCCGAGTTATCCGGACTTCGGGTTATCGAGCCATTTTTCGGACTCTACTGTATTAGGTTTTACAATACTCGGTACAGTCTGTAATTTTTTTCGACAACAAACAGTCTCAGCATAAACGTTGCTACTTTGACAGAAATAAACTAAAAACCCCTGCTGTAGACCGTAGGATTTCGAGAGGGGCTCTACCCCTTTTGTCTGCTCTATCAAAATCTTTTCAGACACAAGTTGTACAGGTTAATTAGTAAAATATTAGCCATTTGCAGCCAAAGATATTAACATTGTTATGAATTTTTTAAGATTTCAATCCCACGCCATTTCCACCCCCTTGAGGATGAACTCACCAAAAACTAATCAGTTCTTTTTACATCAAAAACTAAAACCCCACAAATTTGTTATACCCCCCACATACCCATATATATAAAATTTTGAATGGACAATTGGTTTTGGGGTCGAAATTTTTATGATCGGAAAAACTATGATGAAATTTTCCGGAATTGCCACCATGAGAGTGAGCGCTTCTTCGAAATCTACCTAATACAAACTTTTGTGTAAAATTTCAGCTCACTATCTACAGCCGTCATATAACGTTTTCATTTCTATTTGATATTTATTTTACATTTTTAATTAGAAATTCTCAAGGTATAAATTCAAAATCTAATTTGTTCATTCGAAATTTTTCTTTTGGAGACCGACTGATATATTAATATCTCAGGATTTGGATGAAGGCAGACCAAAAATAAACAAGACAACTATTCCAACAAAATATCATTTATTGAAAAGTTTTATTCTTTTATTGTTGTTTCGAAACCGACGTTTCGGAGGATTTTCCCTTCTCCTCAGAGTTCAAAAAATTAATAAAGGAAGTACATACTACCATTCCTTCCTGACTCCTCACTCAGTGTTAGTTTATTGTTTTAGGAATAAATGAAAAATTTAACAATAACGAACTTTTGCGATCATTAGTACAAAAATATTCTTTGTAGCCTAGCGATATGCAAAGTAGAATTTCTTGAATTTGAAAAATACTTTGCACAATCTGCCTGTCTTATAGTGAAATCATTCGATATTAATTTCACTGATATCTATACATATCTTATTAACAGATATTAGATATATCTGAACTATTGTATTATTTCTGCTTGTTCAGATGGTTTTGCCTCGGAGGATGAGGCGTTTGTCCTGATTCCTATTCGGCGGTTGATGGATTCAAATTTAGAGTGTCTAAATACAAACCTTCTGACATATATTAAAAATCATTCTTATGGTCTCATATTATTAGCTATATTAGAATATTTTTTCCCAAGGAGTAAAATCTACTACTCACCGCAGATAAAACTATTATAACCTGCCTTAAATAATGAAAATAAAGAAAAATTTAAATTTTATAAATTAAAGAGTTTATTTAGTCAAATAAAATAAATAAATAGAGTAATTTTGATCAATTATCATTATTTATTTGATCGATTTACCAGACAGTTTCGGTCACCCCTGGTTGACCATCTTCAGTAATAAATTTCGTTCAATAAAGAAAGGGAATAAAATTAAAATTAAAATATGCTAAGAACTGTTTAATATAATGTGCTCAAATTTATTGTGTTATAATATAAAACCATACCTTTCTGTAGAAGTTTCATCTTACAAACTCAATGATTGATGAAAAATTGCCAAATGACTAAAATGTTGAAAGCGTTCCCAAGCATTAAAAATTTTCATTTTTCGTCATTTTATAATATCATTAGAATAATTTATTCAGCCTTTTCTTTGTCAGAAAATTTTATTAACTCTAAGACTTCCATTAATTTACTGGCCTACTGAATTGTACATTAAAATTGCTGAGAAAAATGATAAGATTTTTGGTTTTCAAGATAATTAATAAGTAAAGTAAAATATCACTACTTAATTCATCCCTTATTACTAATTATGCTACATATATATATATATAAATATATAAGCGAAATACCACTGACTGACTGACTCAATACAATATCTCCTAAACTACTAGACCTACCGGCTTGAAATTTAGAATAGAACTTCTTTATAGGGCGTCATGTCAGCTAAGAAGTGTTGAAAATCCACCCTTAAGAGGTGAAATGGGGTTTAATTAAATGAAGTTCTGTGATTAGCTAATTCTATTGCATTGTTTTGTTTACCCAAATTCTTTCTTTTTAAATGATAAAATTATATAAAAATTAAAAACATGTTTGTGGAATAACCATTCTACATTGGATTTTTGACCTTTCGATTATTATTGGTAACCATTGCTGAAGATATGGAGGAATGGAGTTAAAAAATGAAAATTCTAGTCCTTTGGACTAAACTCAAATAAATTTTGTATACATATACTGTAGGCAACAGCTAGTTAATAAATATATGTATATATTGTCTTAAGCCTAAAAACTTAATTATATTTTATATGATCTAATCTCCCATTTTTAATTCTTAATATTCTAAAGTGGGAATTTTTCTCTTTCACTCCCACTCAGCACAAATACGCATAATGCCATCTTTTTTTTTTTTTTTTTTTTTTTTTTTTTTTTTTTTTTGTGTTATACTTCGTTCAGTTACATGCTCAATATCATATGGATACTGAAAACTTGTTTTTCAGTATCCATATGATATTGACTCCATGAAAAACATTTATAATTGAAGAAAGACTGATGATGAAGACCAAGTCTTCGAAACTATAGTCTCAAACAAATAAATCTACACATAGAATTTATCTCTGGGTTTTTTTATTTTTTTCGAATGTAATTTTCCAAATGTGTTTTTTATCCCCTAAAAATGTTTCCTTAACTACAAAACATAATCTAATTAAAAATAAAATTTTAAAAATATTTTACCTTTATAAAATGCGAGGGGTGATCCGCTGTTGAAGTTAAAGAATTGTACACCCATTTGGAAGTATTTTGGAAGTACTTGAAATATTTGGAGAGTACTTGGAAATATTTGAAAATTGCTTAGTATTTGGAAGTACTTGGAAATATTTGGAAGTACTTGGAAATGTTGAAAGTACTTGAAAGTATTTGGAAGTACTTGGAAATATTTTGAAATATTTGGAGAATTACTTGGAAATATTTGGAAGTGCCGGAAATATTTGGAAGTACTTGGAAATATTTGGAATTACTTGTAAATATTTTTGAATTGCTTTAAAATCAACAAGTACTTTGAAATATTTGGAAGTAAAAATTGGAAATAGGTGTACAGCATATTAGGTCGCGGTTCACCCCTCGATAAAATGGCTTACAAATAATTCATATAAAAATATGTAGTTTATATAAAAAGGTATACTTACACTATATATCTACATTCTACATCTTATTTTAATGAATTGCTAATCAATTTCAATTCTCCTACAATGTTCTTTCAGTAATACTATAATAATATGTGAAATTGCAAATACGTTTTCATATTTATTTTCTAGTAGACATATTTGCTTTTCGAAAATAGCTGTAATTTTAAATTATTCATGATTTTGAAATTATTAAATCTACAGAAGTTATATTTTAAATTGTTAGACAGTTGAGAATTAATTAAATTTTACTCGATCGCAACAGAGTATAATAAATCATACAATATTATTATAAGCATATTTGAATTCTTATAAAATCCACTTTATTTTCATAAGAAAATTGAAGAATTAATAAGAGTTGCACAATCTTTTAGTACCACCCCCCCCCCCCCCAATTTACTTCCTATGTTAATATTTAGATCAGGGCTGTCCAACCCGCGGCCCGCGGGACGCATAATGACCCAACATAAAATCATAAACTTAAAACATTGAGATTTACATGTACTTACTAGAAAAGGTATTTGCCCTAATAATTTTTTACTGAAAAGTTTTTAAAAAATAAAAGTGCTAATATTAAAATTTTAATCTGGAACAATATTTCAAGATTTCCTGAAAAATAATCACCATTTTAGTTTATTTTGGACTCCATTTTTCATAAAAGATATAAATTTTTTACCTGGTTGAATCTTTTAAAATTAAAAAATAATAAATTGTAGCTCTCTATGAGGCAAAAAATAAATAAAAAAAAATAAAATAAAATAATAAAGTTTACATATTTTTCATTTCTTAATCTTCATCTCATATATTAAAATTTTAAAATATTTATTATTTAAAATTAAAACTTCTTGATTTTTCATAATTAATACTAAAACAAAAATTCTGAACAAATAAATCCAAAGATTATTATGCAGCAAGTTTTTATTCTTTTCTTGATAGATATTTTAGTATCTTTATTTTGGAATAGTTTTTTTATGTTAGTGTAAGCCAAAAGTTTGGACACCCCTGATTTAGATCATTGTTTCCATATTAGGAATCTCTTTAGAATTTTATGAAAAACATACCTTAGATTTTGATATAAAACAACACGTCCCACCACTCAAATGTTCTGGAGTGAATATATTATGTTATAATTGACTATAAATTATAATTTTATAATTTCATTGTGGGGTCAAAAATATTTTTTAACACATATGTATTTTTTACCGCACTCACACCATGCGCAGTACCTGGTCCACCTGCTACAGCCAGCCAGACTGGCCATTCCCTGTACTGGTGATTCAATAAGGGTGACGAGGTACCGTATCTCAGGAGCAATAATCGTAGAAGTTTGGGAAAAAAATCCTTTAAGAAAATCGACCAAGAAAAATTTTCAAATATTTTTAAGTTCATGCGTCCACCCCTAGGTGGCTAAATAGCTTCGATCCTTTATAAAAAATGCAATTTTCTCAAAAAATTTCCAATATAAGTTTAAATGAATACTTCTCACGTTAATGCCACCATAATAGTCCATCTTTTTGATAAATGACTTTTTATTGTAGGACTTAAAATAAAGGCGGAGGATGCTAAACTTTTATGGACTGCCAATTGTCTATAACTTAAGTTAGACTTAACGGAATTTTATTTAACAAGGTCTGGTTCAAGAAGGGAAGAGTTTAGTGGATAAAATAAAAACCATCCATGCCATTCTAGTTCTTGCCGCCCTCGCTAAGGGGCGTGTTTTATAAAGTTAACCGTTTTATTGATTTTCTCCAAAATCTTAAATGGAACCTTATAATTATTTTATTAGATTCAGAAAGTAGATCAAATTTGCAACAAAATATGTTCAAACCGCATGTCGATATCTTCTTTTTTCGTTTAACAGTTATTGCTTAAAGAATATTTTATTAACAGATTTATTAAAGAAACAAAATAGGTAATTGAGTTTTCAATTTTTTTTAAGTTTCGTAGTCAAGCATACCATGGAGAAATAAAAAAACAGTTTAAAACTTTGTTCTTATTTTCATCTGTGCAACAATAATGATAATAACGATTTTCTGTATGTCATATGTGAGTAGGTATTAAATTTCAAAAATGTCGCATTTCTTAGAAGGCCGTGAAAGACTTGGTTGACAGTTCTATGGAAACGATTTTTCACAAATAGATGTTAATGTTTTAATTGTTATTTTATTGTTTGTTATGTTATATCATTATTGTTGTGATTAGATGAAAATAAGAACAAAGTTTTAAACTGTTTTTATTTTATCCATGGCATGCGCTACAGGCTTGAAAAAAAATTGAAAACTCAATTATATTTTTGTTTTTCTTTAATAAATTCGTTAATAAAATATTCTTTAAGCAATAACTGTTAAGCGAAAAGATATCGACATGAGTTTGAACATATTTGATTGCAAATTTGATCTACTTTCACTAGTCTAATAAAATAATTATACGGTTCCATTTAAGATTTTGGAGAAAAATCAATAAAACAGTTAACTATAAAAATACGCCTAGCGAGAACGTAAATTAGAACTAGAGTGTATGGATGTTTTTATTTTATTCGCAAACCTTCCTTCTTGAACCAGACGCTGACCAACTAAAATTCCGTTAAGTCAAACTTAAGTTATAGACACTGCAATCCATAAAAGTTTAGCATCCCTCCCTCAACCACGTCCTCTAAATAAAGTCATTTATCAAAAAGATGAGTTATTGCATTTTTTATACGATCAAGCTATTTTATTTTGCGGTGGATGTATAGACTTAAAAAATATTTCCAGCAATTTTTCTTGGTCGATTTTCTCTGAAGGATTTTTTTCCCAAACTTCTACGATTATTAGTTCCTACGAGATACGGTACCTCGTCACCCTTATTGAATCACCCGGTACAACTATCATAGACGGTACTATTACGCATTAATTCTAGTTAGGTCAAATCCGTAGTCAAAAATGTGTCACCAGCTCTTGGACTATTACCAGATGTAAAGTATTGGTGAAATTGAATAAAAAAAAAAAAAAAAAAAAATTCAATTTAATGTGTTTCGAAAAGTCCTTAGATTTATATATAATCTTTTGGTCCCTTTTTTGAACCTTCATTAGCTCAGGAGATACAAAAAATTGACAATTGTGAATGCATTGGTCCAGGGGTTCCCAAACTTTTACGCCTCTTTTCAATTAAAATTTTTTCATGGCGCCCTGCCATAAGTCCAAAGTATGTACATATAACAAAACAAAATACGTGTTTTTCTTGTATTAGAATCGATAAAATATCTTGGGAATTCATAGTTTTTTTTTATCAAAATCAAAAATTCAGACACTTTGTATATAACATATAATCAGATTTTTTTTCGGTGTCAAAGTTACACCATTTTTCGGTTTATATCAAAACAAATACCGTATTTGAGTCTCTCTAAATATTCTTGTATTAGAATAGATAAAAATATCTTGGGAATTCATTGTTTTTTCTATGAAGATAAAAATTCAGACCACAGGGGGGCCCTTTGTATACATTTCAGATTTTTTCGAGGGTGACAAAGTTAAATTTTTTCGCTTTTTATCAAAACAAATACCGTATTTGGTCTCTAAATACTTTTACGTATTAGATTCTATGACATTTCTTTCAGGAATTATTAATTTATGTTTCTATGAAAATCAAAAATTCCGACCACAGGGGGGGACCACCATTTGTATACATTTCAGATTTTTTCGAGGGTGTCAAAGTTAAATTTTTTGGTTGAATAATAAATAAATTTTTAGCTTCTCACTTTGTTTTTTGTCTTACTTAAATTATAATTATAAATTTTTCACGGCGCACCTGTGAAGTGGCTGCGCTGCGGCTCCACAGGTAGCCCCGGCGCACAGTTTGGGAATCCCTTCCTTAGTCTGAATAATAATAACTGTGATAAAAAAATTTTTTATAGTGCATATCATTATTTCTAAACAAGCTGCTGTTTACCAAAAGTGTAAAAAAGCAGTAAAGGGACCCTTCAAAGACGTATCCCAAAGAATATTCTTGAAATTTATTAAATTACAAAATTTATCTTTGGCAATTTATTATTTGTGCTATTGTTAAAATAGCTTTCAACGGAAAGACACAGTGGATTGAATCTATTTTATGGTTAATAAATTTATTATGTTCCTTGATAAAATTTTATCCCAGCGATAAGTACTTTTAGATTACTAATAACTAATAACCTTTGTGTTAGTGGGTGAAATAAATGGTACTTTGATCCTACCCTTTGTACTTATTAATTAAGCTAAGACTTCATTTAAAACTTGATCAAAATAGAGAATAGGCCCATATGAAGTTTCTAATTTAGCTCCATAAATTTAACTAATGAAAGGAAGAATTTCATCTTAAATTCCAAATTTCTCTCCTTTGTACTTTGATCCGCTTTCAATTTTAATATAGGCAAGCTCGCAAACAATCAATCGGCTAAAGTCCAGAAGAGAGGCATTTTTGCTGCTCTGTTCTTCTTGGACGACCCAAGAAAGAGAGAGAGAGAGAGAGAGAGAGAGATTCTACTGGCCTTAAATCACAGGTCGGGAATGCAGGAATGCACAATAAAGAAACACATTCAAGAAAATTGGAATATCCGAAAAGCTGTCGTTTCGATTCCGCCCATCCATTAGTTTAAATAAGTGAGCTGGTAGCATTTTAAGAGCGAAACGATGCCAGGAACATTTGGAATACATAGCAGTGCCATGCAAATTCAAAGCTGAATCAATCAATAAGGAAAACAATCGAAAATTCAATCTACACAGCACTTTTGTTAAGATAAATGAAGGCTTTGAATAGCTGGACAATTCTGAATTTGATGATTAAAATTAAATTATTATATTCAAATTATTTTAGCAGAGACGGGCCTATAAATATAAATGAAATTTGAGGATATGCCAGTTCAGGCGAAATAAAACACTATTTGTAAATAAAAAACTTTAATTGGAAAGCTGTTTCAAATGATTTTAAAACCGCTGAATTATTATCTCTCTTTCTTTATAATTTAAGAGTACTTGTTTGCAAACAAACTAGCAAAAAGTTAATGCTATAGTAAATTGAAGAAGTTGATACCGAACTTGGCCCCTTTTTCACATTTATATTTTTGGTCAGACATCATTAATTTTTGAAAAGTTTTATCTAAATAATTTCATTTAAACATTTATATTAATAATTAATAAATATTTCTCATAAAATATCTGTCGGTCAGTTTTTCATAAATTTCACTCCTTCATTTCGGACCCTGAAGAAAGGAAAGTTTCGGTTTTTCAATTTCCTCCTTTACTACTATTTAAAGCTTTACCAGTATGTCAAATTTCAGAATTTTTAGCTTGATTGTATTTTCACTATATGTTAATTAAGCCCATAACCAATTTCACCCCTTCATTTTAGATCCTGAGAAATGGAAAGTTTCACTTTTTCGATTTTTTTCCTTTAATTACCCATAGCCCAAACTCTACCAGTATGCCAAATTTCAGCATTCTAGGATCATCGAAAGTACTTTAGGTTTTTGATATGTCAGTCAGTTAGTAGGTAGATCCGGTATTAAAATGGCACTTTTCAGAGCTTAATAACTCAAGAACTATAATAGAAATAAATTTATAATTTTCTCATTAATATATGAAAGAATAATTGATATATCAACGAGAGTTATTTTGACCTCTTTTATTTGAAAAAAAGATATTTATCGCGAGACTACTGCGGATGACTCTATTGGAGTCTGCGGAGTCTTAAGTCTGGACCAAGTGGACTCCGCAGTCTCCAATAATGACAATAGTAGTCTCGCGAGAAATATCTTTTTCAAATAAGAACAAGTTAAATATATAAGTTCCGATATTATTTTCACTCAATATTTGACAAAAATTCCCTACATTTGATTCGCGATTGAATCAAATGTAGAAAACATTCGATTAACTATAATAGATTTATTCATGAAATCTGGTGTTCTAGTGGGTCTTATTAGGCATGCAAAATTTCAAGTGTCTAAGTCTAATAGTTTTTGAGTTATGGGGGGGTTGAAAGTAGCTCGAAATGGCTCGTGTAAATATACACATGGCCGGTGCGTAGCCCGTTTTTCCGAACTTAGGTGACACTGCTGTGTGTCTAGATAATCCCCTGGTCTTAAATAGTAGAAATAGAACATTCTTTCTAATTGCTCCCACTACCAGAGGGGCCATCTCTCTCTCTCTCTCGAGCTCACGGGCTCACATTTTTCCTATTTCATTCACGCTTGCATACCCTGCAGGCGTTTGTTCTTTCTCTATGAAAGGGAGGAATGAAACGACCTTATCTACTTTTTAGCATAATATATGTATTAGTTAAAACTGATATATTATTATAATTATATAAAAAAGCGACGGGAAGACTTATAAATATTTAAGGGTTGAATCGAGAAGTCGAATAATTTGTGGAGCAGCGTTTTGAAGAATCTATAATTATTTTAATTAACATAATTATTATTATTAAAAATGTTATAGGGAAATAAGGACTATATTTTTTATTCAAATAATTTATATTTATATGTTTCGTAAACTTTGTTGACTTCTTCAGGGCTCAAATGGTTACCTTCTCTGCATATTATTTGTCGTTTTTATCATTATTCTTTCTTAATAAAAATGACAATTGGGGAAGTTAACTATTTGAGCCTGAAGAGGGTAGAAGTTGACGAAACGTTGGCAATGAAATATAAATTATCTACATAAAAAATATAGTCCTTATTTCCTAAAATAACTTTAATAATTTAAGGAGGGTTCTATCGCGACAATCCACAAAAAGTTTTAGCCTCATCGGCACCACTCTATAAATATGAACAGAACAAAAATTTTAGGTTGTGTTTTTTTTAACGTGACTGTCCACTCATATTATGAAATCTCTATCTGGACACACATACTAGCGGATCGTTTCCAGGCCATTGATAACCCATATCCCCTCCACTAAAAATAATCACTTCAAATGTGTTTTTTTGTTTTTATCAAAACTAGGTGGTATTAATTCAATTTTTTTTTTATGTTACTCCGAATACTATTATTTTAATAACAAAATATTACTTTTTCATTAAGATATTGAAAGTCCTTCAATAAAAAAAATAAAATAATGATCATATCCCCACCCTTTCCTTATCTACTCTATGTTAAAAATGTCATTTATTACGAATTATTTCATGTTGGTGTGGTAAATCGTCTTCAAATTTTAACATCATGTGTATTATGCTTTTAATGACTCATATTCCAAGTTTCGAAGACTTCTTAAATTTTGTATTTGTGAAAGAACTACCTTAATCGATGGACATAACTAATCATAATAATAATTGTAATAATATCGTCATCATTATTAGATTCGGCCACGATGAAAACAGGTTAGTATTTCAATATAAGCAATTTAAAATAAACCCCATTCTAATCATTTTCTAATTTTTTGAATCTTAAATACTATTTTTCACATTATTTATATATTAATTATTATCCTCATTTTTAATTGATTAAAAACCAAGTTCAGATGCTAGTTGATACCTTGAAAGTCATATAATTTGAAATAATTTTCCTAGGCAATTAATTTTTTGGAAAATTTCAAAATTTTGCCTTTAAAAATTTCTGAATCACTTTTCTAATTTTATCATTTGCGACTGTACCTATATCTGTAAAGATCTCTTTAAATAAAATTAATTTTATTTTTTCTTACATTTATTTACTTTTAAAATAACGATTATTACAGTAGAGAATGATTTTTGTACTTGTTAGCGTTAGAAATTACTTAAATTAAAATTTTGAAAACTTTTACAATTCCCCTCATTCTCTTCTTATCAACGACAAAAAAAAAACAAATTTGATATCTCAAGTATTTTATTTAAATACATATAAAATTATATTCTATCTAAATAATCAAAAATTCTACAGAAACATTAAAATATATATAAGAAAATGACAAAGCGGAGGAATGCGTTTCATCATGAGTGGGGAGGTGAAGTCATAAATCATAATAAAAAAGTACATACAAACATGCTCTTGGACATTTGCTTCCTTCATCCCAAATTGAACTGTCATTAACTTAAGCCAATGACAAGCGAAATGCTGTTCATATTTACTTAGAATTCATCAATCAAATTATATTAAGACATTCTAGTAATAATTTTTAAGTTTTCGGATGGATTGAAAATCAAATTTCTATTTGTTGATGTCATTATCGAACTACTTACATCTTTTTTCAATTAATTATGATTAAAGGAATTCTGAAAATATATTAGGTATTTTGAAGTTCCAAAACAGAACTTAGCACCTGTTTGACATATAAAAACACTCTTAATTACTTTCATGGAGTGCTTTATTCTATATGGTGTTTTTCTTTTTTAAATGGATACATTCTTTCTGATTGAACCATTAAATCATGTATAATTAGATATGTAGCTGTTAAAACTTGTAATATTTTGTGATTAAATTTATTGAAGGTTGAGATTTTGTTTAAATCACACATAATCAATCGATATCAGAATAAAGCCTCTAAACATCATAGTTACGAGTATATTTTACTTAGAAGAAGTTATTGTAGGTTTTAAAATTGAAACATGATATTAATTAATAAAGTAAAGGGAGTGTAACTTCACAGTGAATGAAATAAAACTCAAAGATGTTTATACAAACTCAATATATTTCGTATTATTCGTCCATCATCAGGAGTTTATAATTATATTTAAAACTAATTTCACGAAGATTGAGATGGTCAAGCTTAAAATAAAAATAAAATAATAAGAAAGGGAACATTAAAATATTGAATCATTATCGAAGTTATCTATAGGAACTGAGATTGAAGATGATCAAATTTGAGAATGATGAAAAATGATGAAGCCAATGATCTTTAATTGGACCAAAATGCCTAAGAACTAATACTGAAACTTGGACGAAATTCAAAGAATGAGCTGCTGTTTTAGTTAAAAAGGTGGATAAGGATTATAAATAAACAAGTTTGGGTAGGAATAAAGAACTGTGTGCAGGAATCCGACGAAGAGAGAAGCTCATGGCTGATAGAGCACTTAGAAGTGATGAACATAGGGCTGTTTAGGTTTATTTTAGAGGGTGAGAAAATGGGAAAAGGTAGACCTATTTCAGAAGATTGCTTCAAGATAATGAGTGATATACTAGTAGCATGTGAAACTTTTAGAACTTATTAAAGAACTGACAGTATATTAGAATGAAGGCGGAAGTAATTGCATCAAACCAGTCTTAGAATTGAATACAATCATGAAAAAAATTAAACAATAAATAACGGGAAATTATTTTAAATTATTTTTTGATATGGAAAAAATAAATTATAGTTTTTATAAAGCAAACCCGAAAGAATATCATCTTCTAAAACTGAGTTGACATGAATAATTTTTATTACATGTTAGAATGGTTGTATTCGCTGATATGAAATTGATTTTTGAAGAAATTCAAAATTGGAAACATTCGCAAATCTTTATTTAAAATATATGACGTGTCTATATTTTAAAATTTAGAATCACTAAGCAAACATTTTGTAATTAAGATTTATTCTTTCGATGATATGTTTACCAATTTACCCCATGGATCTATCTCACTGGATAGCCATTTGGCGAGATAGCTATTTTTACCAGCCGGGCTTGATTCAAAAGGGAGTGAACACAACCTTTCTGACATAATAAAATTCTCCATGACTTAAGCAAATGTCAATCACTCGTGATTTTTAGAAATTTTAACTCTGCTACTATGTGCAGTTTAATTTTTTATGCGATTTTACAAACCCCCACAACTTCTCATCACCACAAGGCCCAAATCGCCCCTGCCTCGAATACGGCCCTCATGTGGAAGGAGCCTCCAAAATATCCTCTTACTGGCCTGGATGCAATTCAGAAACGAGCCGTCAGGCGGAAATTAACGATTCTATCCTCACAACTCCTTCGACTCGCTGGCTCACCGAAGAAATGCTCTGTCCTTTCCCTTTTCTATAGATACTATCACGGCAGGTGCTCTGATGAGATAAAATCAATAATTCCCCCCAAAGCATGCTTTGCACATGCTTGCCGTTTTGCCGACTCCCAACACTCTTTTGCGGTCAAATTGGAAAAGTGCCGGACCACTTCATTTATGTCCATATATCCCCATGACTTCAAGGAACTGGAGACTCTCTCCAGCCTCCATCTTTCCCAGCACCTATAATCTTCAAACCTTCAAAACCGGGGTGCACAGACACCTACGTCTACACCCTCTCACTTAATCAACTTTCCCTTCTCTTCGACAATGCAAGGTCTTTCGAGATCCATAGGAGCTGCATCTTTACTGAATTTGCACCCCTTCTTGCATTCGATTGCATTAAAAAAAAATATATGATTCTTCTTAATTAATAGTGTTTTTTGTTTTGTTTTTTATAAATGATAATGATACAAGAAGAAATTACTGCAAAAAGGCACAATCTCTGTAGTCCGCAGTGGACCCTTCTGTGAAAATAAAAAAAATATTTTATAAGGCCAACACCAAGCTATTCTTTCTTTATTTATACCCATTTGTAAGTCAAATATTTTACTATTTAACCGAGTTTCAAATTCTATTATATTTTTTGAAAAACTCTTTTATAAGGCCACTTCAAGCGTATTTCGTGTTAGAGATGTAAAGACATTTCGGCCACAGAAACAACTTCCTATGAGAGTTTAATGTTTACTGAGTGATCGTGGGAGAAATCTAATACATTTATCAGAGAAATATTTGTTCTTCGAATATCTAAATTATTTTTCAATTTACATGTTTTGAAAATAAGAAGAGATTTAGGAATTAGGTGGAAGTCGAAGGTATCTGTGGATGCGGGTCTTGAAAGACTGAAGGTTATATGTTGTTGTGAAGACGGTCAGGGGAAGAGAGTTCAGTCTTTTGAAGTCATAGGGTAAACGAATTGGCGATCGTGGTTGTTCGGTTAGTATCCAATTTGACCCCGTAGGGGTATTGAATCTTGGAAAATTAATTAAATAGGTATATTAGATTCAAGGTGAAAGCAAGGTTTTCTAAACTTAGTTCTTAAGGACATTCCCTAATAAATCGATTTTCTTGAAATTCTTTTAAAACTTTAGATACACTTATTTGTGTAGTGTCCTTTATACGTAGAAATTTTTTCAATAGTCCTTGCAGCACTTAAATTCTAAATAATGACCATTGAAATTTGCATATTTAACACGCGAACCCTATCGATTGATGTTAAAGCGACTGTTTCATTAAATAACAATCGTAATTTTGCCAGAATTATTTTTTAAAACTGAGAATCATTAACTGAAGATATAATAAATATTTTTTTCTGTTAAAATAATTGTATCAAGCGATATTCGTTTTTGTATGAAAAAATGTAGAAAATGAGTACTTTTGATGGTTTTCATTTTCACTCATGGCATGACAAGTGAGAGATGGCAACTTAGCGACGTCGCACTAAAATCACTCAATTTTTCCACATCTAAAAAACTTCTGCAGCTGGTGCATTTAAGATTTTTAGCTAATTCTCTCAACCTAACTATTCTGTTCTCATCTGGAATTTCGCATTGAGCTGTTTCTTTAAGTCTTTTTTTTATTTTTTATCTTTTAACATCCGTAAGAATTCACTGTTGCCAGATCCGAGAAACGACGAAGTGAAAATATTTTGCCTTTTCCGGTGCAATGGAGAGTAGGCGAAAGAGGGCGAACTGGACCTGAGCTATTTTAGGGAACGACCTTAAACATTTATTTAAATTAAAGATAATATATAATTTTTGATTTATTTCTTATAAATTAAAAACTAACTTGATTGAAAATATCTTAATCCTATTTAAATAATATAAGTTTGCCATTCTTGGATTTGTCTATTAATTATTCTGTAAGCTCTTAAAAGAGAGGAACAACTTTATTTAGTCCCTCGTGAGTTTGCCTGAGTGGCAGACTTCTTAATGACTTTGAGACATTCACTTGAACAAATCCCTTCGGGGATAATGACATCAACAGCAGAACTTACCCTGTCTGTCCATTCGTGGCCACAATAATAATTGGAGCCCTTCTTTGTATCCTATTGGGTCTCTCCCAAGAAGAAAGGACTCGGTAGTTTATATAAACACAGCGCCGCTTTAAGGACTCGTCCCCATTGGACGACCCACTCGTGAAATTGCCTTCATTAATGCAGAAACTCAATTTTATAATAAAGTATAATTCAAGTGGCCAGGCATGTTGAAAGCATCCGAACTCATTAAATCTTGATAGTTAAGCAGCATACTCGTGGGTTAGTTCTTAGAATATCATCAAAGGCTGGAAACATAATAAATTGGAGACAAAGAAGTGAGCAAAGGAGCGAAAACATAATTCACTATATCTGTACTCGGCTCCTTCATATGTATAAACAAGCCAATTGTAAAATACAAATTCAATCAGTTTTTGTTACACAAATATTTCATAAATTGGCTTTTTAAAATGCTTTTATTAGCTTGACCTGTATGTATCAATGTGACGGAATCTCAACGTAATTTTCACCATCTTCAAGGCGTCTAAATTGAATATTTGCATATGTATTAAGAACCAATGACAATACAATAATTTTAAACAATCGATCTGAAAAAATTAACAAAGGGGGGGCTAAATTTAGAAATTATAACCTCCTTTAGTCCAAACTCAACCGAAATTTGTATACATTATCTGTGGGGCCCCAGAAGGGTTAAAAAATACAAAAATTAACAAAAAGTGTGTGTGGGGGGGGGGGGGTGGAAATATACTAGACTCTTGTCAAATTTAGTTTTAATTTAGCGGAAATTGTACCCATTTGAAGACTAAAAAGTAAAAAAATAAATTATATTAAAAAAAAAAACACGCGTTTTTCAGTAATGCACTAAAATGTATAAAAAAATGTACCTTAAAAACTTTTTTATGTCCAATAACTAAGTCAACAGAAGCACTTTGTCGAAATTAATTAAAACTACATACATGCTTCTCAAAGAAGCGCCCCTTAGTTATTGGACATAAAACAGTTTTTAGGTACACTATTTTATACTTTTCGAGGAAAGATTGAATTCCCTACAAATGCAACGATATTAATTGCCTGCCTATCCCAAGTGCGAGAACTTGGAAAGCTGGTTCTCCAATTCATTATATCACTGGGCTGTGATATTTTTTGAAAAAAGTATGAGTTAGAAATAATGGGAATATTTTGGCTGGCAAAATGGGTTTTTACCCGATGCCAATAAATAAATTTTTTATACTTTTTAGTGCATTATTGACAAAAGCGTGTTTTTTAAAACTATGTTAGGGTTTCGTTTAAAAAGTAAAACGGAAGGCTACTAGTGTTGATACAATGTCCGAGGGTCAAAGTATTGTAGCTCGTAAACTAAATAAAATAAAAAGTTGAAATTTAGAAGTTACATAACAATTTATTCTTCCGGAAATCATGAATTCAAATACTTAGGTTCGCCCGACAAGCTTCGTTCGCTTGCTGAGTCTATCAAGTGTGTTAACACATTGGGGCTTCAATCTAAATAATAGTGTTGGAGAATACACCCTTTGTAGACAGAGCTTGGCGAAATTCTCCAAGGAATTAATTCCACCCGAACAAAAACTTGCAGTCTTGGACCTAGCATTTGTCTTAGTTCCCTTCAAGCTTAAAGATAACAACACGCGGTGTTTATTCCCATGCGGACTTATATATACAAGAATTTAATTTACATAATTTTTTTCTTGTTTTTTTTTTTTTTTTTTTACTCTGGGCTACTTTATACTAGAAATTCCTTTAAAGCAAAGTATATGATTGAATAACCTCAAAGTGAGTGTAGAAACTTTTTTTGATGAGAACAAATGTTTTTGTTGAATTAGATACCATATATGACGTTTTGATCCTCATTTGATAATAATAAGGGGAAGTTAAAACTAAATAAGGAATTTCATATGGAAAATTCAACGAGATAGTCCTCTGATTGATGCAAATAAACATATAATATCATTAATATAAATTATCTTTTTTATGTTTAGCTCCTTCGTATTAATAATAGAAAATTTTGAAATGGATAAATGAAATTTAATAAATGTTCATGTTGAATTATTTATTATTGTTACTAGTTTCGCCATTGTTTGGCTCATCAGACCTATTTACATTTTTTTTGTTTATAAAATTTTTTGATTGAACAACACATTTCACTGGGAAATCACAGATAACATATCACAGTTCCAGAAAGAATACATTCGACGAGAGACAGTCCAAGAGTTAAAAAGTGGTTAAATATTTAAAAATAGTATGCTCTCATGTCAAATCACATCCCCAAAGGACGATCTGTGGGACTCTGTGTTGTTCAATCAAAAAAATTTTATAAACAAAAAAATGTAAATAGGTCTGATGAGCCAAACAATGGCGAAACTAGTAACAATAATAAATAATTCAACATGAACATTTATTAAATTTCATTTATCCATTTCAAAATTTTCTATTATTAATACGAAGGAGCTAAACATAAAAAAGATAATTTATATTAATTTCTCTCTCCTAAACACTAAAATACTATATAATATAATTGTTTATTTATAAATTGAAAGGTTTTTTTAATCACAAATTAATAAAATTGGTGAATCAATAAAATAATATTAATAAGTTGTTGTAAGGAAATAAGGACAATAGCTTATGGAAATATTTTTTTTATTTTATGCCAACGTTTCGTCAACTTTATTGACTTCCTCAGGGCTCAAAAAAATTAACTTCTTTGCATATCTGTCATTTTATAAATATTAATTCTTAGCAAATAATAATGAATATTTATAAAATGACAAATATGCAAAGAAGTTAATTTATTTGAGCCCTGAGAAAGTCAACAAAGTTGACGAAACGTTGGTATAAAATAACAAATATTTGCATAAGCTATTGTCCTTATTTCCCTACAACAACTTATTAATTTAATCGATGGACAATTTGACATAAATAATCAAAATAAAATAAATAATAACAATTAACTGAAATTATTGTCTTTTATTAGTTTGTGACTAAAAAACATTTCAATTTAAAAATAATTTATAAAATTAAGACACTTAAGTTTTGGAAGAATCTTATATGATTGATTTATTAGGGACTATAGTTTCGGAGTTTTATCCTTAATCATCAGTCTTTTTATTTAGAAATATTCAAACAAACGAATGTTACTTGATAACTGACCATCTTACTAATAAAACAAATTTACATACATCCAAACGGTTATTTCAACTCATAATAAATAATAGATTGAATATTTCTAATTAAATAGACTAATGATGAATAAGTCCAGACCTTCGAAGTTAGTCTCTGACAAATAAATTATACATATTATTCATTATTGATATATATGTAGGTTTGTAGGTATATTAGGGTGGCCAAAAAACAAATATTTTTTTATTTTTGACCTCCCATAAAAATATGTTAATTAATATGGTTTTAAAATGCTCACCAAAAATCAGCTCGATTAAAAATTTTTAAGAGGTCACTCAAGATTTTTAAAAAATTCCAAAATTGTATAAAATTTTTGTTTTTCGTCATGTTTTTATTGCCTACGTTTAAAATTATAAATATTATGAAAATTTCAAGTCGATATATTAATTTATAGAGGTCGCTCAAGATTTTTTTAATTTTTAAAGTAGTGTAGTAAAGTTTTTTTCTTCTTGTTAACATGTTAACGAATAGAAGAATAAATTTTTAAAAATCTTGATTTACCTCTTAAAATTTTTTAATCGAGCTGATTTTTGATGAACATTTTAAAAACACGTTAAATTAACATATTTTCATACGAGATCAAAAATAAAAAAATATTCTTTTTTTATTGGACTCCACTAATGTAAAAGTTTATGATGTTTTAAGCCCCTGATATGATGAAAACTGCTGTTTTTTATTTCACTTTATTAATGTTAACATGTTTTGTGGAGTGATTAACAAATTAAAAAAGCTCTGAATTCAGCATTGGGATTAACAAAATCTTTGGACTGCAATTCAAATATCTACCCGCATTAATGTCCTACCGGCGGTAATTAATTAAAGAAAACCTGTAGTCATTAAGGGGGCTCCTGACCGTTTATCATTTTTATGAGAAAATTCTCAAATTTTTACCATCCAATCATTGATGCATTAAATATTTATTCCCGAATTTTGAAGTTGATCGTCTGTCCCATTACCGAGAAATAAATTATTGAAAATTGTCCTTTTAACATCGAAGTAAATGGACCGAGCTTTTAAAAAGGCTATAATTTCTAAACAAAAATTACCTATACTATTTTCAACAAATTTATACAGATCAATAATTCAACTTTTATGAATCGAATGATACATTTTTCAATAGATTTGACAGTCTAGTTAATTATTTATTCATAAATGTAAAAAAAATAAAAAGTTATTTGCAGCCAACAGAATATAACAAAAGCACTAGTGTAGAATTCCAACTCTATTTCTTGAAATCATTTTTGTGTTAAATAAATGTTTGTTTAGTGAAAAAAATTGATCCCAATATTCTTTTTATTAATATTATCAATACAAAGATTTGTATTCGAAATTAATCTCATTATTAACAATTTTTTTATTAGAAAATTTAGTAGCCAGATGTTGTCACTCTGCAAAAATACAAAAGATTTTTTCGAAGATCAACCAGATAGATAAGCTGTCCTAAACCTCCTTAAAATAAAGTATAATTGTTGTCCCAGTCCTTTTCTCTCTATGAATTTATCTAGCAGAAGTAATTATAACTAAAACACTACATGTCTCTGTTCGGTGATTCAAATTCATCCAATTTAACATCCCTATTAGGTGTTCAAGCGAGAAAGAGATAGAGAGAGAACAAAGATTTATTCTAAATGTTGTTTGTGAAATAAACAAACCGAGAGGTATGAATTCACTTGCCTAAATTTATTGCGCCTGACTTCAAAGGTGAGCAGCTTGGCGGTTTCCAAAAACATTCTTATTAAATCCTATTAAAATTAACTCGACATTTCGTGAGATTAATTAAATTTAATTGAATTCCTTACGTGTCATAATCTATTGTTTGTTTTGATTAATATTCGTATTGAATTGATTCCCGAGGCGCTCGGTTCACGCCTTATTTTTAATCAAGCCCCGAGGGTTTCTCTTCTCCATGGGACAGCCCAATCTTGATCCTGCAGGGCAACAAGACACGTTATTGCACTTGGTCAATTAGATAACGGATTTTATTATAGAATGGAAAAATATTACTCGATACCCCTATAAAATGAATCACAAGATTGCCGGGTATAAATTTTAGACAATTAACGCAGATTAATCTTGGTGACTTTATCACTAACTTGTCTAATGAATGTTCAGCAAACAAACACAAACAAGATCTATTCTATTTGGTTATCTCTCAATACTGGGGTTCTCTTTAGAAAGGTTTCAAAGTAAATAATTGTACCAACATTTTAAAGTCTGATATAATAGATGCACTCATCAGGCAATTAGCCAGAAATGTTTTTGGGGATAAGGAAATTTATATATGAAAAAATATCTTATTATATTAAAGGAGCAATTCTTGTATATACTAGTATATATATATATATATATATATATATAGAGAGAGAGAGAGAGAGAGAATCGAATTCTCAAAAACGGCTCTGAAGATTTCTCTAAAAATTGGTGTACTTATCAAGTCTCATGAGTTATTAGTCTTGTATAAATTTTAATCCAAATGAAATAAAAGAAGGGGTGTAAATTAGTCATGTAGCAAAATAAATATAATCGTTCATATCTTCGATAAGTCGCAGAGCCTTGACATTTGAAACTTAAGCTCGACATAGGCTAGAAGGAGTACAGCAAGCTTGTTTTTAACCGACTTCAAAAAAGGAGGAGGTTCTCTATTCGACTGAATTTTTTTTTTTTTTTTTGTGCCTATGTTACCTCATATCTCGGCCAATTGTCAACCGATTTTGAAAAAAATTTTTGCATTGGGTCCAGTCTAGCTTCCGATTGGTCCCATTTTTTTTTCGATTTTTTTCCATAGGTATTAGACCTTTTTTAACCGACTTCAAAAAAGGAGGAGGTTCTCTATTCGATTGAATTTTTTTTTTTTTTTTTTTTTTGTGCCTATGTTACCTCATATCTCCGCCAATTGTTAACCGATTTTGAAAATTTTTTTTGCATTGGGTTCAGTCTAGCTTCCGATTGGTCCCATTTTTTTTTCGATTTTTTTCATAGGTATTAGACCTTTTTATTAGGTTTGTTTAGGTTTGTTTAGACCTAACCTCTTTGTTTATGAACCGATTTCGATGGTTCTTTTTTTATCCGAAAGGGGGTGTCTTAGGGATGGTGTCATATTAATTTGGTCAAGTTCTGATGATTTAATCACTATTAATAACATCACTAAAAGAGAAAAATAAAAATTTTTAAGAAAAAAATAAAAACCGACTTCAAAAAATTAAGTGCAACAAATATAAAAATACACTAAAAGGTATAAAATAATTATTATCTTATTTAGTTACAACTAAACGACGAAATATTAACACGAAATTACTTTTTGAAGTTGGTGCCAAACATATACCTTTTATGAATCGCACTCGACGGATCTTACTTAGTACGTTTGGCGGGTACGCTCGCTTATAGGTATAGTTTGTTTGGCACCGACTTTAAAAAGTAATTTCGTGTTAATATTTCGTCGTTTAGTTGTAACTAAATAAGATAATAATTATTTTATACCTTTTAGTGTATTTTTATATTTGTTGCACTTAATTTTTTGAAGTCGGTTTTTATTTTTTTCTTAAAAATTTTTATTTTTCTCTTTTTAGTGATGTTATTAATAGTGATTATATCATCAGAACTTGACCAAATTAATATGACACCATCCCTAAGACACCCCTTTCGGATAAAAAAGAACTCATCGAAATCGGTTCATAAACAAAGAGGTTAGGTCTAAACAAACCTAAACAAACCTAATAAAAAAGGTCTAATACCTATGAAAAAAATCGAAAAAAATGGGACCAATCGGAAGCTAGACTGGACCCAATGCAAAAAAATTTTCAAAATCGGTTAACAATTGGCGGAGATATGAGGTAACATAGGCACAAAAAAAAAAAAAAAAAATTCAATCGAATAGAGGAACCTCCTCCTCTTTTTGAAGTCGGTTAATTATTAGGTTTGCTTTAGACTCTAACCTCTTTGTTTATGAACAGATTTCGATGGTTCTTTTTTTATCCGAAAGGGGTGTCTTAGGGATGGTGTCATATTAATTTGGTCAAGTTCTGATGATATGATCACTATTAATGACATCACTAAAATAAAAGAGAAAAATAAAAATAATTTTTAAGAAAAATATAAAAACCGACTTCAAAAAATTAAATGCAACAAATAAAATACACTAAAAGGTATAAAATAATTATTATCTTATTTAGTTACAACTAAACGACGAAATATTAACATGAAATTACTTTTTGAAGTCGGTGCCAAACATATACCTTTATATGAATCGCACCCGACCAGATCGTACTATAGTAAGATTTGGCGAGTGCGATTCATATATAGGTATAGTTTGTTTGGCACCGACTTCAAAAAGTAATTTCATGTTAATATTTCGTCGTTTAGTTGTAACTAACATAAGATAATAATTATTTTATACCTTTTAGTGTATTTTATATTTGTTGCATTTAATTTTTTGAAGTCGGTTTATATTTTTTCTTAAAAATTATTTTTTGCTTGAAATCAGAAAACCGGAAGTTGACATTTACATGAAAGGCTATTTTGTTTTTGTTTTTCTCAAAAACGGCAAAAACGATTTTTTTTAAATTTGTGTACTTATCAAGTGTTATGATATATTAGTCGTGTATAGATTTTAATCCGATTGAAATAAAGGAAGAGGGTGTAAATTAGGAGTGTCATAAGCTATTTAGAGGCAAAAAATTACCGAGGATCGCTCTGTTCTCCAGGCACTAATAATTAAAAGTGTATAGTTATTTATATAAAAATATTAGAAGTCAATTATAAATAATAGAAAAAAGTGAAAAAAATTTCAAGGCTCGGTACACTTTCCAGCTAGAGCCCCTCTAGTAATAAATTTGTTTCACAAATTTCAGGTTATTAGATTCTTTGCCACCTTTTTAATTTTAATCAGATTGAGTTCTGTAACTTATATAGGTCTTTTTTATATGGGCTGTCTATATTTTCGACAAAAAAATTAGATTATTCGTTTTTTTGCACCAAAAATTTATTTTTTTCAAATATACCCATCCATTTTTCTATGCAGCTCTGAGATTTCCATGTATCTTTGTTAACAGCAATTTCACTATTTATGGTGATATATCCATATCTTTAATATAGGTATAATTGGTTATAGAATACATCTTCAGTAAGGGAAAATAAATTCTTTAATGATTCCAAACATGTCGATACCTCATCCAATTCCAGCACATCTAACAACATCCATTCAGAAACGAAAATAGGTTCAATGATTCAATCCATCTGGGAAAGTCAATCTTTTCTTTTAGTTAAACTTAAACCGGGGTAATTAACTGCCCCGAAAGAATTCCTCGAGGCCAGAGAACTAAAACTGGAACAAATCCGGGAAAACCAGGAATGTTTTTAAAATGAATTAAAGCACAAAAATTTTAATTAGGGAAAGTGGTGTAGGTTTTAGGTGAAACGTGATATTAATTAATAAAGTAAAGGGAGTGTAGTTTCACAGTGAATGAAATAAAACTCAAAGAGGCTTATACAAACTTAATATATTTCGGATTATTAGTCAATCATCAGGAGTTTACAGATTAAAAAAAAAAAAAAAACTGAAAATGGACTAATAATCCGAAATATATTGAGTTTGTATAAACCTCTTTGAGCTTTATTTCATTCACTGCTACTCCTTTACTTTAATAATTCACAAAAAAAACTTTAAAAATTGTACTGGAGAAAAATAAATAACATTGTATTTTAAGATAAATAAATAAACGAATAAAATAACATTTTGAGAAAATTATAATAATTTTAAAACAATATCGGATATAAATTGAAAAATAATTTAGATATTTGAAGAACAAATATTTGAAGTGTTGCTTTGCAATTGACTTACAAATGGGCAAAAAGAAAGCAAATATTGCGTTTGAAGGTGGTCTTGTAAAAGAGTGTCATAAATGTAATCGAGTATACCTAATAATCTTTATGGAATTTTAAGGTATCACCAAAATTTGGGCAAACAGAGCAAAGATTTTGAAAAAGTTTATAGTGCTTACTCTAATTTTTTCTAAGTGGGATGATTATATAATATTAATATTTCCTTTCATCTCATTAAATTATTTTCCACGAACTTCAACAGTTTTTAGAAATATATCCCAGTTCCAAGTTCCAACACAATGAAAATCATCAAACCGAGAATCCGCTCAACTTCTTTCTAGATCGATCATTAGGTGGAAGACAAACAAAACTTTGCAAAGAGGCACTGTTGATGTAATTGGACGCCCCGCACCGCCTGTGGCAAATAAATCTCTTCCACCACAAGAAAAGCCAAAGAGAGAAAGAGAGGGAGAGGCTTTCAGACCCGATTGCTCCCTTGTCATGTCGCTTGCATGCCTTAATGAACGTCCAATCAGACAAGCCCTTTGTCTGTGAATAGCAAATCTTTCGAAACCAAAAACCTTTGAAACTCATTTCAATAGATTAAGTTCATATTTATTTTATATTCATGGTGGCGAGAAAAAATAAAATAAATAAATATATGCTCTTTGAAAACGAATGTGAATGTTGGCTGACGTAATTCTCTCGTTTCCTCCTAGGTCAAATTTGCCGATTTGAAAAGGGTTAATCACGAGATGGCAGGGAAAGAGGGTTCATACCGCAATTCAACGGAAAAATTAGTAGAAAATTCTCATATATTATTGGGTCCTGGCAAAAAAACATTCCATATTAATATTAATAGAATTTTTGTTGTTTGAAATTTCAATCATTTCTAAAATTATTATTTTTTGTTAAATTAGGCTTTAATCTAAAATCTTGGGATTGGAAAAGTCAAAATTGCGTTCCAGATTAGTTGAATGGCTAGTATTTTCTGTTTTCCTATTACATAATTTATCAAAAAATTTTAGAGAAAAATCATTTTTCGTAAATATTTTGTATTTTTATCTAAAGTAATTTAATCTCCATGACAATCTAGATAGGTAAAAAAAAATCTAAATCAAAATCAAGCAAATTGCGAGATACCTTCTGGACTGCAGGGGGGACCTTTGCTATCTATTCTTCTTTTTCGAAGGGTTGAAGAAGTAATTTTTTAAAAGATATTTTAATGGAATTATATCTATTTACCTCTATATGAAATACTCATTGACATATTAGTAAAATTTTCAAAGAAAATTAAATTTTATTTTTCTATCAATATCGAAAAAGTGATCTGAAGGGGGGACCCTTATCAATTGTTTGAGAATTTCAAGAAGAAAAAATATTAATTTTCAAAAAAACTAAACTGATTTTTAATAGTAGTATATTTTATAAAGAGTTAAAAGAGTATACTTTCGTTGGAATATCTCGAAAAAATTACTTTTTTGTACCCTCTCTTCGAAGGGTATACGACACGAAGAGGGGACCCTTTGCTATTTATTTTTCTTTTCTGAAGGGTGCAAAAATTATTTTTTTAAAGATGTTTCAATGAAATTATATCCATTCTTCTCTTTAACTACTCAATGTAATAATAGTAAAATTTTCAATAGCAATAGAATTAGGAGAAATTTAAGATTTTCTTATAGTACCTACAGGCTGATTCATTGTGGAAGATGGTCGATTTCCATCTCAGGGAGTGTGGAGTTTTAGGTCACAAGAATTAATTTCTAACTTCTACCTCACTCACACAAAGCAGAATCTGTTTGGGGAGAAGATTGTAAAATATATTTTTTAAAAAATCTAATGTTAAATTTGAAAAATAACGAAAATGATTCAGTATTCGATGAAATTTGCAAAAAAAAGCGAAGAATAAAATAAAGTTTCAAAAAATGAAGGGTACTTTTTGAACAGCATCCCCTGCTTGAAAAGTCATCAACCGCCATTGATAAATATGTATATTATTTATCCGTACTAGTTTTATATCTGAGACCTGAAGAAAAAAATATTTTCTACCTTTATTTTTTCTGTCTGATTGGTTTCCGATTCCTGCGAAAGTTCGTTCTAGTGTCAAAACGTGCTTGTATTTGGAAAAGGAAGATCTAATTAGATTTTATTCTTTTTTACCACCAACGCTTTAAGTAAAAACTTTTCTGTTTAAATTCAATTTTTCCCAAAATTTCGCAAACGAGAACCCTTCCTTGTACCAATTTTGTCACAACTTTACATTTTTTGTTTTCATTGTAGATAATTATTCTCTTAAGTGGACTTGAGTCCCTTGATCTCCCATCTCTAGTCTTTTTTGTACATACCAAAACTTCAGTCTTGCTATTATTTATTTTTCGTTGACCCCCTCTACTACAATTTAGTTGATCCAATTTAAAGCGCCCCTCTTCTTATTATACAGTCAAAAATGTATTTATTCATTTATTCCTTATTTCTAAAATACATCCATGGTTTTTTGAGCTATTCTTCATTTAATCATAAATAACCCACTCCATTTCCCACAATTTATGATTTATCACTGAAAAATATTCACAGATAGATAAGAGAGGGAGTCTCATGATAGAAAGAGTAATCATTTTATTTATTTAACAAACCCCCCCCCCCCTTTAACAACTCCCCCATTTCCATTACTTATATTTTATCGTTGTTCTTCTAGACATTGAACAAAAAGTAGAGAGAGGAAACAGGATCCGCATCTATAATATTTCGTTCGAGTAAAGGAAAGAAGAGAATCTAGATCAAAAGATTATCTCTCAAGTTTGGCTTTATTTGACATTCATTCACAAAAAGAGATCATTCGACGAATAGGGGATCATCCATTACGTAATATTCTCTTCACATTCAAGTTTTTCTAGTCAAAGGCGAAAAAGATGTTCTTTCTTCAGTGAAAATATCATCCTCCCTTTCATACTAGCTTTCATTCCTTTCTATTTATGTATATTTATATAGGTACATTGTCTGTTGTAACAATGTGGGTAGAGGCTTTTTTGGTAAAAAGCTAAAACGGCTGGTTCAAATCCCGAGAAGGCAAGATTTTTCATTTATTTAAAAATATGTACACTTTTTATGTAATCCTTATTTCGGTCCAAAAGAAACGGATGCTGTGATATCATATGAGCTGGCAGGATCATATCACAAGAAGCCAAGCTCTGGTGTACGAAATATTAACATTTATAGAGAGTTATTTTTAAGAATTGAATTCTATTTAAAAGTCTCAGTATTTCAATAACTACCTTTACCCTCATTATAAGGATATTTTTCTTTAACAAGAGAGAAAAAAGTTTTTACAGGATAAAAAATCCTACCTATATTATAACGAGCTTCTCGTGCGTGCCTTCGGCACGCCCTCGAGAACTCGGCCCTCCGGAGCTGGTGCCCTGGCGGGCAGCGTCTCAGTCCAAAAATTTTATTCCTCTTAAAAAACCACACTCCAAATGTATACCCGTAAACTACCAAAAATACATCGTCTCTTAAAGTTTCGCATCTTTAATTTTTGAGTGGCGGGCGGGGGGGGGGAAGAACAATTATCAATATATTTAATGTTTCTTAACTTAAAATCTATTGGTGTTTCTTCATTTTCATTCGAGTTCAAATGAATACAATATTATCTAGACACAAAGTCTAAATCAAAAATATATAGTTTTAGTAAAAGAAATCAAGATATAAATATTAATGTGACATTGGTCTGAGTGGTTAGAGCTGATGACCATAGTTCAAGAGTTCGTCGGTTCGATTATAGGCAAGAGGTAATTTTTTTGAGAAATTTCTCTAAGCGTTGTTACAAATTAATCTAGATAAATATATATATATAGTATTCCCCACTCTTTACGAGTGATATTTTTCTATAAATTATCTTTTACTCCACTAGCCAAGAAAACTTAATGATAAGTTTCATTCATCTGTATAAATAAATAAAATTCTCAAATTACGTTCAATTATTAGGTATTATTATTTTTTGGTTTTTGTTTTTGTTTTATCTTATGGTATCGTTCTAAAAAATTAAAATGTGTTGAATAAATAGTAATTTTTATAAAAAAAAATTATATATGATATGATGTCTGTATCATTTTTCAGACATTTTTCAAGTCAGTCACCAATCACCTATGCTAAGATTTTCTGTTATTGAAATAGATTTTAATTTTAAATAGATAATATTTAAATCAATGTTTCCTTTATCTATTTTGTCGAACGGTGCCATTATTGAATTCACGCCAAATTTTTTCTCGTCCTTTTTTAAAAATGTCTAAAACATGATTTGTTTTCTATCTGGCTGTGTGTCTGTCTAGATTCAGATACCCCCGACGATTCAACAACTAAAAGTCACAAAAGTTAGTCCATGTGGTATAATATTTGTATTTTGAAGTACTGATTAAATTTTGGGTTCTCTAGCTTCAAATTTTCCGGTAGGAAAATGAAGAAAAAATAATTTTTTTCATTGATTTTATTTAACTTTTAGAAACATTATGTATAAAAGAGCTTATCATGCATAGAAAATATGTATTTTAAATTTTTGCTATATTCTCTAATATATACCTATAAGGTGTTTTAACTGTTAAAATTATTGGATAAAAAATACTTGGTAGGTTTCACATTAAGATATAAAAAATAAAACGAATTTATTTTTGGAGAATCTTTAATCTCGATATATATATATTTAGGGTGACTAACCCATCTTCAGGAGCAACAGAAAGTAAGTGAGTATTTTTTATCACCAAGTACCAACACTAACTATTGTTTTAACTGTAACCTATTTTCTGTATGACAGACTGAGCTAAGGCCGATGGGATGGTAAATTAATGGGATTTTAATCTGATGTGCCTTCACAATAAATACATACGATCTCATTAAATTACTTAATAAAGTGCGAATGAAAAAAAGATCATATCATATTTTAGATTTCTAAAAATTTGTTTTTTTGCTCCTGGAATTTGTTTGATTGTCAGTAAAATTACCTTGTTACTTGACATCCGAGACCGATACAAAAATTTCCATTTTCATTCCGGTAAAAAAATTAAATAAATAAGCTCTCTCTCTCTTTCTCTCTCCTATCACTTCTCTATTTAATCCAAGCCATTTTCCACTTGACGTTTTGACAATTCATTTAAATCACATAGGCTATAAAGTGAAATATGAAATCTGCATTTGAAGTAAATAGAAGGTGTTTAGGGAACAATTAAAATTTAAACCCTATATTATTTAACCCTACATATAAATAAATAAAATAGAAATGGAAATCAAAAGAGGGAAGGATTATTGTTCTATTGCAGACAATTGAACAGAAATTATAAATTCATGTCCAATTTGTTTTTAGAAAACTTTTCACAGATTGCCTATTTCTTTAAATTTTATTAGATTCGTATACAATTTTAACATTTAACCCTATCAAAAAGTGCCAGGCTGACTTGGCTACTGATGGTTCTGGTAATATCGAGCTGAATTACCCACCGCTCGGTGAATTCTTGAATACTTTGACCCGCTCAGAGGAGCAGGCAAGCGCAGAAAAATTATTGTATCTTCAAAAATACTTGAGACCCAAACTCTTTCTTAGTTTTTCGTTCATAAGAAGAAAATGAACTAATTTTAATTTAAGTACTCGAAAAATTAAGCAGGTACAAAAATCATCAAAAAATTGTCATTTTGTAGCTCTCATAGATCATCATTTTAAAACGAAATAAATTTATCAAACTGAAAGAGATCTTTACAGTGGTGACACACAATGTATGATAAAAAATCTTTTAAAATTCGACCCTCTCCAAAATAATCATTCGATTAAAATTTTAAAATAATGGTCGAAAACATTTTTGAGCATTTTCGTAATTTTTCTTTACTAGATGTGAAGTAATAATGGAATTGAACGAGGGGTGAACCGCGATTGGAATAAGGTATACACGTCTTTGGAATTATGTGGAATTATTTTGGAATTCATTAGATAATGCTCCTTCATCTATTGTCTTTTACTTGGAAATTAAAGCGGAAGTGGAAGTAGGTGTACACGATATTAGGTCGGTTCACCCCTCGGAATTGAATTAAAGATTCCGAGCTATAATGTGTTAAATATTTGCTATTTACCTACATCTTATTTTGTCAAAACACATTAAATTGAATTCTTTAATTTAATTCCTCCATTACTTCACACCTAGTAAACAAAAAATTCCGAAAGACTTCAAAAATCATATCAACCATTATTTTATAAATTTTTGCAAAAGTATCAACGCCAAATCACAACAGGATCCATCCGCACTCAACTACAAATTGTTAAAATTTTAATGGAATTTTCAATTTCCGGGAATATAAATACATATAACTTCTAAATCTCGAGTTCTTATCTTATTTAGTTTACGAGCTACAATAATTTGACCGACCGACAGATATGGTAGCCACACTGATGAGGATCTCCTTTTACTTTTTAAACCAAAGCCTAAAAATCTGGAAATTGAAAAATTAAATGTTCTAATTTTTAGTGACATATCATTATTTATTATTGCTTTTTGATCAAAATAGAAACCCGGACCACTTAAAGGCCTAGGTGTTGCTCGGAACTAAGTCTCAAGGTCAACTGTTAGGCTAAATAGAGAAAAAACGTTTGCATATTTATAATCTTTGGAAGAAAGTCCCATGGGTAAGTTGTTAAGGAATTTAATAGTGAAAAGATTCGTCCGTTGACGGATAAATTAAACGATTGGACCAGCTAGATAAAGAGGTTGGAATCAAAAGCGAGCGGGTATCAACTATTGACTGAGCTCTCGACTTCCTTAATATAATGTAAACTTGCCGTTTAATTAAACGGATTCCATCAGCAATCCATTTGTGAATGTACACCTGACTTGGCTTCATTTAAACATTATATAGACAAGCTATAGTAGTGGTACTAGAAGTAGTATTTAAATTATATTTAATCTGGTTTTTTGCTCATGTGTTTAATTAGATTCTCTTGATAATATTATATACTTGTTAGGAAACTTGTGCAATTTTATTATTATTAATTTTTAGAGATATTTACTAATAATTAATAATAAAAATGGGGAGTCGGGTAGCTCAGTGAACTAACGCACTGGCCTCGCTTCGGTATCGATCGATTATGACGATGTTGAAGTAGAGGTCCGGGGTTCGATCCTAGCTGGCAAATAAAAATGTATACCGGCTGAAAACTCGGCTCCCTCACTAACCCTGCTAACACTCTACTTTTATGTGCTGTCTAAATGGGTTTTGTTCCCGGTGACATTAAATAAAATAAAAAAAAAAAAAAAAAAAAAATTCAAAATAGAAAGTTCCCTAACGAGTATATAATATTATCAAGAGAATCTGCACTATCAGTTTCTTAGCTTAAATTAAATTTTATAATTTGTCCAAGTACAACTTAAAGAATTCTGACAAAATTCAGCTTACTGACTTTGTCGGAAATGAGACATTTATTTATTGATGAGAGTCACTGTGGGTTTCTCATTTATGTCAGATGTTCAAAATTTGGGATCGATAATCGATATAAGGCTCCAAATATTTAAAAGAGATGAGGTGTTGTTTGTATGACAGGCTGCTCCATCCAGTATTGCCATGAAAACTCGGGCGTACGTGTCTTGATTGTTCAATTTTGTAAAAATCAAAAAATAAGAATAACAATTTAAGATTTTTAAAAAATTCTCATAAAAAAAGTGGAAAATTATTAAAAAATAAACAAATCTATATAATAAAAATGAATTTCTTTTTCTTTGTAAGCGCAGATCTCTCGAATGCCTGGACCGATTTGGATAATTTTTTTTTAAATGTTCGTAATAGTCCATTTCAGGTTAATACGTAAAAAAATAGAAGAATTCGTCCGGATAATTGAGAAAAATTCGGAAAACTAAAACAATATCTGCATAGCCAACATAGCTTGCCAAACAATAAAAAAAGAACTAATGTCGACTAAACATTTATTTGGCGGCACTGTTTGTCAGAATTTTGAATGTCATTCATTCTAAAATTATTGGATAAAAATACTTGGTAGGTTTCACATTAAGATATAAAAAATAAAACGAATTTATTTTTAGAGAATCTTTAATCTCGATATATATATTTCAGGTGACTAACCCATCTTCAGGAGATACAGGAAGTAACTGATCTGAATAAGTCGAAATTGAATACAAGTCAATGGTAAAATTTATTTTTAAGATAACAAAAGAGTAAATATTTAAGTGGTGGAGGGAGAAAAGGTAGGAGGTCTACTTTTTGCAGATTAATTTTGAATTGGCCTTTTGAAAAAAGAGGATTTCAAATTTGAATACAACTCAATGGTAAAATTTATTTTTAAGATAACAAAAGGGGTAAATATTTAAAATTACTGGAGGGAGAAAAAGGTAGGAAGTCTAGTTTGGATTAATTTTGAATGGCCTTTTGAGAAAGAGGATTTCGAATTTGAATACAACTCAATGGTAAGATTAATTTTTAAGATAACAAAAGAGTAAATATTTAAAATTCGTGGAGGAGAAGTCCTATTGTGTTTAATTTTGAATGGTCTTCTGAGAAATGAGAATTTACACACAAACAAATTTACCAAATATTTAAAGAATGTAATCAATGATTGTACTTTTTTTAACTTCTAATTGAATTGTTGTATATTCATTCTTGAAGAGCTAATTTATTTCAAGATTGAAGCTCTAAAAAATCTAAACGTAAGCCTTTCTTTCGAAATGTAACGGAACTAGGTGGCTAATAGAAGAGTGTGTTTATTCAAATGTAGATGATTGGCGAAGGTAGAAGGATGATTTATGTTAATATCATCTGATCTGCTGAGACTATTAAAGGCTCTTTCATGTTCCGAGTAGCATTCCTAAAGAAGCGGTAGTTTGTCCTATGTAGATTGCGTCGCAATTATCACAAGTCAATTTATATGCCTCGGTTATCTAATTTATGAATTTTGTCTAATTTATTATTAAGTCGCTGTGAACCTAAAGTGTTTTTATTATATAAAGCGGGAGTTATACCAGACGTTCTAAGATTTGAAGCTATAGGGTTTGTAACATGGTTCGAAATGAAGGGGAGTCTTTTAAATATTTTAACAGTTCCGGAATTTAGTGAGTGTGTATGAGAGATACTTATTTTTGATTAATTTTTTTGTAAATTTTATTAATTATCAGTTTGTTGTAGCCATTATTCACAGCTATATTTAAATTATATTTAGTTCATTGTTAAAAATCTGAAGTGTCCATTGGTATTGAAATAAGTCTGTGAATCCATCGAATAAAAGCGGCAAATTTAGTGTTAGTAGGGTGGTTGGACGAAAATGGAATCACTGTGTCTGTGAAAGTATCTTTTCTAAATTTTGTAATTAAGTTTGTTTTTGCAAAGAAATAGTTATTTGGAGGTCCAAAAAAGAAAGGTTTTTATTTCCAATTTCGGAAGTGAATTCTACTCATTAGAGTGAAGAGTTTAGAAAGTAATTTTGGAAAAGGAAGCTCGGTGTCTAAGAGTGCCTGACCATATTAAAAAAATATCATCAACGTATCTACGCCAAAATACAATTTGTTTAGCAAAGGAATTATTCGGACCGAGAATTGTTTTTTCTAAATTGGCCATGTAAATTTCAGCAAGGATAGGACTAAACGGACTGCCCTTAGCTAAACTATCGAGGTTTGCCTATAGAATTTATTATTAAAAATATAATAGTTCTGGTTTATGCATAGGTCTAATAATTTAAGTTTTGACTGTTATGAAGAGGATCTTTAATATTCAATCCAATCAGATCGACTAATATTTCTTTTAATTTTAAAAGAGAGGAATCCAGGGAAAAGGTTTTTCACGTCGAAAGAAATAAGCTTATGAAAATTTTGAATATTTACGTGTTGAAGAAGATTTGTTAGATCCTAGTGAATTTTTTAACTGCGAAGTCCGAAGTGAACATATCCTTGAAAGATTATTCAAATATTTACATATTTTGTATGCCGGGGCATTTATATAAGAGACAAATTAGACAAAATTCATAAATTAGATAAATAAGGGGTATATAAATTGACTTGTGATAATTGCGACGCAATCTACATAGGACAAACTGGACGCTCTTTTAGAGCACAACTACTCGGAACATGAAAGAGCCTTTAATAGATATCAATGATCAGATGATATTAATAACTGAATCGCCAACTACCTTCGCCAATCATCTACATTTGAATAAACACACCTCTTCTATTAGCCACCTAGTTCCGTTACATTTCGAAAGAAAGGGCTTACGTTTAGATTTTAGAGTCAACTGAAATAAAATTAGCTCTCTCAAATAAAACGAATATACTAAATAATCAATTAGAAGTTAAAAAAAGTACAATCATTGATTACATTCTTTAATATTACAGAATTTGTTTGTGTGTAAATTCTCTTTCTCCAGAAGACCATTCAAAATTAAGCAATAGACTTCTCCCTCTAATTTAATATTTACTCTTTGTTATCTTAAAAATTAATCTTACCATTGAGTTGTATTCAAATTCGAAATCCTCTTTTCTCAAAAGGCCATTCAAAAAATTAATCAAACTAGACTTCCTACCTTTTTCTCCCTCCAGTAATTTTAAATATTTACCCCCTTTGTTATCTTAAAATAAATTTACCATTGAGTTGTATTCAAATTTGAAATCCTCTTTTCTCAAAAGGCCATTCAAAATTAATCCAGTAAGACCTCTCATTTTCTCCCTCCATAATTTTAAATATTTACTTTCTTTTGTTATCTTAAAAAATAAATTTTGCCATTGACTTGTATTCAATTTCGACTTATTCAGATCAGTTGCTTCCTGTGTCTCCTGAAGATGGGTTGGTCACCCGAAATATATATATCGAGATTAAAGATTCTCTAAAAATAAATTCGTTTTATTTTTTATATCTTAATGTGAAACCTACCAAGTATTTTTATCCAATAATTTTAAAAAATGTTTACTTAAGTACCAACACCAAATTCCTTAAAAACTATGTCATTCATTCTTGACAGCATAGATAATAATTCAGGTTAGCCAACATAGCTTGCCAAACAATAAAAGAACTAAACGAGCAAAAAAACAAACTAATTTGGCGACTGTTTATGAATTTTTGAGTGTCATTCATTCTCAATAGTTCTAAAGAAGAATTTAATAATGCAACAAAGATTTAAAAAAACTATCTCCATTTTTTTAAAGTACATTTAAAAACAAAAATTAAAAATATAAAATGCAACGGATCGTTGCTAAACTTTATCAATGTACTATCTTATTCTAAAATAAAGTACTTTAAAATATAATTTTACAAAAAACTATATGTATTTTCGTGATCTCAAAGGTGTAATTGCGTGAATTTTTTAAATCTAAAATATTGGTAAAACAATTTAATTGATGAACTCAAAAGTGTTATTTGATAAATAAACTGCCAGCGGATCGTTGCTAAACTTTATTCAAATTCATTTGAAATATTAATATGTTTATTCCTTTATTATTAATCAGATATCACTTGCAATTTGCAGTTCATGTTGACCATCCGCGGATCCAGGGGGGGGGGATGGGGGTGTCTCCCCCCCAAAGCATTGGAGATCAACATTATTTATATGTTTATTTAATTTTTTTTTTATATAACATTAAATTTTAAAATTCCAGAAAATAAAGGGGATTCTATGTGGGGGGGGGGCGTCTCTGCCCTGCCCCCCACCCCCGCTTGAATTCGGCCGCGACACACTTCCGAGATCAAAGTAGATCTTATATACCGGCGACCGCCCCCCCCCCCAAATCAGAGGTATGGATCCGCTGATGTTGACTTTATTTAAAAAATAATGATCGATTCTCAACTTAAAGTCGAGGAATAACCATTCTACATTCGATTTGCAACGTTTCGGTTTTTATTGGCAGCCATTGGTGAAGACATGGAGGAATCGACTTAAAATCAAAAATAGCAATCGATTCTTATCTAATATACGAGGAATAATAATTCTACATTCGATTTTTGACGTTTCGGTTTATTGGTAACCATTGCTGAAGACATGGAGGAATCGACTTAAAATCAAAAATAGCAATCGATTCTTATCTAATACTAGAGGAATAACAATTCTGAACAAGATTTTTGAGCGCTGATTAATATTGGCAACCATTGCTGAAGACATGGAAGAATGGACTTAAAATAAAAAATAGCAATCGATTCTTATCTAATACTTGAGGAATAACAATTCTACATTAGATTTTTGACCCTTAGGTTATTATTGGTAACCATTGTTGAAGACATGGAGGAATCAACTTAAAATCAAAAATAGCAATCGATTCTTATCTAATGCCAGAGAATAACAATTACCATTAGATTTTTAGTACTAGTTATTATTAATGACTTATTGCTGAGAACATGGAAGAATGGACTTAAAATAAAAAATAGCAATCGATTCTTATCTAATACTTGAGGAATAACAATTCTACATTAGATTTTGACACCAAGGATTATTATTAGTAACCATTGTTGAAGACATGGAGATAAACTTAAAATCAAAAATAGCAATCGATTCTTATCTAATACTAGAGGAATAACAATTCTACATTAGATTTTTGACCCTTCGATTATTATTAGTAACCATTGCGCGAACATGGAAGAATGGACTTAAAATAAAAAATAGCAATCGATTCTTATCTAATACTTGAGGAATAACAATTCTACATTAGATTTTTGACCCTTCGGTTATTATTGGTAACCATTGCTGAAGACATGGAGGAATCAACTTAAAATCAAAATACCAATCTATTCTTATCTAATACTAGAGCAATAACAATTCTACATTAGATTTTTGACCCTTCGATTAATATTAGTAACCATTGCTGAAGACATGGATGAATCAGCTTAAAATCCAAAATAACGATCGATTCTTATCTAATACTAGAGGAATAACCTTATTGCATTCCATTTTTGATGTTTTGACTATTAATGGCAAGCTCTACTGAAAACGTGGAAGAATCAGTTAAAATCAATAAGACTAAATTCTTTTATGATCATGACATCAGCTTGAGAATAGATAATTTTTTATAAATAGAGATTTTTAATACAGTTTAAATATTTGTTTCATCTTATTTGTTATGAGTGTATATTACAGTTAAATAGAATCTCAAATTATATATATTTAAGACTTTATAATAAAACAATTATATTTATTCTCTGTTACTAATAAAACATCAATAAAGCAGCCACGTGGGGGTCAGGTGACGAAGCCCTGGCTGTAAAAGGCCCGCCGAAGGCGGTGTCCGCCAAAGCTATAGTAATATATAAAATATAAATCAAATAAGATGTGATTAATTTCTTCTTCTGTGCGCAAAGAAAAGCGAACTGAATATTTAATTTTTGAGTGGTGAGGGGCGGGGGGGGGGAATAATTATCAATATATTTAATATTTCATTATTCGTGTCCATGATTAATAATTAAAGGAATCGTAGGGAGTTTGTCCAACTCCCTACGATTCATTTAATATATTTAATGTTTCTTAAATGAACCTATACGCTAGTGTCGATGGCCGGGATTTGGAGATGTGCGCGGGAGCAAAGAACTCATATAATTGGATGCTGCGCCCAGGAGTAATTAAAAACAATACTTTTATAGAATTTTGTAGGCTGAGATCGGGGTCCCTTCCTTCAGCCGTAAGAACCAGCAGGGGAAGACGGCCGGAGGGGCCCCCGATGTGCCGGGCTGGGTGCAGACGAACTGAAACAACGGCGCACATCATCCAATGTTGTGATAGGACCGCGGATGGGCGGGTTAAGAGGCATGACGCGGTGGTACGATGTCTGGCCGATGATTTGATCAAAAAGGGAATGCGTGTCGAGTTGGAGTACTTGTACTCCAGCTCGGCAGGCAATAGAAAGCCAGACATCGTGGCAAAGGATTCGTCGGGGGTGGTGTGGGTTTTGGACGTCCAGATCGTCTCCGCGCTTGCAGGACTGGGTGTTGCCCACCGAAACAAAATAGAAAAATATAGGGGCAACTCCAGTCTGGTGGACAATATTGCGGAGCGATTTGGCGTCGGGGCGGGCTCGGTCAGGGTCGAGGCCATCACACTCTCGTGGAAGGGAGTGTGGTGGCATAAAGCAGTGGGGCCCCTCATCGCCCTGGGTATATCGCAAAAAACAATAAACAATTTGACATATAGGGCGATGAGGGGATCTCTCCTTAATTTTTACACTTTCAGCAGAAGAACATATAGAGCGGGTGGCGTATGATTATTAATTGTAAATACAAAAAAAAAAAAAAGAAATGTGAAATGTGAGTCAGGATTAATCCTGGCTCTCTCATCCACCCGCTCTGAATCTGAATTTATTTGTTCTGAAGCTGAAGGTGTAATGAACTTTATATTGTAAGCTGAAGATGTAACTTTATCTTTGTAAGAGGCGGCCCGCTCCTCGGAGGCCCAATAAACAAAAATAAAATCAATTCGAGTCTTTCATTCCAAAATTCGAGTTTCAATTACAATTATATTTCAAATTTGCCGCAAAGACGGCATCAGCGCTCCCTGACGGCGGCATTACGTGAGCGTTGCTACAAATTAATCTGGACTATTATATATATATAATGCTTTCCTCTTTTTAAAGAAATTAAGTATTCATCTAAAAATATTACTTTCATGCAAATTATGAAGTATCTTCGCTAAAGTGTGATATTTTAAAAATTAAAATGAAATCTTTTTTAGATATTTCATTTTTTTATTTATAAAATAAAAGGAATAGATACGTCATGGAGCGTAGTCCATTAAATTTCCTTTTCGAGTTTCCTTTGTGTCCCGCTATCATCTTCCGGGTCATTTCTCGTCATTCATAATCATTCTTTGGAAACTTAATTTTCATCATTAACTTGAATAAAATATAATCCAAGAGATAACATTCATCTTTTTACAGAGTTGGGTTGGATTAATAAATATTATGTGAGTTATATTTCCTCTGGCTTAAGGGTCAATATTATTAGTATAAATATTATCTTGACTAGAGAGTTAACAGTAGGCTTAGGGCAAGAGCTCAAGGCACAGAATTATAAGGAAAATGAGAGGCTGTTGAGTTTCGGTATGCTAATTTATTAAATAGAAATTAATTAGTATACATTCTTTGTATGTAAATATTTTTAATTTGCATTTATTCCTAGTTTAATAATTTCCAAGAAGTATTCAAGTAACCATACGATCTTGCACCATCTCGTAATATTCTATCTCACGTAGCTTTTATTGGTAATATGCTATATATTGGCATATATAATTTTTATTGTACGCTTGGCGAGATCAGCCTCAAGGGCATCCCTCTGTGTATCGAATTCAACCAAAAATATTTTTACTTTCACATTTATATTCTATAGAATATAGTAATGTGAAGTATTGAGATCGCCTGTCTCGGTCCTGACACTTTGAGAGCTTCTATCTCAGAGATGAATAAAGACTAATTTCATTTTGTAACTTCTAGATGGAAGGAATCGATGCCCTTAATAGTTAGAAACCAGATTGAAGACATAAAACCGGATATTATGGTCCCCAGAGGCCAAGGGGCAAAATCCATTGGTCAGTGCGTATTTACGTGTGTACCCCTGCGTTTCGCAACCTTAAGTCACAGAGCTACAAAATTCGAAACTTAAGCTCGATATATGCTTGAAGGAGTACAGCAATCTTTTATTTATATTTTTCAATTATTATTATTTTTCTTTTGTTTTTTTTGTTTTTTTTTTGTTTTTTTTTGTAATACTGTATTATTCTTGCTTAATAGCAGTGCACAGTGTGTGGGGCGCTTTTGGCGCTCCCAACTCTCCTGGCCTCGGTTCTGGTATTCTACTGGCGCCCATATATACATTGACATTTTACCAATAGCCACAATATGTGGCATTATTTTTGGACGGCTGATGAGGTGTTACAACCTAATTTGTAAACAAATCTATTTTCTTTCTGTAAAGGGCTGCCCCCTCTGCGTGGTGCAATAAATCAGTCATTTGAAATGCGCGGCACCGGAAGCGGACATTTTGCACGATGTTTTTTTTTGTTTTTTGTTTTTTTTTATTTTTAACTAATTTGATTTTTTTTTAAATTGGCTTACTCATCAAGTGTCGCGAAATATTAGTCGTGTATAAATTTTAAATCCGATTTGAAATAAAGGAAGGGGTGTAAATTAGGAGCGTCGCGACGATTGCAAATAAGTTGATACATGTGAAAGTAGTGCGCGTGACCAGTCAACCGCTTATTTATCAGAATTTCCCGACTTTCAAACTTCAATAACCGCTACCTGTAAAAAAGTATGACGCACTGTAGGCCCCGGCGGACCGGGGGTAGAATAGGTCCAACTAGCATCCTCCTGCTTTGCTCGCAAAAGGCAGACTAGAAGGGGTTGGACGGAGAACTAACAGCTCACCTCCGCAAAAAAACTTCCATTGCTTCCTGGTCTCAACAGGGAGAAGAGAATTATTAAGTACGCTCCAGGATAAAACCAAAATAACGAATAAAGATTCTAAAGAAGAAAAAAAGAAGTACATATTCTCCTTTTTGAGAAGCTTCTCCGTACAAGAAACTTCGATTATATGCCTCTCTTACTCTGCCTTTCTATTTTAAATTCAACCATGGATACTAATTTTTAAATAAAGTTCAAAAAGACACTTTTTCTAATATCTGGTGAATAAGAAATTACTTAAAAAATGTGTCCCGAGATATTATTAGTTGTGTATAAATTTTACACCGATTGAAATAAAGGAAGGTGGTAAATTAGGAGAGTCGCGATGATTTCAAATAAATGGTAATGTGAAAGTCGTGTGATGACCATGCCAGGTGATTTTTTACTTTATAGAGTTTAGAAGGCTCACTTATTATATATACAAAATTTGCGTTGACTTTGATCTACTGGTGAGACTTTTAATTAAAAATATCCAATTTTCATTAATATTATTATCTATCTAGATAGTTCTTTTGTCCTTCAAATTTGGAAGGGTCCTTTCTATTTTCGGTTCCCAATCACAAAAAATAGTTCAATATCATTTTAAATTGCTGCTTATTTAAGGTAGTTCTTTCACAAATGCAAAAATTTAAGAAGTCTTCTAATACTTGGAATATAAGTGTTAAAAGCATAATACACATACGTTAAAATTGAAGACGATTTACCACACCAAACATGAAATAATTGCAATTAAAAATGAAATTTTTTACATATCGTCGCCTTAGAGAGTAAACCTGTTAACTCACAACAAGGAAATTTTGCGGGAGAGAGAAAAACAAACAAAATTTAATATTGTTGTTGTGGAAAAAACTATTTTTAACATTTTTTTCTACAACTTACGATCGTAATTTTAAGTAGCAGTTTTGCTTGGACGATGCTACATCTCTTTTTCTTTCGAACGGTATTAATATGTCATATATGATAAAAAATGGAACTAGCAGGTTTACAACTCTTAAGCCGACGATATGGTAGATTGGGAAAGGGTGGCAAAATGATTATTATTTTTCATTCTACGAAATATTTCCACGTGATTCTTGACTTGAAAGCTAAAAATTACTTTTGCCGACACAGGGCGTGCTCAAGTATGCTGTAATCTGTGCATGAAAAAAGTGGTTTTTTCCTTTTTTTTTTTGAAATATCTCAAAAAATCGCTGAAACTATTTTGATTAAAAAAATTAAGCGAAACCATGGCACTTCGCTCTACAAAAAAGCTCTAATAAGTGAACATAGAAAAAATTATATTTTTCGAGATAATAATTGTTTTGTCAAAATGTCTGTTAGTCTGTCTGGTTGTCTGGTTGTCCGGTTGGATGTCCGTTAGTCTGTGCCTTACCAAATTTTTGTGGACGAGCTAGCTCAAAAACTAGTTTGAATATCGAAACCAAATTTCACACGTAGTTTTGGTCCATTGAGATTAAGAGCTTATTAGATTTTGGTGCATATCGATCCAAAATTAAGGGTGGAGGAGGAGTTAAAAATTAAAAATCTAGGCCATTTGAGCAAACTCAACCAAATTTTGTATACATAATCAGTGGACCCCAGAAGTCTAAAAATGCAAAAACTAACCGCCCAAAATGGGGGTGGGGGTGATAGGTCAAAAAATGAAAATCTTGGCCATTTACCAACCAAATTTTGTACACATAATCAGTGGGACACTAGAAGTATAAAAATGGAAAAACTACCCCCCCCCCTACATGGTTATAAATAATTTTAGGGTCCAGGTTGTATGGTAAAGTCAAGTAGATGGCCACTTCAGAACACGTCAGCTTATTTGTTAGGACTAATATGGTTATCATTCGGATAGCAAACAAAAAAAATTGAAATAATATACCTCGTAGTTTTGAGCAACCGTAAAAAAAATAAAAACATATTTGGGCGTTTATTTTTAGTGGAAGGGAATGTAAGATCGATGGCTTGGAAACGATCCATCCGCAAAGAGGATATAGTGGTGTGGGAAGTGCGAGTCACGTTAAAAAACGCAACCTAAAATTTTAGCACCGTTCAGTTATGTGTACCAAGTGGTTACGAGGCTCAGACTTTGCACGTGTGGATTGTCGCGAAAGAACTACCTTGACCAGTTGAAGAAAGTCGTATTTTATTCAAATTTGAAAACAGTTAGCTCTCACGCCACCCCGAGAAACCATGAATAGAGAGCGCCAACGAAGCCAACAGGCTTTTTCTTTTAAATGCACTTTCCATTTTAGAAGAAAATCAATTCGATTCATTTCGTAAGCTCCCATAATGTTAATTCCTCTTAACAACATTTCGATGAATTCGAGTTGTTCAAATAACCCATTAGCTTGGGATGTCGATTAATTTAGATAGAGTATTTGAATGGAGCGTAAAAGAGAAGAGATCTTATGGAGATTTGGCAAGGCAAGGTCTAATGTTTGCCTACCTCACCTTCTGCCTCTGCTAATGGCACAGGCACACTGTCTGACATTTTCAAATTGTCTAATTCTTTATTGGTTCGAGGATCATAAATGCGCAGAGGAAACATTCAGATCTGGATGGAACAAAAACGCCCATCAATTGCCAAATAATAAATTCTCGCCCTGCCAGCGTTAATGAATTGCGTTAATGGAATTCCAAACACGATAACGTTTTCTTTCAATATTAATGAAAACATCAAAGTCACTTCCGGGCAAGAAAATCAACTGGTGTGTGCACCACACCAGATTCAATTATCACCGCCATAATTAAAATCATAATTACTTGCTCGACCGGAAAACTTGTTATTCATCATTACCATAGAATTATAAGACTGGTTTGACGCCTCTGTTCCACTGCCCTATTCCATACCAAGTTTTTCATTTCTCTAACAAAAAACTTCCAAATTCTGAAAAATTTATTCGTTTTTAAAATTTTTGAAATGTTTAGTTTTCAAGCAATAGTTTTTCTACCTGCTTGTGTAAATTCCGATCACCCAGGTAAACTCAAGGTCGAGAAATTATAGAGTCTTGAAAAATATGAAAACTTTTTTGATCGGTCTTTTTGCCATTAGCCAATATAAGATCACTATTAATTAAATTGATCTACTATGTTTAGGGATCAGATTATAGCCTGTTGCCTCAGAGTCGGATTGGAACCCGCTCCAGCTTGATCAGCAGGCTTTTATTATTTTATTTTATTTTTTATTATTTAATAAATATGCGGGTGAGTGATTCATTGATTAGAATCTGATGGGAAATTTACTAAAAAGGCATGGATGAATCATCCTTTTTAGAGCTAAGCTATTGCATGAATGCTAATTACAAGTGCAGACCTGTTTCACCAATTACAAGCGCAGATCTGGTTCAAGCTATTAAAGCTTAAACTCTTAATTTAAGTTTCTCTTAATAAAATACATCCATCTTACAAGTTTCAACTTCCTAAATCTCATCGTTTGCCGATAATCTATATAATAAAAATGAATTTCTGTTTCTTCGTAAGCGCAGATCTCTCAAATGCCTGGACCGATTTGGCTAATTTTTTTTTTAATGTTCGTAATAGTCCAATTCAGGTTAATACGTAAAAAAAAAATTGGAAAAGTTGCCCGGAAAATTGGAAAATTCAGGAAAAACTAAAAAAAAATTCAGGTTAGCCAACATAGCTTGCCAAACAATAAAAGAACTAAACTAGCAAAAAAAACAAGTGTTGGCGGCCCTGTTTGTAAGATTTTTGAGTGTCATTCATTCTCAATAGTTCTAACCACATTATCGTTGAAGAAGAATTTAATACTGCAACAAAGATTTAAAAAAACTATCTATTTTTTAAAGTACATTTAAAACCAAAAATTAAAAAAAAATCGTCATGATAACTAAATTTTTGAAAAAGTTATGGTTATTTAAAAAAAAGCTATTTTTTCAAAAATTCCTAACTTCTTTTGGGTTGGGTGAAAAAATTTGAAAAAAATTCTGAAAACCGTCTTTAATAGGGTAGAAAAAAATAAAAAAGTTTCAGCCAAGCTTTTGATTATATATATAGATGAAAAATATTTAATTTAAAATAAAATATGTTATTTAAAAATCATTTTTCTTAAAAATACCCTTGGGAATCTCACCTCATCTTTTTTCTATTGTATTTAAGACCCTCAGCCATTTCAAAAGAACTAAGCCTTTTGGCTTTTGTATTCGAGCTCAAATTCATTCATTTCAATATTATTTATTTATTTCAAAGTTAATTATAAAGGATTATTGTAATTAAACCTAAATTTTCTATAATCTAATCATATTGAAGCTAGTATAATAATAATAAGTTGTCACTTAAGTTGGACGAAGCATACCAGAGTCTTGAAAAAGTTTTCATTTTTTTTTATAATAATATTATAATGTTAATAATGGTATAATGTTTTGCGATCAGATTTAAAAATGTATAGTTAAAATTAAAATGAGAATCGCTGTTTTATGAAATATAAATTTATAACTATGTAAATGAAAACAAAAACATGTTTTTATAACTAAAAAATATTTTTTTCTTTTGTTTCAGGTAAGAGTCTTCATTTATTTATCACGAACTACAAATTCTCAGATTAAAAGGTAGGAATGTTTTTTACTTCCCCTGTATTTCATTATATAATTACAAAAGTTTCGCTTTTTATGGTACATACTTAATTTTTTACTGGGTTTAATTTATTCTGCTACTTTTCTCACAAAATTTTCATTTAAGTATTTAAATATAATATTTAAAGCAGTAGTTTAAAATAATAAGGCGGAAATAAAATAATAATAATAATCACAAGTCACACGAAAATTTCGAGAAACTGGCAAAGATCGTTATGCCTAAATAGATCTTCAATATAACACAGTTTACGCATTATAAACAGTTTCCTAAATTGAAGATTATCTGAGAGGATTAATATTACCCAGTAGGTGAATCCCTTTCTACATCGACCGAGCCTAATCCCAATTAAAATCCAAAGGATAGGTGAAAGGTTTCAGCGTAAGCTGACAAAGTGCATTAACTCAGATAATAATCATGTTTATTCCAGTTTTGAAAAATTAGAACTTAAACTTGAAGAAAAATCATTTTCACACAGGATTTTTTTCTATCAGTCTCTCTGACAATTTAAGTATGTATTTTTATTTTTATACACAGTATAACTTGAAAAGAAATATTATAGAGAGTTATCCTGGAACCAAAATATTTCTGTTTCCAAAACTTAAGTATTGATTAGATTTATAGTAAGTATTTCCAAACAAAAAATAATTTTTATAAAAAAAAATAAAACCGACTTCAAAAAACTTAAAATGCAATAAATAAAAATAATAATAACTCAACAATAAAATAAAAAACACCAAAAGGTATAAAATAATTATCTTATTTAGTTACAACTAAATGACGAAATATTAACATCAAATTACTTTTTGAAGTCGGTGCCAAACCAACTATACCTATAAGCGAGCGTACCGGCCAAACGTACTAACTAAGATCCGTCAAGTGCGATTCATAAAATGTATATGTTTGGCACTGACTTCAAAAAGTAATTTCATGTTAATATTATTTCGTCGTTTAGTTGTAACTAAATAAGATAATTATTTTATACACTTTTAATGTATTTTATTTGATTTTTGAGTTATTATTATTTTATTTGTTGCATTTAAGTTTTTTGAAATCGGTTTTATTTTTTTTATAAAAGTTATTTTTATTTTTCTCTTTTTAGTGATGTTATTAATAGTGACTTAATATAATACCTTGCATGCATCTCGTAAGAGAAAGCGTCAGGCGAATGAATCAGAAAATGATAATAAAATTCAATTCATAAATATAGAAATTCTCTCAAAACGTTTGCGGGTTTTAAATGAATGTTATAAGATTTTTTATAAAAGATTTTATTTTTCAAAATTTCCATTATTTGCTCATAAGAATTGGAGATTTACTTTATTTCGTAGTTGATCATATCATCAGAACTTGACCAAATTAATATGGCACCATCCCTAAGATACGCCACTTTCCAATAAAAAACGAATCATCTAGAACCCCACTGCAAAAAAATCTTCAAAATCGGTTCACAATTGGCGGAGATATCAGGTAACAGAAAAAAAAATTCAGTCGAATAGAGAACCTCCTCCTTTTTTGAAGTCGGTTAAAAATTAAGAAATGAGAAAGAATGATCAAATTTATTCTCGAATATTAACTCGCGATATTTAATCAATTTATTTAAATTTAATATAAACATATCTATTAAAATCTTTGATTAGACCTAAATTCATTTTGTTAAAAATAAAGAAAATCAGTGAAATCTTAAATTGTCCTACGTCAAATCAACTGATCTATGATACTCAAGTTTGTAGTTGATATGTTTCACCTTTCTGTCTTGACTTTTCACTTAACCAACTTAAAATGTTTTCTGACAATCATAAGTAAAGAAGGTATCGAATTTGGAAAAAAAATTCACTTTTTCTTCCACTTTGAATCTTGCGAAACAAAAGAATATTTCCATCATATTAAATTAAAGAATTCAACATTAGTAGACGAACTGGTAGAACTCTGAGATACCGAACAAAAAATAATTTATTAGAACGTCATTTTCTTAAAAACCGACGTTTTGGAGGATCTTCTATCCTTCTTGAAGGTTTACAAGAGCCAATAAAGGTATCTAACTCCTTGTTATCTTTAACAATGCTTGTTTGTTGTTATAGTTTGCCATTAATATCAATAAATCCTCTCCTGAAGAAGGTGGTTACAAGCCCCTTACATAGCCCCCACAAGGGGGGTCCAAGTGCAACTGTGGGTCCCGGGCCTCCGCGTTTTCTTAGGGGGACATGTTCAAAAAAAAATGGGAAGGATGACCAACTTTTTCCATTTCATAAAAACACATATTTATTCCATAATAAGGGGCCCCGGCCCAAAATTTCATGTGGGGCATGATCCCTTATAATCCATTACGAATGGAACTCGGTTATTATAGTACTTATTTATTTATTCATCATATATGTATATATGTTAATATATACATATTATATTAAAAGCTAACAAAATCAAATATGTAAATACGTAAATACTTAGATACATACACACATATAATTTAACATTAATAATAATAAAATTTGCTAGTGCTTCCCATAATCTGGAGAATAGACAATGCGCGGTTCTCGACCTATGGCTAGTTCAATCGCAGGTGTTAGATTAATCATTCTAGGATCCTTTATTCCGGCCTCCAAGACGGTGGATTACAGGGACTCGCCAGTGCCCCCTAAAAATAAAATGTTTCTTATTGGAAGAACAGGCGAAAGCCTATGAAGAAGATGAAGAAGAAGAAGAAGAAGAATAAAATTTAACCATCTATAAGAACAATTATTAAAGTCATGATATCGGGGAAATAAGGACTATATTTTTATGCAGATAATTTATATTTTATTGCCAACGTTTCATCAACTTTGTTGACTTCCTCAGGGCTCAAATAGTTATCTTCCCTGCATATTTGTCATTATTATAATTATTCTTTCTTAGTAATAATAATCAATCAAGTCATTAACATCAATATTAATTATTTGAGGCCTGAAGAAGTCAAAAAAGTTGATGAAACGTTGGCAATAAAATATAAATTATCTGAATAAAAAATATAGTCCTTATTTCCCGATAACAACTTTAATAATTTAATCGATGGACATAAGTAATCAAAATATAAGAACTATCTTAAGTCGAGAGTTAAACTTCAGCAAAAAACAAACATCAATCAAGAAATTAACAGAAAAATATAAAATAAATGACATTAAAAAATTAAAAAAAACCCATAAAAATAACAAAAATGAAAAATTAAAATGTCCTTACAAAATCATACTTTAAGAGAGACAGAATCAATTAAAAATCTTTAAAAGAATGAGAATGACTTTGCAATACATATATTATTTAATTCAGAATTTGCAGTTTTTATTAGCCTGCCTTTCCATCAACTCTTCTACAAATTTAATTAATTATTCAGTTTCTTTTATTTTATTTTTTAATTTTCATAATATTATGCTAAAATTGGAGCAGCCCAACGACCTGAATGTAGACCCATATTAAAACCCGCAAACGCTTGATGAAACCTCGAGAAATGGTCTAATTATGACTCACTAGAGAATTAGAAAAGCGACATCCCTTAAAAAGAGAATATACCCTTGAAGGTACTCGCAAAAGTTAACCAAAATATACACATTAAAAATGATAAATCATTTCCTATTTGCAACTTAATAATTTTTTCCTGTTTTCCTCAAAAAGCGGAATTGACTGATTTGAGAAGGTAATCTGATTTCGCATTTTTTTTTTTCGAATTTTCTCGCCAATTTTATTTGATTGATATGTTTTTTCGGCGCACTTCTCCCTCTCATTTCCTCTCCGAGAATCCACTCGGGACCATAGGGTTTCCTTCGAGTAAGAGCGGCAAGGCACATGTAGAATGTGGATGGGTATGAAGTGCAGGGAGGGCAGGGAATCGATAAAGCAGCGCAGCTCTTTCGAGGTGACCCACCAAGGGTTGCAGCATTCGGCCCCTTCTGATCCGCAACGCCCCTCGCCAGAAAACGATCGTTTCTTTCAAAGCAAACCGACGATTGGAATTCTTCGATAGTTTTCCTTGCATTCCCCGATGTAAACATTTGATCTCATTGGAGAAAAAAAATCTCCCAAAAGCTATTTTCACATCCTTTTCACCATTGCAAATATATAGCAACTCAGAACTACTTAAATAAACTATCTGATTGAAAGTATCGCGCCTTTTGGTTTGAGGGGTGTAAGCAAATACTGTATATAACGATCTCAACAAAAACACTTGTGTAAAAAAAGGCCAAGTTCGATTAATAAAATCAGTTTGCCAAATAAAGTAGTGAGATCTAATGTGCTGCCAAGTTCAACATCATCAATTTATTAAATGAGTCGAGAATATATTAGTAACTTCAATTAAAACGCATGTTTTCATTTCACATGTCCCTCTATATTTTTTATTGATTTCACATTTTTAGTTGAAATTATTTTCCTAAAACTTGGCTTTTACGCATTAAATTATTATTATTTGATAGAGTTTTTCTTTAGGAGACGGACTGGTATAAATATGCAATTGGATGTTGATGAAAGCAGTCCACGGTGGTTGTAAAAAATAAGACTATAGAGGTTTTATTATTTTACATTTATTTGTTAAACCGACGTTTCGGAGATTTATTCTCTCCTTCTTCAGGGTGACTTTTTGTTACCCTGAAGAAGGAGAGAATAAATCTCCGAAACGTCGGTTTAACAAATAAATGTAAAATAATAAAACCTCTATAGTCTTATTTTTACAACCACCGTGGACTGCTTTCATCAACATCCAATTGCATTATTATTATTGTTTGATAGGACCTCCACCACTCCCTCTTATTAAGATCCCATGATATGGTAACTAGTAATTCGTGACATACATAATAATGCGTAAAAGCCATGTTTTATGAAAATAATTTCAACTAAAAATGTGAAATCAATAAAAAATATAGAGGGACATGTGAAATGAAAAACATGTGTTTTAATTGAAGTTACTAATATATTCTTGACTCATTTAATAAATTGATGATGTTGAACTTGGCAGCACATTAGATCTCACTACTTTTTTGGCAAACGGATTTTATTAATCGAACTTGGCCTTTTTTACACAAGTGTTTTTGTTGAGATTTCACTTCTTTTTGTAAGTTGGATTTATCCTATAAATTTAACCCCTTCATTTCGGGCCCCGAAGAAGGAAAAGTTTCGATTTTTCAATTTCGTCCTTTATTAATGTGTCAAGCTTTACCAGTATGCCAAATTTCAGCATTCTAGGTTCATTGAATTTTTAGTTTATGTTAATTAAGTCTATAACTTCACCCCTTCATTTTAGGTCCTAAAGAAGGGAAAGTTTCGACTTTTGGATTTTTTCCCATTAATTGTACCCCAAACTCTACCTGCCTGCCAAATTTCAGCATTCTAGGGTTAGCGGAAGTACTCTAGAATTTTGATGAGTGAGTGAGTGAGTGACGAAATTGGATGGTATAAACAGTAGAAATATGAAATTTTGTAATTTAGTTAAGCTTATGGACCAGTATTCTGGAAAAAAACTTCAGCCATGTAGAGGTTTCCATTACGAAGTTACAGAGGCGTCAAAATGGCCTGAGTTGTTTCCTGTAAAGGGTAGTCTGGCAGTGCACACATCCTCGCTCGAATCGAACTTGGCTGGGGCACTGCCGTGCCCCCAGATACAGGACAGCCTGTTTTTGGCATCATGAATTTCAGCGCCGCCATGAATTCTTGGCGGCCGAGCTGGCCCAGCATGTGGTTCTTTCAAATCTCTATTTCAAATTAACCACTTACATGTGATATTTTCTATTATGCGCTATATGTATTTTCATCCTAGCCCGCTAGAGTGCGAAGTTTTCATGATACCGAAGATTTTGACAGGCTGTCCAGTATTGATATATACAGTATTTGGTGTAAGCCCTCAAGGCAGCTGTGTTTAGTTTAACCGACTAACAGATGTCGGTCGTTAAAGGGGAATGTTTTCGCTGAAGTAAACGTGCAATCGAAGTTGATGCCAATTTTGAACCCTAGGTATCTATTTGTGAACTAATCGATTGATATAGACAGATACCTATGGTCAACAGGAACTCATTCCTTTCGACTCTGCTTTAACTCCGATATTTGCTAACTTAATCCTAGAACACACCAGATTTTTCACAATCACAAAGTCACGAGCTGGGCCTGTCAGGACCACTATATGTGTAATTGGTTTATAACACATTTTTCAAAAATTTATTATATTCATTTTGTTATTAATTTATATCAAGATTTATAAAAATAAATAAAAAATCAATACTTTTTTACTGTTTTAATACACAGAAAAACCCAAGGCCCGAGAATCCATCTTATGACTTTGTGTTTGTAAAATGGTTCCACGAAAAAATTCGATATATAACATTTTTTTTCAAAAATCCTTAGTACTATATACTATACTTTTGTTATGTATTATTAATGAAGAAATATTAAAAACTTGGAATTTATAGGACCCTTTTTCTGAAACTTATAGAAAATAAAAGTTGTGTCCGGGACCGACAGGCCCGGGTTATGCGTTCTAGGGTTAAAGTTTGTAATATTAGAAGAATTGTCTCTTTGGAGAGACGGTCTGGTATAACTTTAATGGAGAATTGGTGGAAGGCACGCATAAGGATAATGATAAATAAAATAAATTTTTTGGAAAGTAATTTTCATCCTCTTATAAAACCGATGTTTCTGAGGATCCTTCTCCGAAATGTATTCGGAATTGTTTTTTTTTTTTTTAATGCAATCGAATGCAAGAAGGGGTGCACCAGTAAAGATGCAGCCCCTATGGATCTCGAAAGACCCTTGCATTACCGAAGAGAAGAGAAGTAGATTAAGTGAGAGGGTGTAGACGTAGGTGTCTATGCACTCCGGTTTTGAAGGTTTGAAGATTATAGGTGCTGGGAAAAGATAGAGGCTGGAAGAGAGTTCCAGTTCCTTGAAGTCATGGGGATATATGTATTCGCGAATGAAGTGGTCCGGCACTTTTCTAATTTGACCGCGAGAGAGTGTTGGGAGTCGGCAAAACGCGTGCTACGTGCAAAGCATGCTTTGGGGGGAATTATTGATTTTATCTCATCAGAGCACCTGCCGTGATAGTATCTATAGAAAAGGGAAAGGGCAGAGACATCTCTTCGATGAGCCAGCGAGTCGAGGAGTCGGTGAGGGTAGAATCGTCAATTAGCCTGACGGCTCGTTTCTGAATTGCATCCAGGGTAGCAAGAGAGTAGTTTGAGGCTCCTCTCCATAGATGAGAGCCGTATTCGAGACAGGGGCGGATTTGGGCCTTGTAGATGGTGAGAAGTTGTGGGGGTTTTTAAAATCGCTTGGACCTGAATAAGAAGCCAATCTTCCTTGCTGCAGATTTCGCCACAGAGGAGATGTGTTCATTCCATTCATTCCATTTTTCCATTATCCATAGGCTGCCTTTCATCAATTCTCCATTCACATTTTTTTCTTTTAATAAATTTTCATTAAAACACTTATTATCATTTTTTAATTCTTCTAAATCTTAAGTTAAAAATAAAATTCTTTCTTCTTCTCTTCACGATGGAGGGGCCAACCCAGGCCTTTAGGGGTTGTACCTTTTTGGGGTAACTCCTTCTCTCATCATTACTATATCATAAAAAAAGTAAATTGTATTCTTTCAAACTCAATGGCTATTTATCAACAATTGAAAAGATTTAATAATCTTGATAAACTATTTTTGTTTCTTAATATTTATTCAGGGGCTCGGGTTAGGCTAGGGGTAGCTTGTCAGCCTGCTAACCAAGTGGACCCAGGTTCGAATCCGACTCGAGGCATCCGGCTAAAATCTGACCCCGGGGTAGAGACAAATTAAAAAAAAAATAATATCGTAAATTGGCTTATGGCTAGAAAGTCCGAAATGCCATAAAAAAAAACAAATATTTATTCACTAAAAATTTTCGGTCAATACTGGATGTTCATCTTCATTGTTAATAAAAGAATTAAACATTTCATTAAAAATACTTCTTCAGACTAATTCAAACATTCATCCTCTAATATATCTTCTTTTAATTTTGGACTTCTTGTTAATTCATATTAAATTTTTATTAATAATTGTTACATCTTTCCACTCTTTTAAATATTGAGTTACATACTACTACTTAGATCAAAAATAATTAAATGAAACAAAATACCTATCGCAACAATTTTAATAACTGATAAACAAGATTCTAAATACGTATTTTAATTACTTAAAAAAATACCAAATACAAATCTTTTTCATTTAATCACTTAGGTACTATTTTTTAAGAGCATCACTCAAGAGCCTGGTTTACTAATGATTATTTGATCCTTGGAATATAATGATTGTTAAAATAGAAATACAAGCTCTATAAGGCTGAATCATATATTAATTTTATTTGTCTCTTCTAAATTGTAACCTGGATTACATGCTCTTCACAGTGCCAAGCCGACAAGGACGAATTTAAACCTTCTTTAGTGTAAAAAGTTGAGTAGGTGTAAAATAGCAACTGGCCCTAAATAGAAAGCCAAGTTACTCTGAAAACTTAAAAATACCTGGCCAAATGGCATTAAGTGGTGGTCATATAAGAAAATAAATAAATATTTACTCGATCTGCCCTCGAGAGTAGTTTTCGGGATCGCGTAGACTCTACAGCAAATAATTTCTATTTACATTTAAGTATACGTATGCTATTTCGAAAATACGAAAAATTAACTGTTAAATATTGTAGGAAAAAATACCAAAACATATCTAAGGGATCCCTAAGTAAGAGAGTACTGAAATTAATTCATTAAAAATTCTATTCTATTCTCTTTCTTGTTCTGTAGTTTATGTATTACGTCAGGGATTGTAGTTTTTTTGTAGTAAATATAAGTATTTCATTAATTATTTTATTAATAAAATAATAATAATTATAATAAAGTTAGAAAGGGCCGAATACAAGGTGAATCCGTCCCAATGTAGGGGCCAGATAATAGTCACCGAGGGCCGTAGTTTTGTAATCACTATACTATGGTATTATTTTGCAAGGATTGTCGCTATGGAGATTACCATCTGCGTTACTATTAATTAGATTGAATGCCAAATTCAAATGGTCATTAATATTGATATTTCTAGTAAATTTATTCTATTTACTATAAAATTTAATAAAACGTGATTTGATCATTGTTAATACATAAGTAATGATGTGAGTTACATCTCTATATGTGCTTTTCATACAAATTGAGGTATTGATAAATTATTATTAACTCAGCTGGACATGGGACCATCCATCAAACATTGTTTATCATTTCTTCAGATTGACAAATCCCAACTGATAATTGCATCATGATTAATGCCTTAATATCAACCGGGACTGTGTGATGTGGGATGGATGCTCTGATGGAAATCTCTCTCTAGGATTGTCTGCTTTCTCTCTCTCGAGGGTTGCAAATCACCCGTAAAGAAATTACGATCCTTTTGTCCACACGTTTCGAACATCATTTATCTTGAAAACGTGCTAAGTTAAATACAGTAATGGCCCTCGTCAGTTGTGTCTTTCAAAAGTAAAGAAGGCACAAAATATATTTTAAAAGGCTTGAGAAACCATCGGTGGGTCAGAGGCAGTAACAGTCAAAGGTGAGATTTCGTAAAAGATATTATGGATCAAGTTTTTTTTGTGTCCGTAGCCAAGTAACAAGTTGAAATAAAATGAAGTTCTTTTTCCATGAAGCAATAATTGACCTCCGAGCTAGGCAATCGCAGGAAGTGTGAACCGCTCTGCAAGATAGTTCTCAGTGCAAATAATAAAATCAATTACTTTCTAAATTACATCAAAAAAATAGATAAGATAGATGGGAAGGGTCCCATAAGGGTCTATGTTAAAAAAGGATATACGAGTTTTAGCGCCTCTAGTGACCATGACCGATCATTAAAAGATTTATGGAATATGAATATTTACATATTGTACAAAATGATCGATAATTATCAATAACGAACAATATATTTTGAGAGATAATACTTTATTTAAAATATAATTCATCTATATTAAATCATTTTTTGATCATAAAAAAAGAATGAATAATTTTAATTACCCGGTCACGATCACCAGATGGGATTTTTGTCGATACGCAAGCCTTCCTCTTTATCTCATCCTCTTTGAATTACATTATCTACCATCTCATCCCTTGTCCCAAAATGAATTTTTAGGACGATTCGGCCACAAATTATATTTTACAATTGATCATGTTTAAACTTTGTTTATGTATATGGGCCCATCATATCTTTTACATATACAGGGCGATTCACGGTCTATGGCACGTTAGATGTTTATGGAAAACGGAACCCAGGATTTTTCTGAAAATTTAGCACCTTACATTTTCTTTCCTGTTCTATCGATCTAAAATATTTTCAGCATTGCGGCGTTTCGGTTTCCATCGAAAAGTCGTAGCAACTTTATTTTTTTAAACGGAACACGCTTAATATTTCCATAGCTAGTTAAAATTAAATTCATTAAAAAGTAATTTTCCACGAAAATGCGCCTTTATTAAGAAAACTTGACGTTTTAGGTATAGGGACATGACATATCGTCTTAAAGCATTTTTCTTCGTCTTTCAATTTATTGAGTAATACCTATATAGGGGGTCTCATTTGAAAAAACGAACTTTTGATCTCGTTTATGAATAACGGAAATAATTGTAATCTTAGCACGCCCTGTATTATATGGAGTCGATTTCTCGGCGTAAATTAAATATTTCGGGTCTGTCTAAACTACCACCAAAATATCAATTTTTCATGAATTGAGAGCACTAATTTATTTAAGTTTAATTAGGGCCATGTTTTGGACCATATTTAACACAAATTATTTTTTATCTCAAAAACCGAGAGAGATAGGAATAGGACAATATTAACAAAAAAGTATTTTAATAAAAGGAGGGTTCTAAAAACGTGTTAATATATGGCGTGTTCTATTAAAAAAAAATAAAGTTGCTACGACTTTTCGATGGAATCCGAAACGTCGCAATGCTGAAAATATTTTAGATCGATAGAACGGGTAAGAATATGTAAGGTGCTAAATTTTCAGAAAAATCCTGCGTTCCGTTTTCCATAACCGTCTAACATGCCATCGACCGTGAATCACCCTGTATAACAAAAATATAAAATCAACCAAACAAGTTTAATTATCGAAATAGAATTCTTTAAAATACTCTAAATGTTTTCGATCGCGACTTTAATAGAATTTTCATAGCTAATGCATTAAGTTCCAAATCAATGTATCACAACTAATAAACATTAAATTGTTAATGGTATTTGGGCAAAATAAAATTTTCCAATATATCATCAAAAGCAATTCCATATCAACGAGATCTGATTTTATTGGCCAGTTGCTCTCTTAACAAGCTAATTTTCAATACTCTAACAAATGTATATTACAAAATCCGCAATTGCTTTTGACCTATTTGGTATCCCGCTATCTGATCATCAAATTTATGTTTTGTTTGTTATTTTATATCCTTATATAAAACGTTTCTATAATTTTTCCTCTTGATTTTTGGTTTTAGAAATGAAAATAAAAAGCAATTAAAAGTAATATAAAAGACGATTTTATTGATTACTCTTTATCAATCAACTCTGGTACGCTCGGCAAAACAAAATATTTTCAAATAAATCATCTTTTTATTCATCTTTGGATTGCCTTCCATTCAATTCCCTCTTTTCATTTACTTACATTAATTTTCATTATAAAATTGAAGAAGGTTGAAAGTTTCCTATTCTAATAAAAACAGTTTATTTATTTATTTTGCTTTTTATATAAAATCTTTTGAATAGAGAGAAGCGAGCAGCAGTTGTAATTTGGCAACTCGAAGGAAAGAAATCCAATAAGTTTTCAAAGAGAGGATTCAATAAAGCCGGGCCAACAGAGAATCGCAAAAGAGAACTATCCTTTAAGTAAAATAATGTTATTCATTAATTTTTCTGTGCAGATATGCGATCTTTAAAACATCCATTGCAGTTCTACACTAAAAATACAATTTCTTTATAGTAAAAATACGGTATTGATAGAGTTGAGCATTTTTAATGAGCTCTTCTTTATTCCAAAGATATTTTATTAATAATCAAGATATATCGTTATTATTCCAAATATGACCAAATTTTTAGGTATTTAATCCAAATATTTTATATACTTGAGCGATCTATTTTATTCTATTAGATATATCTCTTAATATTAAATGAATGTCTTGTTTACTTCTAGTAAAACGTCTTATTTTATATAAAGGAATGTCTTGTTATAATAAATCGACTTAGATTTTTTCAAATAGTGATATCTTAATAATTAAGATATTTAAAAAAAAATTAACAAAAATTTTGTTTACATTAATAATTGTTTTTTTTTTACTTTACCATACAGGGTATGGTCAAGTATTGTAATCGTGCATGAAAAAAGTGGTTTTTTTCCATTTTTTTCGAAATATCTCAAAAACGGCTGAAATTATTTTGATTAAAAAAATTGAGCGAAACCATGTCATTTTGCTCTACAAAAAAGCTCTAATAAGTGAACATCGAAAAAATTATATTTTTTGAGATAATAATTGTTTTGTCAAAATGTCTGTTTGTCTGTTAGTCTCCGTGCGTTACCAAATTATTGTGGACGAGCTAGCTCAAAAACTAGTTTGAATATCGAAACCAAATTTCACATGTAGTTTTGGTCCATTGAGATTAAGAGCTGATGAGATTTTGGTGCATATCGACCCAAAATTAAGAGGGGTGGAGGGGGGTCAAAAAATGAAAATCTTGGCCATATACCAATCTCAATCAAATTTTGTATACATAATCAGTGGACCCCGTGAAGTATAAAAAATACAAAAACTAACAGCCCAAATTGTGTGTGTGTGGGGGGGGGGGGGGGGGGGGTCAAAAAATGAAAATCTTGGCCATATACCAAACTCAACCAAATTTTGTATACATAATCAGTAGGACACCAAAAGTATTAAAATGCAAAAACTAATCCCCCCTTACATGATTATAAATAATTTTAGGGGCCATGTTGTATGGTAAAGTCAAGTGGATGGCCACATCAGAACAGGTCAGCTTATTTATTTTAATTTTAAAAACCACTATAACATTATAAGAAATTTTACTATATATTAAAATTAGATTACCTCATAACTTAAATCAAATATAAAAATTCAAATTTTTATCTAATAATTCAACCAAATGAATAAATAAAATAAATATTTATATAATTCATTTGATTGAATATAGATTCTACATCAAATGAATATACTCATCTTCTAGTCAGAATATACATACTTACCTATATTTATTATAAATAAAAAATATTCATGTTTATATCATGTCTTTTCGTAATTACGTATTATTCCATTATTTAAATACCCAACTATTAAATTTAACTATTCCACTATTTTACTCAAATAACAATATTTTCATAATTTACTTATTGGTTCTTGGTTCGAATAGCGACATCTTAATTATTAATATATCTATAATTGATCCGAAAATATGAGAATACTTAAAATACGTATATCATTTATTCATATTGAACAGAGATGGATTTCGCCATAATTAACTTCACTCATCTATTCATAACAAATATAATTTCTTAACTATAAATATATCCTTTTTCAGAGTAGTTTCCGAAAAGAAAATTATTTTTTTCCAATCTTATTTTTATTTTCTTATTCAATCCGCTTATTTTTAATCTGTATCATTTAATTAAACTAGATTTCCGTTACGAATAGATAGACATGTACTGTATAGAAACTACAAATAGTAGTAATAAAACTTTTATTACCAATTGAAGCTTAGAATATATCTAAAAGAATTTAATTAAGAAAAAGAAAAATCAAGCTGAAAGAATTTTAATTTGATTTTTTAGGTCATAATTAAGAGAGTTCTGTCTGTTGTCTGTCTGACATCCATTTGGTTTTCTATTCTCTTCATTATCTCTTCTATTATCATCAGATGGAATTGTCTAAGCTGTAAGGGGTAAGGACATCCTCGCTTCATTAAACGTCATCTCTCCATTCAAGAATTGCCCATCTGTTTATCTGACATTCATGCATTCGAATAACCTGTCAAATTCCAATTTCGCTTCTACTTAGTAATTTACTATTCTATCCAATGCGTCAACTACACCTATTATTTGAGGGATTTCGGTATTAGATATCACATCTACAAAACGTTAGGCTAAAATCAAATTCAGTGAAGATTAGGCGGCAGGGAGGCATCAGCCAACAATTAATTTCTTGGTTGAAAAGATTACACAAAAAACTGAAGGTCGTTGAAAGCCTTTTGAGTAAATGTTTTCGAAACCAAAAAACTTAAATTTTCAAAAATCAGAAAAAATAGGCTGACGTGTTCTGATGTGGCCATCCACTTGACTTTACTATACAACCTGGCCACTAAAATTATTTATAAACATGTAGGGGGGGTTAGTTTTTGCATTTTTATACTTCTGGGGTCCAACTGATTAAGTATTCAAAATTTGGTTGAGTTTGATAAATGGCCAAGATTTTCATTTTTTGACCCCCCTCATTTTGGAGTTTTTGCATTTTTATACTTCTGGGGGTCCACTGATTATGTATACAAAATTTGGTTGAATTTGCTCAAACGGCCTAGATTTTTAATTTTTAACCTCCCCCCCCCACCCATCCCCTCCACCCAAAACTACGCATGAATTTGGTTTCAATATTCACACTAGTTTTTGAGCTAGCTCGTTCTCAATTAAGAAGTTAATCTGTTATTCTGTCTGTCTGTAGACAGATTAACTATCTGTCTGTAGACAGAATAACAGATTAACTAACAGACATTTTGACAAAACAATTATTATCTCAAAAAATATAATTTTTTCGATGTTCACTTATTAGAGCTTTTTTGTAGAGAAAAATGCCATGGTTTCGCTAAATTTTTTTAATCAAAATAGTTTCAGCCGTTTTTGAGATATTTCGAAAAAAAAGGAAGAAAAACACTTTTTTCATGCGCGATTACAATACTTGACCATATCCCTATATGGTAAAGTATAAATAATTAATTAGGTTACTGCCATCTAGGTTGAACTTTTTAATTCAAAAATTTTCAATTTTTTTCAATATTTGTATTATTATGCACTAAGAAACCAAGAAAACATTATTGTGGTACTAATCATTATAAAAATTAAAGTATCACCATTTTCCTCTATTCCTCTACGCTGCTGGTTCTTCAGCTTGGTTCTTTTTGGCCCATACTCGTGATGTTAGCTGCTGTGGTGGTCTATAATTTCTCTTATTAATAACACCATAATTATGACAAGTAAATCCAGCTCTAGGCTAAATTGAGAGAACACCAAAGGAGCGCCAAAATCGTATTAAACTTGATCGATTCTCTTCATCTCAGTCTTGATGAATTTCAGCTCGTGCAATTAATTATTATGAAATTCGTCTAGTCTCGCTTCATTCACGCATAGTTAATTTGAAGGCTTCGGAAATAGATTGCATGAAATACTTAGGAAAATGGGTAACTTGAAGACAACAAAATGTACGATATCTGTTTAAAAAAAATATATATCTGAACGTGTTAGGTCTTAAGTAATTAACAAAAAATTATTGAATATGTTTTTTTTTATAAATATACACCTACATGCTTAGAATTTTATTTTATATTAGAAAAATAAAAAGTGGGATTTCAAACTCTCACATAAATTTATTGGTGCTGTTGCCTTATACTATATCTTTTGCTACATTATTATGTTTCTCCGATATATATAAATATATATATTTCGAGACGTCATGGTGGAAATTCCGTTCTAAATTTGATGAATGTCCGTTTTTACGTGATCTGCACTTAAAAAAGGAGAAAGAGACAGAAACACATAAAATACAATATATAATCTTTAAAAAATAAATTTGAATTAATGGCTATTTTTGAAATCTGTCTAAATTTATTAAAATAAATTGTTAAAAATTGTATCTAATAATTGGTCAAGCAAGTATGAAAAATAACGATAAAAAATTCAGGTGCATTTATAAGGTTAAATGTTTAGTAAAATGTAGACCAATTTAAAAGTTAGTGATTTCTAAATTGATGATGGCTCTGCTTGAAATGGCATCCATATAAATACATAACACCATAGAATTTTTAGTGATAGGGATTCTCAAATCATTGAATGTTCGTTCAATATACCGAAGTTAGACCGAAATATGACAGGTATTTCTTACTTTAATGTCAACTCAAGGAGTCTATTGTTTGACAGGGGGTAGACAAACTGGCTCAGAAGAAGAAAATATATGTTCCATCTAGCTGACGAAAATTATTTTTTAAATGTAATTTCTGCAAGTTCATAATTTACTAAGTCTAAATTCTAAATAGTTGTTTGCAATGGAGATAAACACAAAGACATAATAGACAGAAAACATTTTCTCCCCGTTTTAGTTTGATGGAGTGCTTTTGAAAATTTTCAAAAATCGAAATTCTAAAAATATTCTAATAAAATGTATAGTTTGACTGTACACGGGAAATGTTTTAATGATGAAGATTACATTTTTGAGTAAAGAGTTGTATAGGTACTTTCTATACCTAAATGTCAGATTTGTTAGACCTCGGGAAGCAAGTCAAGTCCCATGATTACATTTTAGGTATTTGGGTTAAATTCCCGAAGAAGTGAATTGAACCCTTCTGACACAATAATTATTATCCATAACACGTCCCTTGATTTTCTATAGATATCTTAACTCATCTACTGTCGAAATTTGTCTTTTATATATGAGTATTCTTCTTTAAGTGCCATATCAGGTCTCCCTGACGTTTCGGCTCCTATCCACATATACCTGTGCTCAGTGTGTTTAGCTGTTTTTACACAGACGGAACCTACTTTTTAACGCCGGTTCCGAAAGGCTAGTTTGAAGAGGTTACTAGGCAATTATACTCTTGATAGTTTGCCATTGCTTTCCAAGAGGAAGCGACTACAAATATCTGCCGAGACTCAGTCTCGAACCAGCGTATTTCAGGTCGACAATCTAACCACTGACCCACAGTCGCCTCATATATATATGAGTATATCTTTGTCAAAACAGGTACAATCTTGATTACATTATTTAAAAATTATTCAAATTTATGTTAGCTGCATTTATTTGTAACTATATCCCGAAAAAAAAATATTCACCATAAAATGTATGATTCGGATGGCGCACTAATAATGTAAAAGCCCCCATCAAAACAAACTAAAGTTTTGACTCATCTTCAGGTCTCTGCGTCAATCGGAGGGATGGGGATTGAATCGGCTATTGTATACTGATTATGTAGCTTGAAGAAGAAACATTTTTGTTTACTAAGAGAAGACTTGTCATCTAGATCGGCCAAATACCATTCTAGGTTCTTCGAGAATGTTAGTGTTACGAATTATCAGTAAGCATGAAAGATCGTTTTAAATAAAAAACATCTAGTGGATATTTAATTAGTAACAGGAAATAATTGGAACGAGTTTCCCTTTTGAGATCTACCCAACATGAATTGGGAGATTTGTATAAACAGTGTACTTGAGAGATTTCAGTCGCAGACTCATTTCATTTGGATCGGATTGGAGACGTTAATTAGACAGAAATCATCTCTCATCTGTTGTCAGATATCCAAATGGCAAATCTTAAATCAAACTTCGACGACGATTCTCATCTCTCTCTTCCAAAAGCAGTAAAATTAAACTCATTAATTTTATTCGCGAAATCCTTCCAACTCGCTAATGAATTTGAAACTATGAATGGTTAATTCTCTTAGCGTCTGTCTCTTGTTAATTTGGGTTTCCTTTTCTCCAAAGTGTTAACTGCTGTTAACTGGAAATATAATTAGTTTACATGCAATCTCAAGATTCCAATCAACTCTCAACAACATCACTTGAAGAAAACATCCTTTCATTATCACTAAATTAATTCGTGAGAACGCTGTACGAAAAGATTAATTTAGATAATTTTTCATCTTCTCTTGAAAATATTAAAAGTGTAACTTGAAAAAAATGACCAAGTTCGAGTGACACTCACTTACTGGGGTTTCCGTAGTTTTTTCATCTGCCATCCGAACTAATTATTTTTTAACAATCAAAGTAATTTTGATCGTAAAAGCTCACACTAAGCTACTTTCAAGAATGTTTCCAAATTTTTTCATGGACGGTCACTGGAGAAATACACTGTCAGCGTGCATATTTGTACTGCCAAAGAGCGAGACTGAGGGCTCAAAAAACTACAAGATTAGATTAGAATTTAATGAAATTATATTGCAATAAAATGGATTGTGTATAGAAAATTTATCAGCATTTTCTATTTTTGACGTGATTTTGCCAATGTTGAAAGTATACACCTTTGAAATTACATCACAATAGGCAGTACCTATTTTTCAGATGAATATACGAGATTTTACGGACAGACGGACTAATTAAAAGTTATAAGAGTTCTAACTAAAACTCTTCAAATTTCAACTCTAGAGATAAAGAACCTAATTTAAAACATTTTTGTTTTGAAAATACAAATATTTTGGAGTCTAAACAAACTTTCTATGATTGTCCATTCTTGAGTTAGGCGCCGTCCATAAATTAAGTCACACATCAAGGGGAAAGGGAGAATCTCCGATTTTTGACAAAATGTGACAGAGGGGCCCGGGGATCTTAAAAATTGTGATTTCACAAAAGTCAAATTAAATTTTTTTTTTTAAATTTCAAATATATTTTTTAGAGTTCAGGTTATTATTATTCCAACTTGAACATGTTAGTAAAATAAATCAAAACAAAAAATTGTAAGCAAACACTTAAATTTTCTAACGGATTATAGTGGTGTTTCACAAAGTGGAAATAATGTTAAAAAAATTAAAAAATCTTTTAAATTATTTTGGAGATTTTTTTTTATTTATCTCTATACATATTTCGGGCTATGAACCCTTCATCAAAACGTTTTTTTTTTGCAACGAAATTTTCTCTAGAGAGAAACGGACTGGTAGAACTTTTAATTGAATGTAATGAAAGGCAGCCCAGGGGTAGTGAGGAAAGAAAAAATTAACACATCAAATAAGGTGTAATTTATTGGAATCCTTCCTCATTTCCTTTCCTCACGTTTCGGAGGATCTTCCCTCCTTCTTCAGGGTTTCAGGGGGTCAATGAATGAAACAAATAAAATGTTTCCTTCTTCTCTCCAAAGCAGTGTTCAAAACTTTCTTCTTTTTTGGCAAAGGCATAAAAAATAATTTTTTCCTCCTTTTCTTAATTAGATCATTGACCCCTTAAAACCCTGAAGAAGGAGGGAAGAATCCTCCGAAACGTCGGTTTGAAAGGAAAGAAAGAAGGATTCCAATAAATTACACCTTATTTGATATGTGTTAATTTTTCTTTCCTCACTACACCTGGACTGCCTTCCATTACATTCAATTATATTTTTTAATTTTTTTAATTTTATTTCCACTTTTTGAAATACCTCTATAATCCGCTAAATAATTCCTGTGTTTAATATGTTTCACTATAAAGCAACACCGCTTTCCCTAAACTTTACTTAAATTTTTTACAATTATTATGTTATAGGGTATAAAAGTTTTAGTGTGACGTCACAATACAGGGGGCTCAATGAAACTGTGACAGAATGTGACACAGGGGGAGGGGATCTAAAAATCGTGACTTAATTTATGGATGGCCCATTATCGAGGGTAAAATTTAACTGACAGAAAAAAATCATGATTGAAATGGTTTTTCTCCACATTCATATATTTCAAAAATCTGAATCTGTAAGATTATTTTAGATTTCTACTTAATTTTATCTTTTTCTGAATACATGTACCCCTTTGAATACTTTGCCATACAGAGCTTGGTCAAGTATTGTAATCGTACATGGAAAAAGTGATATTTTTGCTTCGTTTTTTTTAAATTTCTCAAAAACGGCTGAAACTATAGTATTTTGATTAAAAAATTGGTCGAGACCATGGGATTTCGCTCTACAAAAAGGCCCTAATAGTGAACATCGAAAAAATTATACTTTTCGAGAAAATAACTGTTTTGTCGAAATGTATGTTAATTACGATTACCCCTTTAAATTTTTTTAATAGCTACGTTTACATATTGAAGGAGACAATAAAAGAGTGTGTCTTCTGCTGGAATTATAAATTTTATTTATTTATAACGAGACTATAGTTTCGAGGGCTTTGCCCTCTTCATCAGTCTATTACAATGTATTCACAGGAATTAATTTATGAATGAAAGTTTTACATTTTTCATATGTTAAGGTTATAAATTACATAGAGTGGGCAAGTTAAGAATTGACACTTATGCTTGTTTTATTATTTTGACTGTGGTTGGCGTTCGTGAAGTTTATATTTTGGCCGCTATTTTTAAAATAAAGCTTTCGGGAATTTCTATTTTACGATTTAAGAATTTTTTTGGTGAATTATTGTATGATTTTAGAATTTCTAACGATTCGAAAATACTAATTTTTAAGGGATCTAATTCTGATCTAATTAATTTAATATTTGATTCATCTGGAAAACAATGTTTCTCGGAAATTAGATGGTCTGCAAATGCACTATGCCTGAGACCCCTTTAAAAATCCTTTTGTGTTCCGAAATGCGCGTGTTTACATAGATAATTTAATCCACCATTGAATATCAATAGCTACAAATTTAATTTGATAATATACCACAATTATTCGCAAGGAAATTAATTATTTTCGGAGTATAAATCTCCAATTATTATTGATTTATATGAGTTAGTAGAGAGAGAGTGAGTGAAAATCTCTCTTTCTCTCTCCCTGTGTATATGTATGTGTGCTATGGGGGTGGGTAGAGCAGTGAAATAATTGCTGACCATCCTAATCAACATGAATGCGATGGAGGTAAATATTTGCTTCCTCCATTTACTCTGCTATTCATATTGGCATCCACGATAAACCTTTATTTGCTTTCTCTAATCTGAACGTCAATTCTGCTTTAAAATACCATAGATTCATAGTAAAGAGAAGAATATCAAAGAGTCAGAATCTGTTACAATATATTATTTATCTATAATATTTTAAAGGGTGTTTGAAAAAAAGTTTAATTGGGCATTATTAAAAACTGACTCTACATCCATTAGGAATTTCAGCTCTCTCAGAGTAACATATTTTGAAACAGAAAAAAATTAAAAACAAGTCAAAAATTGCTTAAAATTGATAAAAATAATGTGATTTATATAAAATTATGACTTATTTTAATATTATATGAGTCAAGTTGCCGTTAGAATAGATATTAAATTTTATAAGAAAATCCTTAAATGGTGTCATCTATTAGATCTGAAGAAAATTTTATAAAATTGTAAAATATAAAATTCTAGGTAGGTTTCACAAAAATAAAAGACAAGATACTTTTTAGTATTACTCTATATATTATATTTCGTAGTACGACCCCATCTTCAGGAGTTTTCTCTCTGGAGCTCATCTTCAGGAGTTTCTCTCTCAACTCCTGAAGATGGTGTGGATGGATCCTGAAGAAAGACTCAATGTTGTCTAATTTCTAGGCGCGAAAATAAAAATTTCCCTGATATTCACTTCGATTCGAATACCCTGAAAATGTGTGACAGCCTATCCATGTTGGGCGTCTCTGTCGCATCTGACCTGTCTTGGAATGAACACATCTCCTCTGTGGCGAAATCTGCAGCAAGGAAGATTGGCTACTTATTCAGGTCCAAGCGATTTTACAAGCCCCCATAACTTCTCACCATCTACAAGGCCCAAATCCGCCCCTGTCTCGAATACGGCTCTCATCTATGGAGAGGAGCCTCTAAATATTCTCTTGCTACCCTGGATGCAATTCAGAAATGAGCCGTCAGGCTAATTGACGATTCTACCCTCACTGACTCCCTCGACTCGCTAGCTCATCGAAGAAATGTCTCTGCCCTTTCCCTTTTCTATAGATACTATCACGGCAGGTGCTCTGATCAGATAAAATCAATAATTCCCCCAAAGCATGCTTTGCGCGTAGCACGCGTTTTGCCGACTCCCAACACTCTTTCGCGGTCAAATTAGAAAAGTTCCGGACCACTTCATTCGCCAATACATATATCCCCATGACTTCAAAGAACTGGAACTCTCTCCCAGCCTCCATCTTTCCCAGCACTCATAATCTTCAAACCTTCAAAACCCGAGTGCATTAACACCTACGTCTACACCCTCTCACTTAATCAACTTTCCCTTCTCTTCGGTAATGCAAGGGTCTTTCAAGATCCATAGGGGCTGCATCTTTACTGGAGCACCCCTTCTTGCATTCGATTGCATTAAAAAAAAGATGGACTCATATCCTGAAATTACATAGGTATAGAGAGTCTTGCTAATAATCATCTTGTATTTTATTTTTAGAAACCTACCTAGAATTTTATATTTTTCAAAATTTTTAAAATTTTCTTTACTTTATTAAAACATGTTTCACAAAGAACCTACAACATTCTCCCTTAACAAATAATAATTATAACTAAGATGGAATAGATTATTTTTAATCATAGGTATATCAGCAGGGTTGTTTTTAGTGGATTGCTAATTTTGTCACTCCCAAGGGGAACGTCCCATAGATCAACTTCAAACTAAAATCTTGATTGTATTCTTTTTTATAGTGGGTTTTAAAAAATAATCATTTAAATTTACTATTTTTAATAAATTTTATTTGTCATTAACTATTTAGTGGTTTTTAAAATTAAAAAAATCACGTCGGCGTCGTCGCGCAAGTCGATTATAATACCCAAGTATGTTTAGATAGATATACTATAGATATTAGCTTAGATATTATACTATTTTATAAGCACACTAATTTGAAGTGAAAATTTATTAGAACGATGATTCTTTATTACTTTTTGGACTCAGGGGGCAATAAAATTCGTTTTTTGTTCTAAATTCAATTTCACTCTATTATTGCGGATTGATACTTTCTTTCATTTAGAAGTGTTAAAGGCCCTAGAAGTAATTTTGTAACTTTAAAGATACAAGCACACAAAGTACCTACATACATATCACGATCCCGAGATCGGATTGCTAATACTTCCACATATAGTATAACAATTATCTATTATTATTATTTTTTTGTTTGACTTTTCGGCCTTCCTAGCCATAAGCCAATTTACGATACTTATTATTATTATTTTTTTAATTTGTCTCTTCTCATGGATCAGATTTTGGCCGGATGCTTTGAGTCGGATTCGAACCCGGGTCCACTTGGTTAGCAGGCTGATACGCTAACCCCTAGCCTAATCCGGGCCCCAATCTCTCATTTAATGATCTTGATATAATGAAAGAATATAAAACCCAAGGGGTCATTGCTAATAAAGTTCAGAGCTGTGAACAATTTGATTCAAATGGAAAGCAAACCTTCTGTTCTGACCTTTTCTAAAACATATAATATAAATAAACAGTACGATGATAACTTTCGTAAGATAAAATTTAGTTGGATAACACGACATAGACTATATATTTTGACGAATTCTGATCACTTGCAATTTTATACGCTTTTATACAAATTGAAAAAGTTCCTCTGGATTTCCATTGGGATTGAAGTTCATTCATGTTATAAATGATTTTTCAATAAACATATAATTTATATTTTTCCCTCTCCATATGTCAAGGCCTTCTTTCCCTTTCGAGTATTCAAGCACTGATTCGCACCTACTTCAATTCTGGTTGCCTACCCTACAGGATCTATTTTTTCTTTTAAATTATTCAAATATATGTACATTGACCAGCTGCGAAGGCCGCCCTTGACGAGCATCTTGCTGCCCAGGAGGTTAATCTCCTTGGTCTTCATAGTGGGTTTTAAAATAATAATTTAATTTAGTATTCAGGAATAGTAATTATTTGATTCTTATATTTTTTATAATCAGGAACGAGGCTTTTTGAATCACCGTAGGAAGATCGAGTCCTTATAGAATGATGGTTATTTTTTATTTTTTTCAATAAAAAATTTTCATCAGGGTTTATAATTTAATTTTATTTGAAACAAGAGACGTTTCGGCATTAACTCAATGCCATCTTCAGTCTATGTTAAAAAATAAGATATCATTATATTTCCTTCACAGAGGCAAAATGAAAAGAAATTAAATTACTGAGGTCAACACGCATCTCAAACAGTGAGTTAATTCACTTAAGGAAACTCAGAAATATAAAATTTAAAAAAAAATATAAGGCCAAAGGCAAGATAAATGAAAGAAAACTAGCTAGAAGGAAATATAAACGAGAAAAACAACGTTTCTATTTGCTTCTAGCTGAGATTTTCTTTCATTTATCTTTATTGCCTTATATTTTTTTAATTTTACATTTCTGAGTTTCCTTAAGTGAATTAACTCACTGTTTGAGATGCGTGTTGACCTCAGTAATTTAATTTCTTTTCATTTTGCCTCTGTGAAAATATAATGATATCTTATTTTTTAACATAGACTGAAGATGGCATTGAGTTAATGCCGAAACGTCTCTTGTTTCAAATAAAATTAAATTATAAACCCTGATGAAAAATTTTTTATTGAAAAAAAAAAAAAATAATCATCATTCTATAAGGACTCGATCTTCCTACTGTAGATTCAAAAAGCCTCGTTCCTGATTATAAAAAAATTTAATTTAAATTTCCTAATTTTAATGAATCTTGTCAATACCAGATAGCCCGCTTGCTCTAGAACAGGGGTGAGCAACCTTTTTAACCCACGGGCCAATTTAAATTTTAAAATTTTGTGGCGGGCCGCACTTACTAATAATTTACAAAGCTTTATATATATACTAATAAACATTATAATATAAAAATACAAAATTAAAAAAAGTAAATATTTCATATATAAATTTTAATGCGACAAGAAAAGAACAAAAATGCAAAATTTAAAAAGTAAATATTTTATATAATTATAAGTGTATATAAATGTTAATGCAAAATAAAAACAAATAAAAGAAGAACAGAAAAACTAATTTACTTGAAAACTTTAATGAGAAATTTGGCACTGCTTTTTCGATATAAGCTGATCAATATCAGCCGGTATTGATGAAGTAGCTACACGTATGCAGCTTTCTAATCGAGCATCACTCAGTCTTGATCGGTGGTCATTTTTGATTAATTTCATGGTTGAAAATAATTGTTCGCATACATACGTACTTCCGAAAAGAGACATCATTTGCTTTGCATTTTTCGTCAAAAGCGGAAATTTCTCAGGGCTCACATAAGATTTATAAAAATTATCGATGTTTACTGAGAAAAATACATTTTTAAATCGGTATTATTCTGTATGTTAATCACTTCCATTTGAAAGTTTTCAGGAACTGTATCCACATCGATATTAAATGGCGAAGAAAACATTTTCATGGAAACCGCTATCTTCTCAGCTTTGAACATTTGGAATCGTAATTGAAATTCGTTGATTAAAATGTCTATATATTGTACGTATTTTTGAGAAGTAGTAACGTTTTCTTTTTCTAAATATGGAAAGTGAGACACATTATTCTGCAAAAGATGCTGTTTCCACAATTTTAATTTGCGCTCAAAGCCTTGAATTTTATCATACAAATTGTGAATAAACTGTCCTTTGCCTTGAAGTTCCACATTAAGATCACCGAGATGCTGAGTTATGTCGATAAGAAACGCAAAATCGCACATCCATTCTTTATCACCAAAATGAGGAAAGGCATATTCCTTCATATCCAAGAACAATTGTATTTCACTTTTTAAGGCGTATACTCTTTTTAGCATTGCACCTCTACTAAGCCAACGTACTTCGGTATTGAAAACCACGTCGCCATATTATTGCATGTTTGAACAAGTCGCCGATAAATGAGTAACTCGTCTATGTATTCGCGATTCAAACTAACTCGAAAGAAGTATACTTTGACATAAATCATATGTTTTAATCTGTCAAATTACATTCGATGGTGGCGCTAGTGTCAGATTGAATCCCGAATTGTATAGTATCCGATTTATAAATTGGCGACTACTACTAACATAACATTATAATTAATTTATTGATGGGAGAAAAATTAATAAATAACAAATTATTATTATTAATAAAAAATATATTAAAAATATTTATTAACAATATAATAAATAACAAATTATTATTGTTTATAAATAATCGAGACGAATAATAAAATTCTATTTTAGAAATGCTCGGCGGGCCGCAGAAAAATATTTAAAGGGCCGCATGCGGCCCGCGGGCCGCGGGTTGCTCATCCCTGCTCTAGAAGATGTTTTATTCAGCCCTTATTGTCTTTAAGATGTCTTTAAGATGTTCTAGTGTCTAGAAAACATGTTCTAGACCAAGTGTGCTAACAGGGTTAACTATTAGTGCGTTTTAAAATAATAATTTAAATTATTAATTTTAAAAAATTTTATTTGTCATGATATGTTTTTTTTTTTTAGTTTTTCATTGGGCCTTAAATTAACTCCTTTTCATCAATTCTAAAGAATAATATACAATTTATGCCTATTATAAATGAATAATATACGGATCTGTAGAATTAAGTCAGAAATTAGAGCAGCTTGCTGGCCAGGGGGCCACACACCCTGGACTCCGTAGTGGGTTTTAAAAAATAATAATTTAAATTTAATATCTTTAATAAAAAAAATTTCTAATGAATTATTAGTGGATTTTAAAATTAAAAAAATCTCGGCGTCGTCGCGCAAGCCGATTATGATCTTCTTCTTAGAGTGCCATACACAAAACGGGCGTCGGCTCCTCTCCACATATACCTGTGCTTAGTGTGTTTAGTTGTTTTACACAGATATAGGGGACCTACTCTTTAACGCCGGTTCCGTTTCTAGAGATTTACTAGCGAATTATACTCTTGGTAGGTTGCCATTGCTTTCTAAGAAGAGGCGACTGCAAATATCTGCCCTGTCGGTCTCGAACCAACGTACTTCAGATCAGCGGCCCGACTCTCTAACCACTGACCCACAGCCCCCTACAGTATGGATAAAGGCATAGAACGAGTATAGAAAGTAATGCAATGAAATAGAAAGTAATGATGCTCTTGAGGAATTGTCCGATTGAGGATTCTCTCCCTTACTTAAATAATAAATAAATAAATCTTTATTACTCGACCTGCTTAGGCCGGTTTTATGACGGTTTGTTAACACTTTGATAAAGTTGACAAACAGTCAAAAGTTACACTGTTGGATGGCCAATCAGATGACACGCAATTTCATCTGATTGGCTATCCCAAGCGGGCACTTGCTAAATACTAACATTTGACAGTTTGTCAACTTAACAAAGTGTTAACAAATCGTCATAAAAGCGTCCTCAGAAGAACAAGTCCTTGGTTACTTATCCTTTGTCATTTTTAAGTGAATGTAAACGATCCCCTTAACCAATGAAAATCTGATTTAGAATAAAAAATAGTTTTGTAGTTCCCAGAGTCCAAATATGACCAAGGTCTATTTATTGTCCGGTTGTGTATGTACGTTTGTGTGTTTATGTGTGCGTGTGTTGGGGGTGAGGGGTTGGTTAATTAGGGAAATATTTGAAACTCTTATATCTATCTATATGGCAATATTTAGGTAATTTCTGGACCTGTCGGCGTTCTGATTTTGCTTAACTTAAAATTTAGAAAAAAATTCACGAAATCACTTATACTTTCTTTAACCACAATAATTAAGAACGAATTTGATATCTCAAGTATTTTTTAGAAGATGTAAGGTACCTTCGGTATGTAATTCTGACTACCACTTGGAAGGTTTATTTATTACAACACACCATATCTAGTATTTAACTTTGATGAACCCGAAGCCGGAATCAAACTATTAAAATTATTTATCAGACTTCTGAGTCACAATATTTTACCGAATCTGTGAATTGCTAGAGAGTCACTCATTTTTAATATCTGCCGTGAGATTTGGCTCGTCCAACCCCCAACCCCCTAATCACACGTGAGATTTTTTTCAAAATGCGTATTTTTAGTGTAAATACGTTAATCTGTGCCAGGCGCGGATCCAGACCTCTGTTTGGGGGGGGGGGGGCGGTCGCTGGTATATAAGATCTACTTTTGATCTCGGAAGTGTGTCGCGATCGAATTGTCCAAGCGGGGGGAGGGGGGGGGGGGGAGACAGAGACCTCCCCCACATAGAACTTAATTTTCTTCAATTTTAAAATTTAATGTTATTAAAAAAATAAAAAATAAATAAACATATAAAAAATGTTGATCTCCAATGCTTTGGGGGGGGGGGGGCGGCGGCTCCCATCGCCCCCCCCCCCCCTGGATCTGCGCATGATCTGTGCTTGATTGCGTTGGATTTATTTAAAAAACATAATTTGCTTAATTATTTTTTCTTAAGACTAATCTTATTATTATTATTATTATTATAATTTGTTGCGTTTGGACCCTTGGGATCACGCAAAGCTTGATGTTTCTTTCTGGTTGGACCTTCCACGCCTCTATCTTTTTCCGGAACGTGTTATCGAGTTCCATGGTCAGGCTATGTAATTTTTCCTGGCCGGATGAGTGTGTTGATGTTAAAGGTGCCCAGGTATGTATGGATTTTTGGCGTTATTCTTCCATTGTTTCTTCCTTGACTTCGTGATGGTCCGGGTCCCCCAGAATCTGAATGCCCGGTTGCCACTCGAGGGTGGGTGGATTGGTTACCACCTGGGGTAATCTTGTTTTTGCCTCTCACGATTCATGGTTGCTTGTTACGAAATTTTGTCCTGCGCATGCGCGAGGTTTTGTAGAACCAGAGATTGTCAGTTTCTGGAGCCGAGGGGCCGGTTTTTTATTATTTTCAAATAAATTCACTTTGCTTCTTGCTGGGATCGAACTGATGAAGTCTAGGTTGATGTTCTCCTAATCGGATTAGAAAAGTTGGTGATTTAACCGATTGCGCTACCGACACCCCTTTATTATTACTTAATTTAACTCAGTTTTCTCGAATTTTACAGTGCGGAAAAAAATTAAATGATATTTTTCCAAGCCCCCCTCTCCCACACGTTGAGATTCTACTCGATCTCCTCCCCCTAAACGCCTCACGTAATTTAGGGATGCCTCCTAAGATGATTTCAAATAAGGGAGAAACTAATGTGAAAGTCGTTAATGGCGACCACACTAGTTGATTATTTTTTGAAGTGTGATGTCCTGAAACGGTAAACGATTGTTTCTTTATAGGATTTTTCCCTGACTAACTAAAAAACCTATAATATCTTTGTTCATTGTAATAATTAATCCATTTATAGTTTTTTATCTTTTTTTTAACTTAAAATACCCTTATTGTACAGTTTTTTTAAACATCACTCTTCCCTAGTTGTTTCCCTCTATCTTTTTCTATGGAAATTGAATCTCTTTTTTTCCTTTTAGTTTGAAATATCAAAGGCAAGTGCAATTAGGCAAAAGAGGGCTCACGTTTTGTACTCATTCAAATACGCTCTATCTATCTCGCGTTTCTTCTTCTTCTTCTTTTCTCCCTCTATCTCACTTTTCTAGCCAAGAGTTCATTGATATATATATATATGTATGTATATATATTTCGTTCGTCTTAGAGATTTCGCCAAAGGGCTAAAAACCCTCTCTTTCTAAAATCCTCTTCGTAAAGCCAATCTGAATTTCGAAAGCGAAAAGAGTGGGGGGGGATGGGAGCTGAAATTGTGTCACAAATTGAATCTTTTTAGTATTTCTTTTTTTTTTTTTTTTCACTTGAAATTCAAATGTAAATCTCTAAATATATATACATATGTATGCTAATGTATCTCGAGGGCTTAAAGTTTGATTAGAATAAATAAAGGGGCGATAATCAAGGGTCCCGTTATTAGGGCTATTTGAGATTCACCATGGATTGGTGGCCGGCGTGGGAAACCAACTCGGAGAAATGACCACAATGCAATGAACAACAACAACAACGAGAGAAGGAGAAAGAGAGACAGACACACGATCATTGACCAGTAAATACGCCGATACAAATTGGAACATTATCAGAGACAAAAGAATTCATACATATATACATACATACAAATAAACTATCGTTTCATCATACGAACATTTTTCTATCTATCTCTACATTCAAAATGAATAATAAAATGCCAATGGTAAAGACTAGAATAAGGGCAGCGAGACAATTAGCAATATAATTGTAATAGTAGGATATTTTTTGTTTTTTAAATTGATAAGGGTTCGAACCTACCATATTATGCAAAAGTGACTTGACATTCTAAAGATAAAAAGAGATTTAGAAATATTATAAATTAAGAATACTATATATTTTATTTTTTTATTTTATTTTATTTTATTTATTATAATCATTGTATCTATAGGGCCATCTAGAACAAAATATTTACAAAAAAATTAATTAAAATAATACAAGTGGACGCGCCAAAAACGATCCTATGTAATGGCGGAGGAACTCTGGGTGATTAGTAGTTTGACTCTTAATTACTATCTCTATGACACCAGTCACATGATCCAAAACAATGCCAATTAATATTTATTTTTTCCATTATTAATAATGAGTTGTTAATAAACAAACAAACAAGCAACATCGAAACGATACACCCTGAACCTTTCCATATATTTTACCTGAAGGCTGGAAATCAGCTTACAAGTTATCAAGTGATTAGACAATTAATTGTGTCCAGCTTCCACGAAGATTTCGCCTAGGAATTTCGTCCAAGCGGTGATTCATCGGATCGCACCCAAGCCGCTACCAAAAGAAACCAATTAGTTGCTATTATCTCTTGCCAAAGGATTTCTACCAGCCAGCAGTGACCGTCCTTCTAAGAGTCCTGCATTATCAGAGACAAAAGAATTCATACATATATACATACATACAAATAAACTATCGTTGCATCATACGAACATTTTTCTATCTATCTCTACATTCAAAATGAATAATAAAATGCCAATGGTAAAGACTAGAATAAGGACAGCGAGACAATTAGCAATATAATTGTAATAGTAGGATATTTTTTGTTTTTTAAATTGATAAGGGTTCGAACCTACCATATTATGCAAAAGTGACTTGACATTCTAAAGATAAAAAGAGATTTAGAAATATTATAAATTAAGAATACTATATATTTTATTTTTTATTTTATTTTATTTTATTTATTATAATCATTGTATCTATAGGGCCATCTAGAACAAAATATTTACAAAAAAATTAATTAAAATAATACAAGTGGACGCGCCAAAAACGATCCTATGTAATGGCGGAGGAACTCTGGGTGATTAGTAGTTTGACTCTTAATTACTATCTCTATGACACCAGTCACATGATCCAAAACAATGCCAATTAATATTTATTTTTTCCATTATTAATAATGAGTTGTTAATAAACAAACAAACAAGCAACATTGAAACGATACACCCTGAGCCTTTCCATATATTTTACCTGAAGGCTGGAAATCAGCTTACAAGTTATCAAGTGATTAGACAATTAATTGTGTCCAGCTTCCACGAAGATTTCGCCTAGGAATTTCGTCCAAGCGGTGATTCATCGGATCGCACCCAAGCCGCTACCAAAAGAAACCAATTAGTTGCTATTATCTCTTGCCAAAGGATTTCTACCAGCCAGCAGTGACCGTCCTTCTAAGAGTCCTGCATTATCAGAGACAAAAGAATTCATACATATATACATACATACAAATAAACTATCGTTGCATCATACGAACATTTTTCTATCTATACCTACAATTATCAAAATGAATAATGAAATGCCAATGGTAAAGGCCAGAGTTAGGACAGCGAGCGAATTAGCAATATAATTGTAATAATAGGACATTTTTTGGTTTTTTAAATTGGTATGTATGGTGCTCCTTATTTTACTTTACACTAGGTTAAAATTGATATACAAACTTGAAACTTGGGGGATTTTTTTTTATTTCTAATCATAAGCGCCTCTGTCAGCGTAAATATTCGAAAATATCCAAAAAATAAGCTGACGTGTTCTGATGTGGCCATCCACTTGACTTTACCATACAACCTGGCCCCTCACTTACATTAATATTTAATAAAATTATTTATAATCATGTAGGGGATGGGGTGTTAATTTTTGTATTTTTAAACTCCTAGGGGCACACTGATTATGTATACAAAATTTGGTTGAGTTTGGTAAATGGCCAAGATTTTCATTTTTTGACCCCTCCCCCCCCTCCCCATTTTGGGGGTTAGATTTTGCATTTTTAGACTTCTGCGGGTCCACTGATTATGTATACAAAATTTGGTTGAGTTTGCTCATACGACCTAGATTTTTAATTTTTAACCCCCCCCTCACCTCCCTTAATTTTTTGGGTCGATATGCACCAAAATTTAATCAGCTCTTAATCTCAATGGACCAAAACTACGTGTGAAATTTGGTTTTGATATTTAAACTAGTTTTTGAGCTAGCTCGTCCACAAAAATTTGGTAACGCACAGACTAACTAGCAAAGTAACAGACATTTTGACAAAACAATTATTATCTAGAAAAATATAATTTTTTCGATGTTCACTTATTAGATCTTTTTAGTAGAGCGAAATGCCATGGTTTCGCTCAATTTTTTAATCGAAATAGTTTAAGCCGTTTTTGAGATATTTTGAAAAAAGAAGGAAAAACCACACTTTTTCATGGACGATTACAATACTTGACCATACCCTGTATGGTAAAGTAAAAATCGGGAAATTGCAACGATAATCAGCATATATAACTCTACTGGAATCCATTGTTAGGTTTACGGGGACAAATTTTTGTTTAATTTTTGTTAAGCAGTGTAATTATTAAATATGGATTCGATTAACCAAACATATATTTTTGGATTTCAGATTTTGGTGGAATAGTTTAGTAGCCCCCCCCCCCCTGGATTTAGCTTTCGAAGGGTTGGTGGTAATTGATAAAGGGTCGGAGTATTCTCTATGAGCGTGCTCTTGAAACGCTCAGCTTAACAAACAAAAGATTAACCCATGATTCACTCAGTGCAAGACCCTTTTTTTGCTTTCTATCTATCAAGTCTTGCAAAAACGCATTGGAAAAAGAAGACTTAAGTGTCGATTGCATGAAAACACCCATATGTATGTATGTATGTATGTGGTGGTTGGGCCCTAAGGCGGTGTCTGCCAACCACCTCCAACCCATTTGTTTGCCAGGGCTGACTTTAAATTATTTTGCATTGGCCAAGTGTCTGTCGAGTGCTGGTCCCCTGGTACAGTGGTTGCCGGGCTTGTTGTGCTGTCGGCGATTGGCTCGTCCCCCAGGGGACCACTTGAGACCCCGCCCCCGCTGAAATGACCACCTCCCTCTCATTCCTTTTCATTCAGACCCCCTCACCCCCTGACCCCTTCGATACCCTTCCAATAAATATTAGCCATCCAGACAATCCTCTCCGTCTTCTTCTTCTTCTTCTTTTTTTATTGTATTTTATCAAACAGACACATAGATATTGTAAAGAATTTTCATTTTTAAAATTGGAGAAAAAGTGAAAACATGTTTAATTCCCAGTATGCTTTGTGTGAATTTCGGAAATTTTTGGCAATTATTTTTGTCAACGAGATAGGTGCTTGAGATAGAGAACTTGGTTGTTGCATAATTATTAGGCGTTTTTTTTTTTTGAGTCTTTTTTTACAAATAAACATATAATTTGTTCTATTAACTCTTAAACTAACATATTCAATAAATAATGTTGATAATTTTTGAATTTTATAAAAAAAAAATAAGTCAAATTAAATTAAAAGATACAATTACAAATTATCATACTTTTTCAATATCACTTTACAATAAATAAAGTTTTAATAAAAGATCAAATTCCATTTGAAATATCAATAAAATGAATAATTTAGAATTAAACATCATTGATAGAAAGATAAAATATACAAAATGGATAATTTCTCAAGTTCAAGCAGTTCAAATTGTGTGCCTAATTAATCAAGGGCTAAGTCAACGACAAGTACTAAGTACACTTGCAATAAGCAATCATTTCAATAATGTATGGTTCCTTGTAAAAAAATTAAAAATGATTTACTATTTAATAAAGTTTTTATTGGTGGATCGATTTTTTTGTACTTCAGTGAATTTCACTAAAAAACTAAGATGATCACTCATCCAAAATGCATATTCTGTAGTGAAAACGCATCTCTTGTGTTGAGTACCTACCATCTTTATTCAGTGTAATTTATTAAACACATAGATATCGTAACGTTTTTTGTTTTTTTCTTATTTCAAAAGAGCAAGAGAATGAAAGAGGCATGTGTGGGTGTGGGTGCGTAGAGAATAAATAAAACAGATTATAATATCGTCAAGGTGTGTGCTTTTCATATTAATTATTTGATTTGGTAACATTTCCATAATAAGGCAATAATTATATCTACAATAAAAATGTATTAAAAGGTAATTGAAAGGAAAAAAATCATAAATAGTAAGAAAAAGGGATGTTGCTAACATCACTTTAAGAAATTCAAATATTGTTAATTATTTAATTATATTTAAAGTTTGGTTTATAAAATAATTTTACTTCGCTTTTATAATCAAGATAAGATATTTTAATTGAGAGAAGAAATATATAGTGAGAATAGGAAGAAAAATTTTATTTCTTCAAATAAATTATCTAATAGATTTCTTATCAGGTTGGTTAGCTGGTCATCTTTTAATTAAGACCACACTTTAAAGGAATTAGGTACTTAAAATAAATTAGGAGGAACATTTTTGAATATTTTATTGACTTACCAACCATAAGTATAGTATAATTTTTACTTTTCCAATCAAGGTATGGTCAAGTGTTGTAATCGTGCATGAAAAATGTAGGTTTTTGCTCCTTTTTTTCGAAATATCTCAAAAACGGCTGAAACTATTTTGATTTAAGAAATTAGGCTAAACTATAGCATTTCGCTCTACAAAAAAGCCCTAATAAGTGAACATCAAAAAAATTATAAATTATTTTTCTAAAAATGTCTGTTAGTATGTGCGTGGGTGTGTTGCCAAATTTTTTGGGCACAGTAGCTCAAAAACTAGTGTGAATATCAAAACGAAATTTCACATGTAGTTTTGGTGCACTGAGATTAAGAGCTGATTAAATTTTGGTGCATATCGACCCAAAATTAAGGGGAGTATAGGGGGGGTTAAAAATTAAAAATCTAGGTCGTTTGAGCAAACTCAACCAAATTTTGTATACATAATCAGTGGACCCGCAGAAGTCTAAAAATGCAAAATCTAACCGCCCAAAATGGGGGGGGGCGGGGTGGAGGGTCAAAAAATGAAAATCTTGGCCATTTACCAAACTCAACCAATTTTTGTATACATAATCAGTGTGCCCCTAGGAGTTTAAAAATGCAAAAATTAACACCCCATCCCTACATGATTATAAATAATTTTATTAAATATTAATGTAAGTGAGGGGCCAGGTTGTATGATAAAAGTCAAGTGGATGGCCACATCAGAACACGTCAGCTTATTTTCATATAATGCACTGTTTTTGAGTTATAAGACTATCTCAAGATAAAAAAACTCACCGGGTATATTAATATTATTTTTAATTAATTTACATTCAAAACTTTGTGCCTAGACGATGTCGGGTCAAAACGTTGGTAAAAAAATATAAATTAAGTTTTATTTTATTTTGGCTTTGATTAAAAATCGACCTATTCTATCGACGATATCCCTGCCATTCTCATTAAAAAGTGCGCCCCTGGACTTGCTCCTATACTATCCAAATTATACAATCTCTCCTATAACTCTGGAATATTTCCTGAAGCCTGGAAACTAGCCAGAATCCAACCAATTAAGAAAAAAGGCGATTCTTCCAACATAAAAAACTATCGACCCATAGCAATCACTTCTGTCTTATCCAAAATCATGGAAAAGGCCATCAACGAGCAAGTTCTACGACACTTAGAGTCAAATAAATTTATCCACGATAGGCAATACGGCTTCAGGAAATTCCGGTCGACTGGTGACATCCTAGCATATGTAACTCATATCTGGAACAAAACCCTGGAGGCCGGGAATGAAACCCTCGCGGTAGCTTTAGACATTTCAAAAGCCTTCGATATGGTCTGGCACAAAAATCTTCTTGCCAAATTGACCTCCGTCGGCCTTGCACCGAAACTCTGTAAGTTGCTCGAAAGTTTTCTTTCAGACCGTAGTATTAAGGTTGTCATCGATGGAATATCATCTTCCCCCTTCCACACCAACGCTGGAGTTCCTCAGGGATCGGTTATCTCCCCTACGCTTTTTCTTATCTATATCAACGACCTTCTAAACTTGCCCTCCAATCCGGTACATTGTTACGCAGATGACAGCACCTTACATAACGCCCCTGCATCGCATAAAAACCGTGCAGACATTGCCTCTTCAATTAATTTAGACTTGTGCAAACTTAAAAACTGGGGATCCCAAAACTTAGTTAACTTCAATGCAGGGAAAACTCAGTGTTGCCTTATTTCTAGGCGCGTCGACAGAAACCTCCCAAACATATCATTCGACTCAAACTCACTAGAATTCAGGGATAAAATTTCAATGCTAGGCGTAACTCTAGGGTCTGACCTTTCATGGAATGACCATATCTCAACCACTGCTAAAGCTGCAGCGCGCAAGCTTGGTCTCCTATTTAGGTCTAGACGCTGTTATACTCCCAGTCAACTTCTTATGCTGTATAAGGCTCAAATTCGTCCCTGTCTCGAATATGGCTCTCATCTGTGGAGGGGTGCATCCAAGCATTCTCTTGCTACACTGGATGCAATTCAGAAGCGAGCAATTAAACTAATAGGAGACCCGGCTCTAACCAACTCACTCGACTCCCTGGCTCACCGAAGAACCGTTTCTGCCCTTTCCCTGTACTACAGATACTATCACGGTGTCTGTTCAGTCGAGCTGAAATCTCTTATCCCCCCTAATGCCCTCTTTACGAGAAACACGCGGTTTTCTAACGCTCAGCACCCCTTCGCTGTCAAATTGGATAAATGTCGAACAAGCGCTTTCGCCAACTCTTTTATTCCTATGACCTCCAGAGACTGGAACTCGCTCCCTGCCACCATCTTTCCCGCGACTTATAACCTTAAGCTATTTAAGACCCGTATCCACAGATACCTTCGACCTCCGCCCAACCCATAAAATTCTTTCTTCTTCTTTTCACGATGGAGGGGCCAACCGAGGCCTTTAGGGGTTGCACCTTTTTGGTGTAACTCCTTCTCTCATCATTATCATTAAAAAAAAAAAAAAAAAAAAAAAAACTAGTGTGAATATCAAAACGAAATTTCACATGTAGTTTTGGTGCACTGAGATTAAGAGCTGATTAAATTTTTGGTGCATATCGACCCAAAATTAAGGGGGTATAGGGGGGGGGGTTAAAAATTAAAAATCTAGGTCGTTTGAGCAAACTCAACCAAATTTTGTATACATAATCAGTGGACCCGCAGAAGTCTAAAAATGCAAAATCTAACCACCCAAAATGGGGGGAGGGCGGGGGTGGAGGCTCAAAAAATGAAAATCTTGGCCATGTACCAAACTCAACCAATTTTTGTATACATAATCAGTGTGCCCCTAGGAGTTTAAAAATGCAAAATTAACACCCCATCCCCTACATGATTATAAATAATTTTATTAAATATTAATGTAAGTGAGGGGCCAGGTTGTATGGTAAAGTCAAGTGGATGGCCATATCAGAACACGTGAGCTTATTTTTGGATATTTTCGAATATTTACGCTGACAGGGGCGCTTATGATTGAAATCGAACCAAAAATTAGGGGATTCCTAGTAGCACAATGTTTCAAACTATATAGTAACTATATAGGTAGCCTATATAGATCTCGAGAATATAAATATATAGTTACTATATAGTTTGAAACATTGTGCTACTAGCGTCCCCTTAATTTTCGGTTCGATTTCAACCAAAATCTAAGGGGTTGTGCCTATATAGATCTCGAGAATTTATAGAGTTACAATATAGTTTGAAACATTGTGCTACTAGGGGAGGGGCTAGTTTTTGCACTTTTAGACTTCTGAGGCCCACTGATTGTGTACTTATACAATTTAATTGAGTTTGGTTCATAGACCTAGATTTTCATTTTTTGACCTACCCCCAATTTTGGGTAGTGAGATTTTGCATTTTTAAGTCTTCTGGAAGCCCACTGATTATGTATACAAAATTTTGTTAAGTTTGGTAGAAAGGGCTAGAATTATCATTTTTGATCCTCCCACCCATTTAGGCTGGTTATTTTCAATTTCTTTTTAATATAAAATAGTAACTATTGTCATTGGGAATGTCTTGAAATCAAATTTAACCATTTTGAAATGAGATGATTTTACGATATTTTTGACATCTTCAGCGGGTCGATTACACCTAAAAACGACTCGATTTGGCGAGTAAGAATTTGACTTTCGTGTTGGGTGCTGATCACAGTATGGGGTATGTTATTTGGATTCTAAAATCATCTTCCAGAATGGTCAGTATAGCTCTCGGTCTATTTTATTTGTTGAACGTTTGAATAATAAATAATTGCTTTCATGCAAATAAGGTATTAAGGAGGATTATCGACTAAAGCTCTAGAGAGCAAACACCATTGTAATAATAGTATCTATAATAAATAGAAAAGGCGGTTCTACGTTGGGCCAGGGGTTGTGTGGCTCGCGGGCCACCTATCAAGATATATGCCTAGGGGATGTGCAAAAACGTTTTCAAAGAATGACGTAATATTTTTGACGTGACAACGTCTTATAGTTCAATGAAGCCGGCTGCACGCTTGAAAAAACATGACTCATCTTGAGGCTTTCCATTTAAGGCTTGAAGTGCAAGCGAGAGCGCGGAACGAGCCACAAAGATTGAGGCGGGCTTTTTAAAAGCTACAGTTACAAAAATTGTAATGATGTTTCCAAATTTTAAATTTTAAATTTAAGATTTATGAACAATAATTTAATCACAGTTTATTCTTATAATAAATTATTCAAAATTATTACTTTTTTACAACAAATTACAATTAAATTTGCAAAAATAATTAAGTAACTAATTGAACAACAACTTTTATTCAGTTTACTTGCTGAAAGAAATAATGTCAATACAAAATTTATTATTATAAAATAATAAAATCAAAAATTAAATTTTAACAGTCGAGTAGAAATTTAAACAATAAATTTTATTCAAGTATTTTGTAAATTTAAAATGATTTTCTGAACGAAGAATTTTATGAAAAAAATCGGTTGTCTGTAAAGTCGGTTTACTGACGATAGTTGAACGTGACAACGTCATAAGAAAATACCATTCCATCAGTATTTTCTTATGACGTTGTCACGTTCAACTATCGTCAGTAAACCGACTTTACAGACAACAGATTTTTTTGTTCAAATTTTACAGTACATGCCCAAATGGGGCTTCGGTACTTTCTTTTAATACATAGAAAGGTAATTTTTTTGGGATGACGTAATATCAAAAAGGAGAAATTTGAATAATAAATAAATTAAGATTCTATATACCTACATCTCATCTCGTAGTAGGTATATAAGAAAAGAATAAATTGTTAAATCAAAGTTTCTGCTGAGAAATGCATTGAAGTCTCCGGGTCCCAGCTTGCCTGTTTAATATTTCTTAAATCAAAAAATGTTCAGATTATTTTTTAATATGTCCTTCATATTATTCACCTAAGCCTGATATTTTATCTAAAAACTCTAAATAGCGACTTGAAGAAGAAGATGGGATTTAATATAAGGTGGGCGAAAACTTTTGCAAGGGTTAACATATAATAATACCAAAAAGAAGAATTTCGGATGAAGGGTATATATTAAGGTACGAATACATATATAAATAAGCTGACGTGTTCTGATGTGGCCATCCACTTGACTTTACCATACAACCTGAGGTCCCAATGATTATGTATACAAAATTTGGTTGAGTTTGAAACAAGAACCTATATTTTCATTTTTTGATCCTCTCTCCCCCCCCCCCCCCCCCCGATTTTGGACGGTTAGTTTTTGCATTTTTGGTCTTCTGGAAGTCCACTGATTATGTATACAAAATTTGTTTGAGTTTGGTACAAGGGCCTATATTTTCTTTTTTTTGACCCTACACTCCCCCCCCCCCCCATTTTGGGCGGTTAGTTTTTACGTTTTTAGATTACTGTATGCCCACTGATTATGTATACAAAAATTTTTTGAGTTGGTACAAGAGCCTAGATTTAAATTTTTTGACCCCCCCCCCCACCATTTCGGGCGGTTAGTTTTTGCATTTTTAGACTTCTGGGGTTCCACTGATTATGTATACAAAATTTGGTTGAGTTTGCTCAAACGGCCTAAATTTTTAATTTTTAAACCCCCTCTCCGCCCCCCTTAATTTTGGGTCGATATGCACCAAAATCTAATCGGCTCTTAATCTCAATGGACCAAAGCTACATGTGAAATTTGGTTTTGATATTCACACTAGTTTTTGAGCTAGCTTGTCCAAAAAAATTTGGTAACGCACAGACTAACAACCAGAGACAGACCAACAGACATTTTGACAAAACAATTATTATCTCGAAAAATATAATTTTTTCGATGTTCACTTATTAAAGACTTTTTTGTAGAGTGAAACGCCATGGTTTCGCTCAAATTTTTCTTCAAAATAGTTTCAGCCGTTTTTGAGATATTTCGAAAAAAAGAAGAAAAAAAAACACTTTTTTCATGCACGATTACAATACTTGACAATACCCTGTATGCTAAAGTAACAAATAGTATATAACGAGGGGTGAACGGCGATTGGAATTAGGTGTACACGTCTTTGGAATTATGTGGAATTATTTTGGAATTGATTAGAACAGTGTTTCTCAAAAATTTTTGAAAAAAACGTGGAACCCGACAATCTTGTGATGCGAGTTAAAGCATGTTATGGGAACAATTGTTTTTACTTTACCATACAGGGTATGGTCAAGTATTGTAATCGTGCATGAAAAAAGTGGGTTTTTTTCCTTTTTTTTTTCAAAATATCTAAAAAACGGCTGAAACTATTTCGATTAAAAAAATTGAGCGAAACCATGGCATTTCGCTCTACAAAAAAGCTCTAATAAGTGAACATCGAAAAAATTATATTTTTCGAGATAATAATTGTTTTGTCAAAATGTCTGTTAGTTAGTTTGTCTGTGCGTTAACAAATTTGTGGACGAGCTAGCTCAAAAACTAGTGTGAATATCGAAACCAAATTTCACACGTTGTTTTGGTCCATTGAGATTAAGAGCTGATTAAATTTTGGTGCATATCGACCCAAAATTAAGGGGGTCGAGGGGGTAAAATTAAAAATCTAGGTCGTTTGAGCAAACTCAACCAAATTTTGTATACATAATCAGTGAACTCTTAGAAGTCTAAAAATGCAAAATCTAACCACCCAAAATGGGGGGGGCGGGGTGGAGGGTCAAAAAATGAAAATCTTGGCCATTTACCAAACTCAACCAAATTTTGTATACATAATCAGTGGGACCCATGAAGTCTAAAAATGCAAAAACTAACCGCCCGAAATAGGGGGGTCGAAAAATGAAAATCTTGGCCATTTACCAAACTAAACCAAATTTTGTATACATAATCAGTTGACCCCCAGAAGTCTTAAAATGCAAAAACTAACCGCCCGAAATGGGGGGGGAGGGTCGAAAAATGAAAAGAATGGGAATACATTTAGATAAAATGTTCATAATCTTGGGTTTGTTTGAAATTATCACCAAGGAAATATTCTTCAATTGATTTATTCATACATTCCAAGTAATAAACGATTTTGGTATTATAATAAAACTTAAGATACGAGGTAGGTTTCACAAAAAACCTACCTCGTATCTTAAGTTTTATTATTATATTAAAATGTTTCACCTAGAACCAACACCGAACTCCTTAAAAGTTATAGATTTTGGTATTAATTGACTGATATGCAGATCTATAACTTCTTATTTCAAAATGTCCTTCATAGCTGGAAAACGCTCGAGATCTCTGCGATTCACACAAATAATCCAAAACTGGAACTTCCTTTTGAACGCTAGAATTTTTTCACCGGCCGTGAATTTTTTTGCTGAACCCTTGGCGAGTTTTCATGAAACCCCAGGGTTAGGCGGACCACACTTTGAGAAACACTGCATTAGATAACGCCCTTTTAACCGACTTCAAAAAAGGAGGAGGTTCTCTATTCGATTGAATTTTTTTTTTTTTTTTTTTTTTTTTTGTGCCTATGTTACCTCATATCTCCGCCAATTGTCAACCGATTTTGAAAATTTTTTTTGCATTGGGTCCAGCCTAGCTTCCGATTGGTCCCATTTTTTTTCGTATTTTTTTCATAGGTATTAGACCTTTTTTATTAGGTTTGTTTAGACCTAACTTCTTTGTTTATGAACCGATTTCGATGGTTCTTTTTTCATCCGAAAGGGGGTGTCTTAGGGATGGTGTCATATTAATTTGGTCAAGTTCTGATGATATAATCACTATTAATAACATCACTAAAAAGAGAAAAATAAAAAATTTTTAAGAAAAAATAAAAACCGACTTCAAAAAATTAAATGCAACAAATAAAATACACTAAAAGGTATAAAATAATTATTATCTTATTTAGTTACAACTAAACGACGAAATATTAACACGAAATCACTTTTTGAAGTTGGTGCCAAACATATACCTTTTATGAATCGCACTCGACGGATCTTACTTAGTACGTTTGGCGGGTACGCTCGCTTATAGGTATAGTTTGTTTGGCACCGACTTTAAAAAGTAATTTCATGTTAATATTTCGTCGTTTAGTTGTAACTAAATAAGATAATAATTATTTTATACCTTTTAGTGTATTTTATTTGTTGCATTTAATTTTTAGAAGTCGGTTTTTATTTTTTCTTAAAAATTATTTTATCTATTGTCTTCTACTTGGAAATGAAAGTGGAAGTAGGTGTACACGATATTAGGTCGCGGTTTACCCCTCGGTATATAAGTTTCCTCGGAGCAATATATGTAAGTGTTCTAGCAGATAGATAATTTCCATAATTCCTTGTTTAATATTGGACCATTGAGCCTTAAAAAGTGTTCGGATTCTTTTTTAATACGCCCCCCCCCCCTCCTCCTCACCCTCTTTGTCTATCTTATTACCCATCACTCTTGACTTATTTATTCCCACGCATGGTTGGTGAGCTTTAGATCATCAACCCGAAAATCAGACAGAGAGAATGAAATAAAAAAATTAAAAAAAAAACACACGATATAATCGAATTTCTTATTAAATTTCTATCCAATGGCTTCTTCTTCTCGTCTTGTTTTCTATGATTTCAAATGATGAGTAAAAAAATAGTTATGGAGGGGAGAATGATCTGAATAAAGAAAAAAAGGCAAGGTGAAGAAGGTCATTAAATCACGATCCAATTGGAATCAATCATTCCTAAAGGAGATTATTAACCATCGAGGAAGGAAGCTTCGTCCATCATTGGAGGAGATACGTCAATAAGATTTTCAATATATTATGAATGTTTTATAAACTAGTCAGTACCTGGAACACCGAGTGATGATCGGTTATTTTTTGCTCCAGTTCAATATTATTTTAAACTCAGGTAAAAAAGGTCGATTTTGTTTCTGTACATATTCTGAATCTACAAAAATAACTGAACAACTTTTATTAGAACTATTTTTTTATATACTTGATCAAATAAAAAAAATATTAAATCAATTATTAGATCTCAAAAAGAAATCTTAATAATTATTTTTAACAATTATTCAACTTAATTATCAAATAATAATGATTAAATAAATATTTATTAAATCGAAAAGTTACAACAATGAAAATAAGTGTTTATAATGAACTTAAAACTTCATTATACTCAGATTTAAGAGATTATTTTCTACTTAATAATAGAGCTATTTAAAAGTCTTGAGTTTAAAAAAGTTTATTTCTCGTGTCAATCCAGTAGATAGTTACTCGGCGGGCTGAAAAGTTGGTAGGCTGACACATAAATGGCGCCACTAGTATCAACTCCATATGATTTTTAGTTAGTCCCAACCTTCAAAAGACGCGTGTATAAATTTGACAGCTGTTGCACTATTAGTATCTGAGTTATAGCATTTTTAGTGAAAGAACTTTTAGTACTTTGAAAAAATGGAATTGCTTTTTGGCGAAAAAATACTGTTGAAACCAAGGTTTGGCTTGATAAACATTATTCGGACTTTGCACCAGCAAAATCAACCATAGAAAAGTGGTTTGCTAAATTTAAACGAGGCGAAATGAGCACCGAGGACGATGCACGCAGTGGACGCCCCAAAGAGGCAGTTACCGACGAAAACATCAAAAAAGTCCACAAAATAATTTTTGATAACCGTAAAGTGAAGTTGATTGAGATAGTTGAGACCCTAAAGATATCAAATGAACGTGTTGGTCATATCGTGGATGAATATTTGAATATGAGAAAGCTCTGTTCAAAGTGGGTGCCGCGCGTGCTCACAACCGACCAAAAACAACAACGAATCGATGATTCGAAGCAGTGTTTGGAGCTGTTCGATCATAATAAATCCGAATTTTTGCGTCGATATGTGACGATGGATGAAACATGGCTCCATCATTTCACACCGGAGTCCAATCGACAGTCAGCCGAGTGGACTGCACGTGATGAACCGACTCCAAAGCGTGGAAAGACGCAAAAGTCGGCTGGCAAGGTTATGGCATCAGTATTCTGGGATACTCATGGTATAATATTCATTGACTATCTTAAAAAGGGAAAAACCATAAACAGGGACTGTTATATTGTATTAGAATAATAAAAATGGAGGATTTTTTGTTGAAGTCAGAATTGAAATGATCTTAATTTATGGTGAATGTGGAACAAGTGTTATGAGGCTGGCAGTGAAATGGATGCCAAGTGTTTTCCTGATAGGAATACACCCTCACAAGCTTCATTTTATCTTGTTGTAAATCTGTTTAAAAACAAAAAAGGAAATGTAAAGCCTCCAAGAAACTGAAACAGGCCAAAATAAGGAAATTGGAACTGGAATTCATCCAGAAGACTTGAGATACACTCTGGAATGTCATAGAACAGAGGCGTAAAATTATTAAATTATTAAATTTTTTATTTAATAATTAAATATTTGATCATTATTAATTGATAATTGTTAAAAATAATTATTATAATATTTTTTGGAGATCTAATTGTTTTAATTTTTGTTTAATTGATGACGTATAAAAAAATAGTTCCAATAAAAGTTGTTCACTTTTTAAGTAGAATAAGTAGACGAAAAGAAAACTATAGGGTTCCATTTAAAAAACAGAACTTGACCTTAAAATACCGCTTGTTCTAGGTCGACAAACAATTGAATAGTTTAGTTTCCCCCCTGATATAAATAAACTTTTATTTAAAATTTTTTTCATATAATGCACTGTTTTTGAGTTATAAGACTGTCTCAAGATAAAAAACTCACCCGGTATATATATATTCAAGAATTGCTCGTTTAATATATGTAATAAGATGTGGGCGATTAACTAATAACTAGAAAAAATTATAGCCCCAATCAAAATTGAATTTATCGTTGTGTGAAATAATAATAAATTAATTAAAAATTGCATTTATGGTATCAGTGCAAATTTGTTTCTTGTTAAATTGGTAAATATTATGATCCTTGAAACTTTGTATAGTCAGCTGATCTCAACCTTTGTATATAAGTATCATAAAAACTAAATTCAAAAATTTCTATTATCATCAATAAAAAGATCTCAGTTCACTTAATTTATTATGGCTACCTTAACTAGGCAAGTAGGCATGCCCGACAAACGCAGCTCTCCGGGAGAATGATTATCGAATTCGATCAAGAATTTTCAATTATTTTTCTTATTCTTAATCATCATCATCATCATCATTGAGTATACAGTCCTAAGACTGGTTTGATGCAACAATCCGCTCTCCACTCGACTCTGTCCCCCGCCAGCTGTTTAACCTCTCTAAATGTCTGGCATCCCATATCCCCAATTATTTGGTTGAAATATTCTAATCTGGGTCTTCCCCTTCCCCTTTTCTTTCCCACCTCCCCTCCAAGATATCCCTAAGCAGTCCCCCCATGTCTCAGTGTGTGCCCCATCATCTGACCTCTTCTCTTCTTCAGACTCTTCCACAAGGTTCTTCTTTCTCCCATTCTTCCAAGAACTTCTTCATTTGTAATTTTATCCATCCATTTGATATTCATCATTCTTCTGTAGCACCACATTTCGAAAGCCTCTAATCTCTTTCTCTCCTCTTCTCTAATTGTCCAGGTTTCACACCCGTACATGGCTATGCTCCACATTATTCTTGAAACATGTTTAAAAGTTACCTCTAATGAAAGCGGTTTTAAGTGAAACATTAATAAATGAATAGTAAATATAAAATATCTAGATATATAAACGAGCTTCGAGGCGTCCCGTGGTAGCCTGGCGGGCAGCGTCTCGATCCAAAAATTTTATTCTCTTAAAACCACACTCCAAATGTATACCGAAATACATCGTCTCTTAAAAGTTTCGCCTCTTTAATTTTTGAGTGGCGAGGGGGAAGGGAATAATTATCAATATATTTAATGTTTCTTAATTTAAAATGAATTGGAGTCTTTCATTTCAAAATTGCAATTCATATTTCAAATTTGCCTGGTTAATGAAAATCGATTGGAGCCATCAGTTTAAAATCCGAGCTGACAATTATATTTCAAATTTACCTCGTTAATTAATATATATTTAATGTTTCTTAATTTAAAATCTATTGGTGTTTTTCATTTTCATTCGAGTTCAAAATGAGATACAATATTGTCTCGAACGCTAAGTCCAAATCAAAAATATATAGTTTTAGTAACAGAAATCATGGTTCTTTTAGTATATTAATGTTAGATTGGTCACCAGTGGTTAAAGCTAATGACCTTAGTTCAAGAGTTCGTAGGTTCGATTCTAGGCAAGAGGGAAATTTTTTTAGAGAAATTTCTCTTAGCGTTGTTACAAGTTGATCAAGACAAATACATACAGTATTATTTGTTGCGTTTGGACTCAATGGGATCACGCAAAGCTTGATGTTTCTTTCTGGTTGGATCTTCCACGCCTCCATCTTTTTTGAGACGTGTTATCGAGTTCCATGGTCAGGTTGCGTACTGTTTTCCTGGCCGTATGAGTGTGATGATGTTAAAGGTGCACGAAGACATGTATGGATTTTTGGCGTTATTCTTCCATTGTTTCTTCCTTTGATTTCGTGATGGTCCGGGTCCCCAGAATCTGAATGCCCGTTTTCCGCTCGAGGGTGGGTGATTAGGTTACCACCTGGGAATTAATCTTGTTTTTGCCCTCTCACGATTCATGGTTGCTTGTTACGAAAATTTTGTCCTGCTGCATGCGCGTAGGTTTTGTAGAACCAGAGATTGTCAATGTTCATGAGCCGAAAGGCCGGTTTTTTGTCATTTTCGAACAAATCTGCTTGCTTCTTGCTGGAATCGAACTGATGAAGTCTGGGGTTGATGTTCTCCTAATCGGATTAGAAAAGTTGGTGGTTTAGCCGATTGCGCTACCGACCCCCTTTATTATTACTTAATTTAACTCAGCTTTCTCGGAATTTTACAGTGCAGAAAAAAATTAAATGATATTTTTCGAAGCCCCGAAGTTCAAATGAATACAATATTATCTCGACACAAAGTCTAAATCAAAAATATATAGTTTTAGTAACAGAAATCTAGCGGCTATAAAATATTAATTGTTGCATTAGGTGTAATGGCTAGAGCTGATGCCCTATAGTTCAAGAGTATAAATATACTTACTGTAAAATTATATTAAATATCAAAAGCTGACAGCATGTAAACTAAAATTGTAATGGTAAGCCTTTAAGGCAGGAACAACAAAGTATATAAATAAAAATTAATTAATAAATTACATTGTTTACATTGTTTCTTCTGAAATTTTTGAAATTTTTTTCAAAAAAGTACATTTAAAAACGAAAAAAATGACCCCCTATTATGTTAGGAATATCTTTTACCCTTGTCAAAGTTGCGCATATTTTTAACCGACTTCAAAAAAAGGAGGAGGTTCTCTATTCGATTGAATTTTTTTTTTTTTTTTTTTTTTGTGCCTATGTTACCTCATATCTCCGCCAATTGTCAACCGGATTTTGAAATTTTTTTTTGCATTCGGTCCAAGTCTAGCTTCCGATTGGTCCCATTTTTTTCGATTTTTTCATAGGTATTAGACCTTTTTTATTAGGTTTGCTTAGGTTTGTTTAAGACCTAACCTCTTTGTTTATGAGACCGATTTCGATGGTTCTTTTTTTATCCGAAAGGGGTTGTCTTAGGGATGGTGTCATATTAATTTAGTCAAGTTCTGATGATACAATGCTATTAATAACATCACTAAAAAGGAAAAATAAAAATATTTTTAAGAAAAAATAAAAACCGACTTCAAAAAATTAAGTGCAACAAATAAAATACACTAAAAGGTATAAAATAATTATTATCTTATTTAGTTACAACTAAACGAAGAAATATTAACATGAAATTACTTTTTGAAGTTGGTGCCAAACATATACCTTTTATGAATCGCACTCGACGGATCTTACTTAGTACGCATTTGGCGGGTACTTGCTCGCTTATAGGAACATAGTTAGTTGCTTTGGCACCGACTTCAAAAAGTAATTTCATGTTAATGTGTCGTCGTTTAGTTGTAACTAAATAAGATAACGATTATCTATACCTTTTAGTGTATTTTATTTGTTGCATTCAATCTTTGGTCGTTTTTATTTTTTTCTTAAAAGTATATTTAAATGTTACTTTGATCTTCTTTTCTGCTAAAAATCGAGAGCTTGTTGTGGATTAAATAGAAAGCTAAAAATTTACCTGGATACTTCTTTCTACATAGATAATAACACATTATAAAATCAAAATTGTTTGTGTTAATATCTTCACAAAATATCTAATCAATTTGCCATTGGTAAATATTAAATTTTAAAATAAATTTAGAAAAAAAAAACAGCTAAAATATTTTTTATTTTTATTAATGAAATGAGTTTTATTGTTTAAAATTTTCGTCCTCGGGAACATCGTTAACATTTTACTGTATTAAATAGCACATTTTATTAACTTGTGAATTAATTGGTGTTGGCGACTAATGAAGTGATTAACGTTATAATATAGGACTAAAAATCTATCTCGTTTTGTTGTTGTTGTTCCTTATACAAATTCCGATCTGTGCCATTTGTGTAAAATTTCAGAGAAACATCAATTAATATGAATCATGTGCCAGTTCGTCACCACGAGGTTAACGTTACTTTGTATAGAATATAGTTATTAATTTCCAGAATCCAAACCTTGAAGAATGATAGAAAAAGATTCAGTTCTGAGAAATGTTTATAAAAATGTTAATTATTTATCATTCAAAAAATAGGACGCAGTCAGCTTGGCTTGTATATGATCATTGGGTATAAAAGAGTTTCAGAAAAAAGAAAAAGTTGGAAAGAGATAGAGATGCGAGATACTAAAATCAGAGACACTTTTTAACCGACTTCAAAAAAGGAGGAGGTTCTCTATTCGACTGAATTTTTTTTTTTTTTTTGTGTGCCTATGTTACCTCATATCTCCGCCAATTGTCAACCGATTTTGAAATTTTTTTTGCATTGGGTCCAGTCTAGCTTCCGATTGGTTCCATTTTTTTTTCGTATTTTTTTCATAGGTATTAGACCTTTTTTATTAGGTTTGTTTTAGACCTAACCTCTTTGTTTATGAACCGATTTCGATGGTTCTTTTTTTATCCGAAAGGGGGTGTCTTAGGGATGATTGTCATATTAATTTGGTCAAGTTCTGATGATATGATCACTATTAATAACATCACTAAAAAGAGAAAAATAAAAATAATTTTTAAGAAAAAAATAAAAACCGACTTCAAAAAATTAAATGCAACAAATAAAATACACTAAAAGGTATAAAATAATTATTATCTTATTTAGTTACAACTAAACGACGAAATATTAACATGAAATTACTTTTTGAAGTCAGTGCCAAACATATACCTTTTATGAATCGCACTCGACGGATCTTACTTAGTACGTTTGGCGGGTACGCTCGCTTATAGGTATAGTTAGTTTGGCACCGACTTCAAAAAGTAATTTCATGTTAATATTTCGTCGTTTAGTTGTAACTAAATAAGATAATAATTATTTTATACCTTTTAGTGTATTTTATTTGTTGCATTTAATTTTTTGAAGTCGGTTTTTATTTTTTTCTTAAAAATTATTAATCATGTAGAAAGAATAGTGTATATTCAATTAAATCCAGTTCTCATCTTTATTAAAGCTTTGTTTACTCGTAAGATTCATTTAAATAATTTTGTTCTGAAAGTAAATCAAAATAAGCTGATGTGGCCATCTACATGACTTTACCATGCGCCTGGCACCTCTCTTATATTTAACACTAGCTGCAAAGCCCGACTTCGGCGGCCCTCTTGCTAGCCAGGGGCACACTCCTGGACCCACAACCCCCCCATTCCCACCCACCACCCCCTAACCCCCCAGCACCCCCCACCACACTACGCCTCTGGACCCTCACCTGAACCCCCCACTGCACCTTGCACCCATACCCTAACCAATCCCCTACTCCATTCCACCCCACCCCCGCACCATCACTCCACCCTCCCGCCCAGTTTTTCCATTTCTAGAGTTCTAGTGACCCACAGATTATATATACAAAATTTGGTTAAGTTGGCTCTAAAGCAGGAGTCGGCAACCAGCGGCTCGCGAGCCACATGCGGCTATTTCGATGTTAAGATGCGGCTTTATTTTAAATCAAAAATCAAATTTATATATATCTAATCCTAATCAAATACCATAATATTTAATTAAATATGTTAGTGGCTCTTTTAAAAACTGGGAAATTTTTGTAAATTGTAACTTTTAGCTTTTCCGTCTCAAAAGGTTGCCGACCCCTGCTCTAAAGGTAAGAATTTTCATTTTTGGACCCGCCCCCTCCCCCTTTTTGCAATTCTAGCCTTCTAGTGACCCATCAGATTATGTATAGAAAATTTGGTTGAGTTTGTTCCAAGGGCAAGAATTTTCATATTTTGACCCCCCCCCCTTTTTGGGTGTTTTTTTGGGGGGGGGAATTTTTTAAACAAAAGTTGTCAGAAATCACATCCCATACAACTTTGCTCATTATAAAATTTGCCGTCGAGTTAATAGTTTAGGAGTTATTTGATCATTTTCATTCGTGCGCCCCCCCCCCTTTTAGGGTTAAAATATCAAAACGTTATATAGCTAAAAACGTAAGTTAGAAGACATCTGATCCAAATATCAAATTTCATAATAATCCCTTCAGCCGTTTTTACGTGAATCGTGAGCAACTTTTCGCGAAACCCATGGAAACAGACATACAGACAGGAATTTTGTTGAGGGTGTTTTCGTTGATAACTTTGCTTGCAAACGTATGCAACCAAAATTTGGCGTGATTTGGAGCAATGTGCAGACAAAACCTTAACTTTATATATATATAGATTTAATAAATACATTTATAATCAATTAGGGATGTAGGGTCAAAAATGAAAATCTAGTCCCTTGGAGCAAACTCAACCAAATTTTGTATACATAGATGGGTAGTTAGTTTTAGATTTCTGGGGTCCCACTGGATTATGTATACAATATTTAGTTGAGTTTGGTCCAAGGGCCTAGATTTTCATTTTTTTGACCGGCCACCTTTTTTTGGCAGTGGAACCCACTGATTATGTATACAAAATTTGGTTGAGTTTGCTCCAAGGGCAAGAATTTTCTTGACCCCCCCCCCCCCTCGATTTTGACCCCAGGAAAAAATAATAATCTTTTCGTCATTATATTTATCAATATATTTAATGTTTCTTAATTTAAAATCAATTGGAGTCTTTCATTTCAAAATTCGAATTCATATTACAATTATATTTCAAATTTGCCACAAATATACCTACGGCGCTCTCTGTCGGCAGCATTACGTTTGCGTTGCTGCAAATTAATCTGAGCTATTATATATATAATTAATAATTTGACAATTATTGTAATTGGTTTTCATTAAATAAAGCTTGCTTTAATTTAAAAAAAAAATATGTTTCGAATCGAAACTTTTAATATGTTAACAGTTATAATAATTTTTTTTTTTGGAAAAACGTATTTTAAATTTTAAAATTCTAAAAAACTAACTGTAAAAAATCAATCCGATCATTTTCATTTCATTCTTCTCCAAATTATATAATGACCTAGAATTTTTCGAAAAAAAAAATCACTTAGATATTCAAATTAAAAATATTCTCCGATTTTTTTGTGTTAATCGTTCTAGACTTTATTTTTAATAAGAATCCCCTTTTTTTTTCTTAAATGATTATATTTAGAAACATCTGTCAGAAATCAGTCGATCACACACTATCAAAAAAATCACCCTGAAGCTGATTTAAAATTTTAATAATAATATTAATATTAATAAATTATTCCTTAATAAAAAAATTTGTTGACTCAATTTTTCACTTTCACTTATCTACTCTTATTAAACGAGCAAAAATTGTTTATATATATATATATTATTTATATATATATTTGTATCATTGTTCTATTTTGAAAACGGCTTTACCGATTTTGATGATACAAATTCTATTAACAAGTTTTGAGAATGAGAAAGCGATCTGGCTAGGTCTGGACCTCGACAAATTTCATCTTAATTGATCTTTTCTTAATTAAAGTAATTATTGACAGATGAAAATCTCAATAAAAAAGTTTGTTTACATTTTTTTCAATTATGTTTTATTTTTAATTGGTTTTTTAATTTTAAAACCCACTAATAGGTTATAGCAAATATTAATATATTATATTAAAATTAGGAATTTTTTGTTTGTTTTTAATTAACAGGTGTCTAAATCATAACAAAATAGGTGTGTTTACAAATAAAGTGGTTGAAGTGGCTTTTTTATATAACTTGGAAACAAATCTTATTTAATTTTATGTTTTTATTTCAGATCCTATACGATTATTTTTTTATTATTATTATTTTCCTATTTATTTTTTTATAATGTTTATCAATATGAACGAATGTGGGCAAATTGATGTACGAGTAAACAAATATACACATAATATATATGTGGACCATTAGAAAGCTAGAAATGCAAAAACTGGGTGCGGGGTGGGGTGGATGTGGGAGGTGCAGGAGGTGGGGTGCAGTTGTGGGGGATCCGGGGGTGGGAGGCGCGGTTGGGTTGGGGTGGGGCGGAGTGGGGGTGTAGTGGTGGGGGTCAGGGGTTACCGTGCATCGCTCGGTGGCTCCAGGTACTCAATATTAAGATATAGTGCTTTATATACTCAAAAATGTTTAATATCGCTAATAGTAAATAGTAAAAAAAAAAAAAGAGAAAACTTTAAGACTCAGTACTTTTTTTTTGAAATTTTTTGTTAACAAACAACCCTTTCAATTAGAAAGCAAAAACTTGGTTCAAAGGTGTAGTTCTGTAGTTTATTAAAAAAATGCGTTTTTTGTCAAATTTACAACCGTTTGATTTTTACGCGTATGATGGTTGTATGATAATTCGAATTTGAGGGTTCCGTTTAAAAATTAAACATTACCCTATTATAACTATTATAGTAGATAAAATGTCTATCTATCTGTCTATAATAGTCCAGTCAAAATAGACAAAAAAATGCTAAGCTTACAATAATTAGCATAGAGCAGAAATATGAAAGATATTAATTTGCCGATGGTAATAAATTCAAATTTACTAGAAAATCATAGATCAAAGATGGTGTCATCTATTAAATCCGATGGAGTGGAATATTTTTAATTATATGTCAGAGGGGTTGTTTTTCACCCCCTCGGGAATCGAACCCGAGTGCCAGTAACAGCAATCCGGGCCACCTGGCTCACCTGCGGGATACGAACCTCTCTGACATATGCAAACGCGTAAAATATTTTACTCAAAGATTGTTATCTTAATTTGTAAAATTTCGCGATATAGTGATTCTAAATTTAAACATATAGCCATGCCATATAATTTAAATAAAGGTGGTTGAATGTTTCGAATTTTGAAGAAATTCAAAATTCGAAGGGCAATGGAATGACTTTTCCTAATTTAATATGAAAGATTTCAAATAAATTAAAAATAAATTAATAATATAAATAAATAAATATAAATAAATAAATAAATAAAATAAAATAAATTAATAATAATATAAATAAATATAAATAAATTAATTCGTAAAATAAATTTTACGCGTTTGCATATGTCAGAGAGGTTCGTATCCCGCAGGTGAGCCAGGTGGCCCGGATTGCTGTTACTGGCACTCGGGTTCGATTCCCGAGGGTGAAAAACAACCCCTCTGACATATAATTAAAAATATTCCACTCCATCGGATTTAATAGATGACACCATCTTTGATCTATGATGTTCTAATAGAGCAGAAAATTGGAACAGGTCTTAAATACACTACTACAAATAAAGTATCAAAAATCTCCATCATCCCGGCCTCAACAAAAAAAATTATCCGAGGTCAAAGACCAAAAATATCGAGTTTTTCGCATTTTTTCTCGTAAACAGTAAGTTTTATCGTAAAAATAGCTCGAATAAAAGTTGAAGATCATGCAATTTTCTACAAAAATTGTTATTATACTTTTTATATGAATCACTATTCCCGAGATATCGCGGATTCCAAAAGTTGGAAACGTCGTACTCTACAATAATATACATTTTTCGCAAAAAATTCAAGTTTTTCATTTATAAAATGAAAACCACTCATCCTAGAAACTTGATTCCTATCTCATTCTCTAGGAAATTTTGTTGACTTGAACGTTTACTTGGACTACTTTTTTTGATAAAACTCTTTAGATGTATAGATATCGAGCATTTTCCATTACACTTTTGCGAATTCGGATCATATCCTGTCCGCTAAACGTTCAAGTCAACAAAATTTCCTACAGAATAAGATAGGAATCAAATTTCTAGGATGAGTAGTTTTAATTTTATTAAGGAAAAATTCCAGTTTTTGCATATTATGTAGACTTTAGTGTATGACGTCTCCAACTTTTGGAATCGCAAGATCTCAGGAATGGTGATTCGTAGTAAAAAATGTATAATGACAATTTTTGTAGAGAATTGCATGATCTACAACTTTTGTGTATATTATTTTTACGATAACACTTATCGTTTACGAGAAAAATGGGGAAAACCGTATTTTTTTTATCTTTGACCTTGGATACATTTTTTTGCAGATGTTGGAAGGATGTGGATTTTTGATATTTCATTTGTAATAATGTATTTAAGACCTGTACCTATTTTCAGCTTTATGGGAATTATTAGAAGCTTAAATGTCTATTTTGACTGGACTAGAAGCGCTTTTGTTGCTCGTAAACTATAGGTATATGATACAACTTCAAATTTATAATCTAACTAGCTGCAAGGCCCGCCTTCGGCGGCCTCTTCCTGAGCCAGGGGGCACGCCCCCTGGACCCCCAGCCCACGAACTCCACCCTCACCCCGCACTCCTACCCACCACACACCCCGAAACCCACCCAGCACCCCCAACCCCCGGACCATGCCCAACCCCCGTCCCCACACCACCACCCCAACACTCCATCTGCCACCCTAACCCACGAACCCCACCCTCACCCCCCACACCCCCGAAACACCTCCAGCACCACCCGCAGCATGCAACTGTGCCACAACCCCCGCCCCACCACCACCGCACCACCCACCTCGGACCCCGGACCCACCCCATGCTCTCCAACCCTGGACCCACCACCGCCCCTGGACTCCACCCCGCACCACCCCTGACCCCCACCCTACTTCGCCTAACTCCCTCCTCCACCTCCATTCCACCCCGCGCACCCTATGCCCTAACTCATCCACACTCCATTCCACCACCCCTGCACCCACCCTCGGCACCCAGTTTTTGCATTTCTAGCTTCTAGTGACCCACAGATTATGTATACAAAATTTGGTTGAGTTTGTTCCAAGAGAAAGAATTTTCATTTTTTGACCCCCCCCATTTTGGGTGGTAAGTTTTTGCATTTCTAGCTTTCTAGAGGCCCAGAGATTATCTATACAAAATTTGGTTGAGTTTGCTCCAAGGGCCATTTTTGGGTGGTTTTTTTATATGAATATTTTAGAGATAGTTAAATTTTGTGTAATGTTTAAAAAAATATTTTTACTATGGGGTCCAAGGCTAAGACTTGGGTACACTGACACCTATGTCTTCGCCATTCATAATGCTTGTGTTTTTCTAAGTTTAAAATTTGACACTGACATCAAAAGAATAATTATGTTTAAACACTTTGCAATTAATAAAAGCACCCAAGCCTGGAAAATAATGTTTTCTTTAAGACATCAAATGTAAATACATAAATATAACGAGGAAGAGGAATACAATTTTATAAAAAACAAAAATTATAAAAAATTTACACATGAAGACTCGAGTTCGATTCCCCGGGCTTATCCTGGAACTTTTCTAAATATTTACTTTATTTTTTTATGTGTTTTTGATTTTTTTTTAAATAAAAGTTCCCACCATTGCTGCATAAAAAATTTCTGGGTACGTAGCTGTAAAAAGAAATATTTTAAATTATTGCCCATTAGCAATCGGTTTTTGTTTGAAAATATTCCCTCCCCTCCCCCCCCCCCCCCCCACACACACACTTTTTTTGTCACTAATGAGTGATTTTTATAAGGGCGTATAGAATGTCTGAAAAATATTAGTGAATCCCTCTCCCTGGCCCCCGATAAAAATAATAGCTCTTTTTTTAACCGACTTCAAAAAAGGAGGACGTTCTCTATTCGACTGAATTTTTTTTTTTTTTTTTGTGCCTATGTTACCTCATATCTCCGCCAATTGTTAACCGATTTTGAAAAAAAAATTGCATTGGGTCCAGTCTAGCTTCCGATTGGTCCCATTTTTTTTCGTTTTTTTTCATAGGTATTAGACCTTTTTTATAAGGTTTGTTTAGACCTAACCTCTTTGTTTATGAACCGATTTCGATGGTTCTTTTTTTATCCGAAAGGGGGTGTCTTAGGGATGGTGTCATATTAATTTGGTCAAGTTCTGATGGTATGATCACTATTAATAACATCACTAAAAAGAGAAAAATAAAAATAATTTTTAAGAAAAAATAAAAACCGACTTCAAAAAATTAAATGCAACAAATAAAATACACTAAAAAGTATAAAATAATTATTATCTTATTTAGTTACAACTAAACGACAAAATATTAACATGAAATTACTTTTTGAAGTCGGTGCCAAACATATACCTTTTATGAATCGCACTCGACGGATCTTAGTTAGTACGTTTGGCGGGTACGCTCGCTTATAGGTATAGTTTGTTTGGTACCGACTTCAAAAAGTAATTTCGTGTTAATATTTCGTCGTTTAGTTGTAACTAAATAAGATAATAATTATTTTATACCTTTTAGTGTATTTTATTTGTTGCATTTAATTTTTTGAAGTCGGTTTTTATTTTTTTCTTAAAAATTATTTTCATATAATAGATTCATTTTAAATTACCATAAATTAAATTTTTGTTATTATTTTTTTTTTAGTCTGAAAATTTTATAATTTTAATTTTTTAACCCCTCGACCCCTCTTTTAATTTTTGGTTCGATTTTAATCAAAATCTAATCAGCTCTTAATCTCAATGCACTAAAACTACATGTGAAGTTTCTTTTTGATAATCACACTAGTTTTTGAGCTAGAGCGTACACAAAATTTGGTAACATAATAACTAACGTACTACAGACATTTTGACATGATCACTAATATCTCGTAAAATATAATTTTTTCGATGTTCACTTATTAAGGCTTTTTTTGTAGAGCGAAATGCCATGGTTTTGCTCAATTTTTTTAATCAAAATAGTTTCAGCCGTTTTTGAGATGCGAAAAAAAATCCCACTTTTTTCATGCACGATTACAATACTTGACCTACCCTGTATGAATTGCAAGACCCTTGAAGCGTGGACTAATTATTCTATTAAGGAAAATTGAGTTGAAATAAAATTTATTTTTTTGGTCCAATACTATATAAGTAATAATAATTAAATAAATAATTGATATCTAAATGTTCATATTAAATTTATTTTCATTTATCTTTTACTGATAAATATTTTCCTTTTTTAAATAAAAATATTTTTTATATTTTCTGTTTTAGAGAATCGAGTCCACCTAGAGAAATGCATTCAAAGATAATGAGAATTCAAAACGGCATTTTATTCATTTGAGTGGCGGAAATCGACCAGGGCAGACGCGGAGGCCATTCTTCCCTACCAAGGTAAGAGCAAATCGACTAATCAATTTTCATACATCATTAATACATTAATTAGTATAAGTCATATTAATATTACGACATCATATTATACTCAAAACAGCCAATGGTAATGTAAAAAACAAACTTTTTCTTAAAATATCAGTACCTGGAACACCAAGCTATGCTTGGTAATGCATGTGTTTGTTTTTGATCAAACATTTGTTTTATTTTGATTCAACCAACTGTTTATAATTAGTTGCATTAAAAAACTTATTACAATTTTTTCCCCAAAAATTAAGACCTGGAATTAAATCGATTCTTCCATGTCTTCAATTCAATTGTTATCAATAAATATCGATACGTCTGAGTCTGAAGAAGAGAAGAGGTCAGATGATGGGGCACACACTGAGACATGGGCGACTGCTTAGGGATATCTTGGAGGGGGAGGTGGGAAAGAAAAGAGGAAGGGGAAGACCCAGATTAGAATATTTCAACCAAATAATTGAGGATATGGGATGCCACACTTTTAGAGAGGTTAAACAGCTGGCGGGGGACAGAGTCGAGTGGAGAGGGATTGTTGCATCAAACCAGTCTTAGGACTGTATACTCAATGATGATGATGATGATCGATACGTCAAAAATTCAATACCAATTCAATTCAATCTACTTAACCGGAATTAGTAGTTTATCTTTGGGCAGCCTTTCCATCAATTCAGCATTAAATTCTGGATGCAATTCAGAAGCGAGCAATTAAACTAATAGGAGACCCGGCTCTAACCAACTCACTCGACTCCCTGGCTCATCGAAGAACCGTTTCTGCTCTTTCGCTGTACTACAGATACTATCACGATGTCTGTTCAGTCGAGCTGAAATCAATTATCCTCCCTAATGCCCTCTTTGCGAGAAACACGCGGTTTTCGAACGCTCAGCACCCCTTCGCTGTCAAATTGGTTAAAAGTCGAACAAGCGCTTTCGCCAACTCTTTTATCCCTATGACCTCCAGAGACTGAAACTCACTCCCTGCCACCATCTTACCCGCGACTTATAACCTTCAGCTATTTAAGACCCGCCCAGCCCATAAATTCTTTCTTCTTCTTTTCACGATGGAGGGGCCAACCCAGGCCTTTAGGGGTTGCATCTTTTTGGTGTAACTCCTTCTCTCATCATTTTCATAAAAAAAAATTCTACCTCTCCATACCTCTAATTAAATTTTACTTTACCATACAGGGTATGGTCAAGTATTGTAATCGTGCATGAAAAAAGTCTTTTTTTGCTTCTTTTTTCAAAATATCTCAAAAACGGCTGAAACTATTTTGATTAAAAAATTTGGGCGAAACCATGGCATTTCGGTCTACAAAAAAGCTCTAATAAGGAAACACCGAAAAAATTATTTTTTCGATATAATAATTGTTTTGTCAAAATGTCTGTTCGTCTGTTAGTTTGTGCGTTACCAAATTTTTGTGGACGAGCTAGCTCAAAAACTAGTGTGAATATCAAAATGAAATTTCACATGTAGTTTTGGTGCAATGAGATTAAGAGCTGATTAGATTTTGGAGCAAATCGACCCAAAATGAAGTTGAAGGTGGGGGGAGCGGTTAAAAATTAAAATTATAATTAATTCATACTAAAAAATCAAGAAAAATGAAATATACTAAAAAACCTATGTACACTACGATGCAAAAAAATCGACCCACTAATAAAAATTTTATTAAATAGCAAATTATTTTTAAAGTTTTTACAAATATTCATATAATTTGTTCCATTAACTCTTAAACTAACATATTCAATAAATATTGTTGATAATTTTTGAATTTTATAAAAAAAAAGTCAAATTAAATTAAAAGATACAATTACAAATTATCATACTTTTTCAATATCACTTTACAATAAATAAAGTTTTAATAAAAGATCAAATTCCATTTGAAATATCAATAAAATGAATAATTTTGAATTTTTTTTTTGTTTTTTGGCTTTTGGACTTGAGCATTCATAATTTTGAATTAAGCATCATTCATAGAAAGATAAAATATACAAAATGGATATTTCTCAAGTTCAAGCAGTTCAAATTGTGTACCTAATTAATCAAGGGCTAAGTCAACAACAAGTGGCCATTACACTTGCAATAAGCAATAAAATAAATAATGTATGGTTCCTAGTAAAAAAATTAAAAATCTCAACAAAAACACTTGTGTAAAAAAAGGCCAAGTTCGATTAATAAAATCCGTTTGCCAAAAAAAGTAGTGAGATCTAATGTGCTGCCAATTTCAACATCATCAATTTATTAAATGAGTCGAGAATATATTACTAACTTCAATTAAAACGCATGTTTTTCATTTCACATGTCCCTCTATATTTTTTATTGATTTCACATTTTTAGTTGAAATTATTTTCATAAAACATGGCTTATACGCATTAAATTATTATTATTATTGTTTGATAGGGTCTCCACCACTCCCTCTTATTAAGAACCCATGATATGGCAACTAGTAATTCGCGACATACATAATAATGCGTAAAAGCCAAGTTTTATGAAAATAATTTCAACTAAAAATGTGAAATCAATAAAAAATATAGATGGACATGTGAAATGAAAAACAGGCGTTTTAATTGAAGTTACTAATATACCTATTCTCGACTCATTTAATAAATTGATGATGTTGAACTTGGCAGCACATTAGATCTCACTACTTTTTTGGCAAACGGATTTTATTAATCGACCTTGGCTTTTTTACACAAGTGTTTTTGTTGAGATTTCACTCCTTTATGTAAGTTGGATGGGCATTTAGCCTGCAAGATTCACGCATTTATTTTAAAGGCTGAATTTTCACTCCTTCATTGTATGTCCTGAAGAAGGGAAAGTTTCGCTTTTTCGATTTTTACCTTGAAATATACCCCAAACTCTATATGTAGGCCAAATTTCAGCATGTTGTATGTTAATTTATCCTATAAATTTAACCCCTTCATTTCGGGCCCTGAAGAAGGAAAAGTTTCGATTTTTCAATTTCGTCCTTTATTAATGTGTCAAGCTATACCAGTATCCCAAATTTCAGCATTCTAGGTTCATTGAATTTTTAGTATAATATGTTAATTAAGTCTATAAATTTCACCCCTTCATTTTAGGTCCTGAAGAAGGGAAATTTTGGATTTTTCCCATTAATTGTACCCCAAACTCTACCTGCCTGCCAAATTTCAGCTTTCTAGGGTTAGCGGAAGTACTCTAGAATTTTGATGAGTGAGAGACAGTCAGTGAGTGAGTGACGAAAAAGCCTATCTTTGGCTTCTTGTAACTTGGATGGTATAAACAGTAGAAATATGAAATTTTGTAATTTAGTTAAGCTTATGGACCAGTATTCTGGAAAAAAATTTCAGCCATGTAGAGGTTTCCATTACGAAGTTACAGAGGCGTCAAAATGGCCTGAGTTGTTTCCTGTAAAGGGTAGTCTGGCAGTGCACACATCCCTGCTCGAATCGAATTTGGCTGGGGCACTGCCGTGCCCCCAGATGATTTACTATTTAATAAAGGTTTTATTGGTGGGTGGATTTTTTTGCACTTCAGTGTATAATAACGAAAATATTTTTTTTTCTGGTAAGGGGTGTCAAAAATAAAAAACTTTTTTATTGAGATTTTCATATATAAATAATTACTTTAATTAAGAATAGATCAATTAAGATGAAATTTGTCGAGATCCAGACCTAGCCAGATCGTTTTCTCATCCTCAAAACTTGTTTATATAGTTGGCTTCGTCAAAATCGGTAGTGTCGTTTTCAAAATAGAAACACTGAATTTCTACACGGTAACAGTTCCGATACTAGATATGTTTGATTCGTTTTTGGGCAAAAAATACTAATTCCTTTCTATTTCTTTTTTCAAATTCGGCTAGAGAATATCTCTCCGTGTCTTCTTTTCTAAAAGCCCCCACTTGGGGTCTCTTTTAGCTTATTCTCTGTCTCGTTCTTAAATATGCTAATCAAAGGTTGAGAATCTTTCGATGGAAAGTAATAATTCCTGTTTATGACGATGATGATCATCATTTTAGACCAATGGAGATGGAGCAACAGCAACAACAACAACAACAACAACAACAACACAGAACCATAGATCGACGACTCAGCATGGGGTCCTGAGATCGAATCTCGGTTTTCGTCCCCCCCCCTTGCCCCTCATTTGATTTAAACGCGTGCAAAATCAAAAGAGAAGAGATAATATCAATTTATATTCTCTAAGCCATATTGGGCTGAGCTCAGTCGCCTTCTCCTTCGCCTGTTCTGAGCCCTGCTGAATTTATCAAGCAATGTACAAAATGTTGCAACGTCGCATTCATCTGTCATAAGTAGATCTATCTATGATGATTATTCATAGATCTAGACTTTTTACATGCTTTTAATTTAACTAACTTGTTCAGTCTATTTGTTTGGGTATAATCTTATAAGTGAAGTTTGAAACACTTCTATACTGAGCCAGCGGCGTAACTATATGGTAATCTGCACCCCCCCCCCAACCAACCCTTTGATTGAAAAAATAAATTGACACGTTCTGATGTGGCCATCCACTTGACTTATCCATACACTTCTGGTTGAGATTGGTACAAGGACCTAGATTTTCATTTTTTGACCCCTCCCCCCGACCCTCTATTTGGGGCGGTTTGTTTTTGAATTTTTAGTGTTCTGGGGGCCCACTGATTATGTATACAAAATTTGGTTGAGTTTGCTCAAATGGCCTAGATTTTTATTTTTGGCCCTTAATGGACAAAATAAGCTGACGTGTTCTGATGTGGCCATCCACTTGACTTTACCATACAACCTGGCCCCTCACTTATATTTAATATTTAATAAAATTATTTATAATCATGTAGGGGGGGGGTTAGTTTTTGCATTTTTAGACTCCTGGGACCCACTGATTATGTATACAAAATTTGGTTGAGTTTGGTAAATGGCCAAGATTTTCATTTTTTGACCCTCCGACCCCCCCCCCATTTCGGGCGGTTAGTTTTTATATTTTTAGACTTCTGGTGACCCACTGATTATGTATACAAAATTTGGTTGAGTTTCCTCAATCGACCTAGATTTTTAATTTTTAACCCCCCTCGACCCCCCTTAATTTTGGATCGATATGCACCAAAATCTAATCAGCTCTTAATCTCAATGGACCAAAACTTCGTGTGAAATTTGGTTTCGATATTCACACTAGTTTTTGAGCTAGCTCGTACTCAAATTTGGTAACGCACAGACTAACTAACAGACATTTTGACAAAACAATTATTATCTCGAAAAATATAATTTTTTCGATGTTCACTTATTAGAACTTTTTTGTAGACCGATATGCCATAGTTTCGCTCAATTTTTTTAATAGAAATAGTTTCAGCCGTTTTTTAGATATTTTGAAAAAAAGAAGGAATAAACCCACTTTTTTCATGCACGATTACAATACTTGACCATACCCTGTATTGTAAAGTAAAAAGAGTAATTTACGCTAACAATCTGGTTTTATTTGTATTTGGGTACTTTTCACTGAAATTTTCCACAACCAAAAGATGGAATTGTTTTTGTTCTTCGTTGATGATAATTAATTTATGAAATTCTGCTACGCCTCGCTCCGCAATATAATTCACCACTCTCATGGAACGTACAATTTCACTGGAGGATTTATAATCTTCATCTTCTTGCCAAAGACAAGGTTATTTTTACAAAAATGTGGGCGAAATTCCAAAGATTCTAAAAAATCTTAAGGTGTTCTTGGACACAAAATCCTCAAGATTTTCTCGCTAATTTGACTTATATTCAAAGTAATACGTTTGGGGCTTTATATATATTTCGGGTTTTGATCCCATCATCATTTTTCTTGTTAACTCTTGATGATGAGCTCAAAACCGAAATATAGGAGTTAACATAGAAAACTGATGATGGGCTCAAAACACAAAATATACGAGTTGACATAGAAAACTGATGTTGGGCTCAAAACACAAAATATACGAGTAAACATAGAAAACTGATGATGGGCTCAAAACACAAAATATACGAGTTGACATAGAAAACTGATGATGGGCTCAAAACACAAAATATACGAGTTAACATAGAAAACTGATGATGGACCTCAAAACCCGAAATATAGGAGTTAATATAGAAAACTGATGATGGGCTCAAAACCCGAAATATATATACCATAAGTATCGAGATAAAATTCAAAACATTGCGCAGCCTTGGGGCCTCGCAGCTAGTTTATATAAAACTACTTGTGACTGAATATGAAGGCAAAGCTTTGCAAAACTATAGTCTCATAAAAATAAATAAAATTATGTTTATGTGTATATGGGTGTGTGTATATTGATTCGCATCAAGTAGAGGACATTCGCTTTGATTTATTCTTAATAAATATATTAGATCTACCATATCGACGTTAGCAAATCTATGAGACTGCATGGCTCTGATAGGTTCCTCTACTATTGAATCATCTCATTAATAAATCCGAAGAGGCTCGGCAGATGTTTATTTTTAATTCTTGTCTGCAGCTAACACTATCACCTCCTCTTGTTGGGGTTCAGGTTAAGCCGTTTAATTAATCTCCGATCACGTTCTTGAGTTGAGGAGGCGGGTGGAGGAAGGTGACCCGAGGCGTGACCCCATGGCGTTGGCGATCCTATCACCTGTACAGGAAAAGCAAACACACGTGTGGCCGCCCCACACTGACACCTACCTTCTGCATCCACCCACCCACCCACCCGCACAACGACTCTCATAATTAATTTAATTAAAGAGCACGGGCAAGGAGGTAGCCAGCAGTCCAAGAGGATATATATATATATAGAGTCCATCTGTCAGATTACATCGAATGTTGTAATTATCATTTGCAGTGGATGTTGTTATTGTTGTTGTTGTTGTTTAATTATACAGACGGTCAGCGAACACCGGAACGAGACTGAGGGCTGAGGGCTGAGGGGTACAAATGTGTTGAATGATAGGCATTGATTTGACTCTCTGCTCTTCTTCATTATGGACAGAGCCATTTGGAAGAAATAGAAATAAACTGACATGTTCTGATGTGGCCATCCACTTGACTTTACCATACAACCTGGCCCCTAAAATTATTTATAATCATGTTAGGGGGGTTAGTTTTTGCATTTTTAGACTTCTGAGAGTCAACTGATTATGTATACAAAATTTGGTTGAGTTTGCTCAAACGGCCTAGATTTTTAATTTTTAACCCCCCTCCACCCAAGGGCGGATTCAAGGGGGTGGAGGGTGAGGAGGACCGCCCCCCATACAGGCCCGTGCCTGGCGGAAGTGCAACAAGTGCGTCGCACGCAGAGGCCAAAAAACGGTGGCCAAAGCGCCAGGAAATTTATAACAATTTTTTTGATTTTTTAATTTCATTTTAATGAACTTAAACATTTATTATTTTTAAAATTTTAAAAATTGAAAATAAAGCTCTATGTGTGTGTGTTTGGGGAGGCGTCTCTCCCCCCCCCCCCCGCTTGGACAATTCGATCGCGGCGACACACTTTCGAGATAAAAAATAGATCTTATATACATCGGCCACCTTATATACATTCTCCCCCACCCCATAAAAAATTCCTGGATCCGCCCTTGCCTCCACTCCCCTTAATTTTGGGTCGATATGCACCAAAATCTAATCAGCTCTTAACCTCAATGGACCAAAACTACGTGTGAAATTTGGTTTTGATATTCAAAACTAGTTTTTGAGCTAGCTCGTCCACAAAAATTTGGTAACGCACAGACTAACTAACAGACATTTTGACAAAACAATTATTATGTCAAAAAATATAATTTTTTGGATGTTCACTTATTACCGCTTTTTTGTAGAGCGAAATGCCATGGTTTTCGCTCAATTTTTTTTAATCGAAATAGTTTCAGCGGTTTTTGAGATATTTCTGAAAAAAAGAAGGAAAAAAAAACACTTTTTTCAAGCACGATTACAATACTTGACCATACCCTGTATGGTAATGTAAATAAGCTAAAGTGTTCTGATGTGGCCATACACTTGACTTTACCATACAACCTGGCCCCTAAAATTATTTATAATCATGTAGGGGTCCCAATGATTATGTATACAACATTTGGTTGAGTTTGGTAAATGGGCAAGATTTTCATTTTTTAACCGTTCGAAACGTCTGTTTTTGAATATAAAGTTATAAATTAAGTATCGCTCATTTTTTAATTTTGGACTGGTTTATCAAAATCCACTCAATTCGCTTATCAGTCCGTCTACAAAAACTACTTCAATCTTATTCTCATTTTTTTCACAACTGCACTCTAATTTAAGAAATTTGGTGATAATGAAATGAAAATTATTCCCTTGAATGAAATTAGAAAGTGCATTATAAAAAAATTGTTATGAAAAATATGTCATTTTACTTAAGAATTAATTTTTCATATTATTTGAAATAAAATTATACAGAGATAGGGAGACAAGAAAAAAATCAAAAAAACAATTTAAATTCAAATGGGATTTATTTCAAATAATTACCTACATGTTTAATGACATATAAAATAGTAGAAGTTCCAAATTTTATGTCAATGGTATAAAAACTTTCTTAAAAAAAATTAAAAACGTGGTTTATTAAATATTTTTGAGGAATTTTATTTTGATCAGTTACTACACAAAAAGACTAGAACATATTCGAAACGTTTACCCCAAACGAAGTTAATAAAATAGCTTTTTTAGAACAAGTTTATAAAAGTATCAAAAAATTTTTTAGATTAGTAATCTTTATGACTAAATATGAATATACGGACTGAGTTTTTTATCTTGAGACCATCTTATAACTCAAAAACATTACATTATATGAAAAAAAGTTGATTTATAATCGAGGGGGAAACTAAACTACGCTATTGTTTGTCGACCTAGAACATGCTTTCAAGGGTATTTCGAAGTGAAGTTCTGTTTTTTAAATAGAAACCTACCTATATGTTTCTGTACATATTCTGAATCTCCAAAAAAACTGAACAACTTTTATAAGAACTATTTTTTTATACGACATCAAATAAAAAAAATATGAAATCAATTAGATCTCAAAAAATCCTAATAATTATTTTTAACAATCATTCAACTTAATTATCAATTAATAATGATAAAATATTTAATTAATTATTTTTAACAATCAATCAAATTAATTATCAAATAATAATTATTAAATAATTAATTTTAAATAAATAATTTAATAATTTTGCGACATTGTTCTGAGACATTCCAGAGTGTATGAGGGTATCGCAGTCTTCTGAATGAATTCCATTTCGTTATTTTGGCCTTTTTAAGTTTATTTGGGGGGTCGGGTTAGGCTAGGTGGTAGCGTATCAGCCTGCTAAACAAGTGGACCCGGGCTCGAATCCGACTCGAGACATCCGGCTAAAATCTGACCCCGTTGTAGAGACAAATTTAAAAAAATAAAATAAATAGTATCGTAAATTGGCTTATGGCTAGAAAGGTCGAAAAGCCAAAAAAAAAGTTTATTTAATTATTAAATAAATAATTTAATAATAATTAATAATTTAATAATTTTGAGACACTGTTCTGAGACATTCCAGAGTGTATCACAGAGTCTTCTGGATGAATTCCAGTTCGTTATTTTGGCCTTTTTAAGTTTCTTCGTCTTTTGATCGCCTTTACATTTCTTTTTTTTTTAAATAGATTTACAACACGATAAAATGAAGCTTTTGAGGGCCAAATTATTAAATTATTTATTTAATAATTAATTATTTAATCATTATTATTTGATAATTAAGTTGAATAATTGTTAAAAATAATTATTAGGATTTTTTTGAGATCTAATTGATTTAATATTTTTTATTAATTGATGTATAAAAATAGTTCTAATGAAAGTTATTCAGTTTTTTTTCTAGATTCAGAATATGTACAGAAACATATAGGGTTTCTAATTAAAAAACAGAACTTAACCTCGAAATAGCCTTGAAAGCTTGTTCTAGGTCGACAAACAATAGCATAGTTTAGTTTCCCCCTTGATATAAATAAACTTTTATTTGAAACTTTTTTCATATAATGCATTGTTTTTGAGTTATAGGACTGTCTCAAGATAAAAAAACTCACCCGGCTTATATATTTTTAAATCTATAATAACATTTTTACTATGTAGTGAATATAAAAATTATGTACTAAGAATTAAGTATAACTTTGAATAAATATTAAATTTTGATAATAATTAAATGAATTTCAAATTTCTTTAAATCCAATTATTTGCAGACGACATTCTTTTGAATTTTTTTATATCTTTCGATTGACATAAATAACAATTTCTGCACAATTTTGGTTTTTGTTGACAATATTTTTTATGAATCAATAACTTGTCGATTTTTGAATTCGAATATTTAGCTAAACAAAACGGGCATAGTAGTTTTTCATTGAATTTTAAACATTCATAAGATATAATATGTTTAGTTTTTCCTTTTTTCCTTGGTTGTCTTGTTTATTATTAATATCAATAGGAGGAGGCAGATTGTTACGGTGTTCGTTCAAGTGAGCATTGACATTGTTGACACGTCTCGAAGTGAATGGGCACCGATTGCAAGCAAAGCTGTAGGTATTAGGAACTCCTCGTTGAATTATTATTCTAGCGTAGTAGGGCTTCATCATGAATGGAGTAAGAACTTCTTCTTTATCATCGGAATTAGCCGAAGGCACTACTAGAAAAATAACAAAAATCACATTAAAAATATGTCCAGATAATTTTTTGATTCAGTTAAAATCGATATAATAATATTATTTTTAATTTTAAATTCAGGTAAATAGGTCGATTTTTAATCAAAGCCGAAATAAAATAAAACTTAAATTTATATTTTTACCAACGTTTTGACCAGACATCATCTAGGCACAAAGTTTTGAATGTAAATTAATTAAAAATAATATTAATATACCCGGTGAGTTTTTTTATCTTGAGATAGTCTTATAACTCAAAAACAGTGCATTATATGAAAATAAGCTGACGTGTTCTGATGTGGCCATCCACTTGACTTTACCATACAACCTGGCCCCTAAAATTATTTATAATCATGTAGGGCGGATTAGTTTTTGCATTTTTATACTTCTAGTGTCCCACTGATTATGTATACAAAATTTGGTTGAGTTTGGTAAATGGCCAAGATTTTCATTTTTTGACCCCCCCCCCCCTCCCCCCATTTTGGGCGGTTAGTTTTTGTATTTTTATACTTCATGGGGTCCACTGATTATGTATACAAAATTTGGTTGAGTTTGCTCAAACGGCCTAGATTTTTAATTTTTAACCCCCCTCCACCCCTCTTAATTTTGGGTCGATATGCACCAAAATCTAATCAGCTCTTAATCTCAATGGACCAAAACTACATGTGAAATTTGGTTTCGATATTCCCACTAGTTTTTGAGCTAGCTCGTCCTCAAATTTGGCAACGCACGGACTAACTAACTGTCACTTTGGACAAAATAATTATTATCTCGAAAAATATAATTTTTTCGATGTTCACTTATTAGAGCTTTTTTGTAGAGCAAAATGCCCTGGTTTTGCTCAATTTTTTTAATCAAAATAGTTTCAGCCGTTTTTGAGATATTTCGAAAAAAAGAAGGAAAAAAACCCACTTTTTTAATGCACGATTACAATACTTGACCATACCTTGTATGGTAAAAAGTTTCAAATAAAAGTTTATTTATATCGAGGGGGAAACTAAACTAAGCTATTATTTGTCGACCTAGAACAAGCTATCAAGGGTATTTCAAAGTCAACTTCTGTTTTTTTCAAATAGAAACCTATATTTTTCTTAATTACATTCTTATAAACAAAATATTAAATCAATTAGTTCTCAAAAAAAAAAATCCAAATAATAATTATTTTTAACAATCATTCAACTTGATTATCAAATATGTAATTATTAAATAAATAATTTAATAATAATTAATAATTTTCCGACTATGTTCTGTGTCATTCCAGAGTGTATCGCAAGTCTTCTGGATGAATTCCAGTTCCAATTTCTTTACTTTTTTTAACAGATTTACAACACGATGAAATGAAGCTTGGGAGGGTGTATTCCTACCAGGAAAACGCTCAGCATTCATTTCAATGGCAACCCCATAACAATTCTTCCACATTCACCGCATAAATTAAGACAATTTCAATTCTGTCTTCAACAAAAATACTACATTTTTATTTTATGGTAATACAATATAACTATCTACTGGATTGAGACGAGAAATAAACTTTTTGAAACTCAAGAATTTTAAGTAGCTCTATTAAGTAGAAAATAATCTCTTAAATCCGAGTATATCTAAGTTTTAATATCATTATAACCCTTATTTTCATTGTTGTGACTTTTCAATTTAATAATTATTTATTTAATAATTATTTATTTAATCATTTTTATTTGATAATTAAGTTAAATAATTGTTAAAAATAATTATTAAGATTTTTTTTGAGATCTAATTGATTCACATATTTTGTTTAATTGATGTCGTATAAAAAAATAGTTCTAATGAAAGTTGTTCAGTTTTTTTTTCAGGATTTAGAATATGTACAGAAACATATAGGTTTCCATTATAAAAACAGAACTTGACCTTAAAATACCCTTGAAAGCTTGTTCTACGTCGACAAACAATAGCGTAGTTTAGTTTCCCCCTTGATATAAATAAACTTTTATTTGAAACTTTTTTCATATAATGCACTGTTTTTTAATTTTAAGACTGTCTCAAGATAAAAAAAACTCACCCGGTATTTATATACAGGGTGATGACTTGGCCAACGCAGCATAGTGATTACAATCTTAATTTTTGAATGTGCATTTATTTGCTCCCCTAATTATTTTAGAGTTAAAGTTCTTATAGGTTTTTTGTAGAGAAAAAAATACTGAATCCGAACATATTTTTGTTTTCAAATTTTGAAATTTCAGAACCGTAATAATCAACATTATAAATAATTGTATTTTTACAAAAATCACTGAGGCCATGGAATTATTAAAACAAACAAGGAATTTTCATTGTGTTGTTTCTAAGTGACGTTTGTTATATTTGAACATTTTAAAATCAGTTCTTATTAGAATATATTGATTGCCATAATGAGAAACTCGTTAAATTTGAATGGGCTGAGTTTTGTATTCGTCATTGACAAATAAAAATAGTAGATTCACGTAGATGAAGTTTAGAACGAGCTTTTAAATTTTCACAAGAATAATCAACGAAATTATAAGTAATATTTTTAAACGAAATTAAAACAATAAAATTAGTAAGGTAAACGGAATTTAATTTTTTAACATAATTAACAAATGCATAAAATTATAACAAAAAATAACAATCATAGCAAATGTTCGAATAAACCACCATTTACCACTAAACAATAAAACTTAAACAATCGACAACAATAAAAGTTTTGAATTTAAATTTTTTAAATAAATATCTACATTTTTAAAATCGTTTTTTTGGACTTTTAAATTATGAATTAGACAAAATATGATGTAAATATCTTTTAGAATTTTAATTCTGCTCAGTTTTTTGTATTCTAATTATGCTCTAAAATAATCACTAAAGACATCACTATTAAACGTCAAATAGAAACAACAAATGAAAATGCCTTGTTTGTTTTAATAATTCCATGGCCTCAGTGATTTTTGTAAAAATACAATTATTTATAATGTTGATTATTACGGTTCTGAAATTTCAAAATTTGAAAACAAAAATATGTTCGGATTCAGTATTTTTTTCTCTACAAAAAACCTATAAGAACTTTAACTCTAAAATAATTAGGGGAGCAAATAAATGCACATTCAAAAATTAACATTGTAATCGCTATGCTGCGTCGGCCAAGTCACCACCCTGTATAGGTATATATTAGGAAGAGTGCGGGGAGATTACTGAGCCTTCAGAAACTTCAGAATTAGTAGAGAAAGATTTAGATGACATTCCATGAACCACAAATTTAATACTAAGATAATAAATAATATATATATACAGATATATCATCTTGATATATATGTGTATATGTTTATTTGCACCAAGCAGAGGACAACCTCTTTGTTTCTCTTTGTGAATCAACAACTCTGCTACTCTCGGCAAAACAAAAACTTTTCAATTAATACTAAGATTCGAGAGAAAGCTTTCAAACCATTCGACCTGAACTTGACAGAAAAATTATGCAATATTCCAATATTGATAATTTTAATGTGTATGTAGGTAGTTTATAAGTGGACAATTGTACAAGTTTGTTTCGCCAAAAATATATACTATATATACCGGGTGAGTTTTTTATCTTGAGACAGTCTTATAGTTCAAAAACAGTGCATTATATAAAAAAGTTTCAAATAAAGGTTTATTTATATCGAGGGGGAAACTCATCGAAGAGATGTCTCCGCCCTTTCCCTTTTCTATAGATACTATCACGGCAGGTGCTCTGATGAGATAAAATCAATAATTCCCCCAAAGCATGCTTTGCACGCAGCACACGTTTTGCCGACTCCCAACACTCTTTCGCGGTCAAATTAGAAAAGTGCCGGACCACTTCATTCGCGAATTCATATATCCCCATGACTTCAAGGAACTGGAACTCTCTCCCAGCCTCTATCTTTCCCAGCACCTATGATCTTCAAACCTTCAAAACCAGGGTGCATAGACACCTACGTCTACACCCTCTCACTTTAACAACTTTCCCTTCTCTTCGGTAATGCAAGGGTCTTTCGGAGATCCATAGGGGCTACATCTTTACTGGTGCACCCCTTCTTGCATTCGATTGCATTAAAAAAAAAAAAAAAAACTAAACTACGCTATTGTTTGTCGACCTAGAACAAGCTTCGACCTAGATACCTAGAACAAGCTTTCAAAGGTATTTCAAGGTTAAGTTCTGTTTTTTTAAATGGAAACATATATATATATTTCTTTACAGATCCTTAATCTTCAAAAAAAAACTGAACTTTCATAGGAACTATTTTTTTATCCGACATCAAATAAACAAAATATTAAATCAATTATATCTCATAAAAAATTTATAATAATTATTTTTAACAATTATTCAACTAATAATGATCAAATAAATAATTATTAACTAGAAAAAAGTGACAACAATGAAAATAAGAGTTTAAAATGATCTTAAAACTTTATTAGATTATTTTCTACTTAATGGAACTAGGAATTTCTTAAAATTCTTGAGTTTAAAAAAGTTTATTTCTCGTGTCAATCCAGTAGATAGTTATATTGTATTTTCATAATAAAAATGGAGTATTTTTTGTTGAAGAAAGAATTGAAATGGTCTTAATTTATGGTGAATGTGGAAGAAGTGTTATGAAGCTGCCATTGAAATGGATGCCGAGCGTTTTCCTGATAGGAATACACCCTCGCAAGCTTCATTTTATCGTGTTAAAATAAACAGGAAGTGTAAAGGCTACGCAGAAACTACAAAAAGCCAAATAACGAAATTGGAACTGGAATTCATCCAGAAGACTTGCGATAACACTCTGGAATGTCACAGAACAGTGTCGAAAAATTATTAAATTATTAATTATTATTAAATTATTTGTTTAATAATTAAATATTTGATCATTGATCAAGTTGTACAGTTTTGTTTTTTTGAAGATTAAGGATCTGTAGAGAAATATATGTTTCCATTTAAAAAACAGAACTTGACCTTGAAATACCCTTGAAAGCTTGTTCTAAGTCAACAAACAATAGCATAGTTTAGTTTCCCCTCGATATAAATATACTTTTATTTGAAACTTTTTTTCATATCATTACTGTTTTTGAATTATAAGACTGTCTCAAGATAAAAAACTCACCCGGTATATATAATATATCAGTTTCGCGCGGTGAATTTTCAGCGCTATCCAAAAAAAACCTTCATTTTTTAAAAATTTTATTTTATTCTTGGCTTCTTTTTGTTTGAGTTGTTTACCAAAAAAATAATTTAGTCTTTTTGATTTTAAGTCGAATCTTCCATGATTTCAGTAGAGGTTACCATTAATAATAACTGCCAAAAAGTTTATCCCCCTTAAAAAATCTCACTCCAGAGACATATTTATTAAGCTTAAAAATGTTTTTATGTATACTTAATTATTTTTTGGGGGATGTTAGATATATATTCAAGTATGTTATTTTATTTTTAAATATATTATTATTATATACTTATTAGTTTAGGTAGGCCAGAAATAAAAATACTTAAGTCCAAAATCCTGAATAAAAAATAACTAATACAGGGTGATCCATCTAATGTTTGGAATTTGAATCGGCTATAAAAAATCTTAATGGATATTTTTTCAAAATTATAAGTTTATTAGAACGATTGGACATTTTCATTTAAGAATGAAACAGAACATGATTCAAATGACTGCCATGGCTGGCTTGACAGTACCCCATCCGATCAACCCAATTTTTCAGTGCATTTTCAATTTGGCAGTAATTTGAATGATGTTGTGTTTCATTCTTAAATGAAAATGTCCAATCTTTCTAATAAACTTATAATTTTGAAAAAATATCCATTAGTTTTCTTTTTATAACCGATTCAAATTCCAAACATTAGATGGACCAACCTGTATATTTAAAAATAACATTACATAAATATATAAAAAAATACAAATCTTTTATAGAACAATTTTAAAAAGGTATATTTCAAAAGCAAACGTTTCAGGAGAAATTCCTTTATCAATGGGAATTTTTCAAAAAATTTGCTTTCTTTAATGTTTAGAAAGCGGGTTGGCTAGAGGGTTGATTTCTAAACATTAAAGAAAGCAACTTTTTTGAAAAAATTCCCATTGATAAAGGGAGATTTCTCCTGAAACGTTTGCTTTTGAAATATACCTTTTTAAAATTGATCTATAAAAGATTTGTATTTTTTTAATATTTTAAATACAATCAATAAATATTTTTTATTTTTATAAATATATATCTAACATCTCTAAAAAAATCATTAAGTCTACATAAAAACATTTTTTAAGCTTTAATATATATTTTAAAGTTGTAAATATTACAAACAAATATATACATAAATATAATATATATATAATTATAATCTACTCTTATTAAACGAGCAAAAATTGTATATTTATTTATTTATATATATATTTCTATCTTAGTTCTATTTTGAAAACGGCTCTACCGATTTTGATGAAATTCACGGGTTAGGGGGTTTTTGGGGTGACAATTCGATCTGTCACGGTCTCATCTTCGACAAAATTGTTTTTGATGGGTTTTTTCGTAATCAAATTAATTATTCTCAGGTGGACAAATCCCATTCTTAGGGTTTTAAAAAAGGTTACTCTTTTCCTTTTGTACCCAGGCAGACAATGGGTTGGGTTAATCCTTTGTTCACAAAGGCCTTGAAGAAGTATTGTGGTTGTGGTGTGTTGTTGTCAAGCATTAACTAAACCCGAACAAAGCTCGGTCTTTCAGGTATATATATATATAAGTATAAGTATTTTTTTTTTATTTTTTTATTTTAAACGGCTCTTACGATTTTGATGAAACAAACTCTATTAACAAGTTTTGAGGATGAGAAAGCGATCTTGATGCGGAGCGGGGGTGGATGTGGTGGATGTGGGGGCAGTGGTGGGGGATCCGGGGGTTGGGCGAGGTTTCGGGGGTGGAGTCGAGCAGGGTGGAGGTGGGGGGTACAGTGGTCGAATACTATATAGATATATTTGTATTTTTTAATTTGAAAACTGCTCTCAAATAAAAAAACGACCTTTTTATCAGAATTTTAAATTAAAAATAATATTAAAATAAAGATTTTAACTGAAGGAAGAAGTTACCGAGCATCGCTCGGTGCCTCCAGGTACTATATATATATATGAAAAACAATTTTTGCTCGTTTAATAAGAGTAGATTAAAAATGAATATTATCAAAAACAATTAAAAAAATTATAATATCATTAAAACTTGATATTTAAATAATTATATTACTACAAAACAAAAAATAAATATAAAGATAAAAAATACAAATCTTTAAAAACAGATTCAAGAACAAGTTTATGCGAAACCAAACGTTTCGGGAGATTTTCTCCTTTTTTCAATGGTAATTTTTTTTAAATTTGTAAAAGAGAAAAAAGTTGCTTTCTCTAAAATTTAAAGAGTGAGTTTCAGAATGATGAATATCAAATGGATGGATAAAATTACAAATGAAGAAGTTCTTGGAAGAATCGGAGAAAGAAGAACCTTGTGGAAGAGTCTGAAGAAGAGAAGAGGTCAGATGATGGGGCACACACTGAGACATGGGGGACTGCTTAGGGATGATCATTTGGAGGAGGAGGTGGGAAAGAAAAGGGGAAGGGGAAGACCCAGATTAGAATATTTCAACCAAATAATTGGGGATATGGGGGATGCCAGACATTTAGAGAGGTCAAACAGCTGGCGGGGGACAGAGTCGAGTGGAGACGGATTGTTGCATCAAACCAGTCTTAGGACTGTATACTCAATGATGAAAATTTAAAAAACATCATTTTTTTCTTTTTTACATATTTTTAAAAAATTTACCATTGAAAAAGGGAGAAATTCTCTCGAAACATTTGGTTTCGAATAAACGTGTTCTTGATTGTTTTTTTAATATTTGATACTTACAATCAATAAATAATTTTTTCTTTATAAAGATAAATAAATAAAAAATTATGAAGCTGGCCAAATGGATTTTTTCCGAGGCCATAAAAATAAAAAAATTATAAAGGTGTTGTATTTTATATCCTTGATTGTTGAATAATTACCTTCCATCATTTCTTTCTTGACATCTTCCAAAGCTTCATTTTCTTCAATCTCTTTTGTTGTAGTTTCTTTCAAAGGTTGATTCCCATCCATATCTTCATTATTGAGATCCTCCAAAGCTTCATTTTCTTCCATCTCTTTTGTTGTAGTTTCTTTCAAAGGTTGATTCCCATCCATGTCTTCATTATTGAGATCCTCCAAAGCTTCATTTTCTTCCATCTCTTTTGTTGTAGTTTCTTTCAAGGGTAGATTCCCATCCATGTCTTCATTATTGAGATCCTTCAAAGCTTCATTTTCTTCCATTTCTTTTGTTGTGGTTTCCTCCATCAAAGTCTGATTCTCTCCCATCACTTCTTTTTTTAGTTAATTTCTTGTCTCTTATAAATTTTATTCGATTGATATCTGAAAAATACGAAAATAATTAAACATTTTTAACAAAACTAGATAAATTAATATTTTATCATCTAAGGTTTTTGAAGTTAATTCAAATGGTAGTTTTCTACAGGAAATTGATTAAATTCTTTAAATGATTACATTTAAATAAATTTTAATTTTCTCATTAATATATCAAAGAATAATTGATACGTCAACAAGAATTATTTTGACCGCGCTGATTTGAAAAAAAGATATTTTTATCTCGCGAGACTACTGCGGATTACGCTATTGGAGTCTGCGGAGTATTAAGTCTGGACCAAGAGAGAAAAAGATGTAATCCACTTAGCTTACAATCCAACGTCATTTCGCGTATAGCCCGCTAGACATTTGGATGGATCTAACAGGCATCTAACATACATGCTAATAGATCTAGCGCTCTGGGCTGGGAGATCGAGCATATAACATCTGAGATTTCCAATTCACTCGGTGATCCATCCAAATGTCTAGCGGGCTATACGCGAAATGACGTTGGATTGTAGCTAGGTGGATTACATCTTTTTCTCTCTTGGTCCAGACTTAATACTCCGCAGACTCCAATAGCGTAATCCGCAGTAGTCTCGCGAGATAAAAATATATTTTTTTCAAATCAGCGCGGTCAAAATAATTCTTGTTGACGTATCAATTATTCTTTGATATATTAATGAGAAAATTAAAATTTATTTAATATCATTATTTCAAGTTAGAAATATATAAGTTCAAATATTATTTTCACTCAATATTTGACAAAAATTCCTACATTAGAGTCGCGATCGAATAAAATGTAGAAAACCTTCAGTTGATTACATTTAATTTGTTTTATTATTAGAAGATACCATATTAGTACAAGTCTCCAAATTCAACTGTTTAGGAGTAGAAATATCGAGCAAAAACAATTTGAGAGAAGAAGTCAAAACTCAAGTTACTTAGGGCCGGTTGTATGTCGCAAAGTAAATGCTTTTTACCACTAACAAACAGGCATTTTCAGTGCCTTTCATCTGATTGGCCATCCCAGCACCATCTACCGTTTGTTAGTGGTAAAAGCATTTACTTTGCGACATACAACCGGCCCTAAAGGAGCCAGAATATCCGGCTGTTTGAACAATTTAATGGCGAAACAGATATATGTCAGCGGAGAGCAAAGTTCGAATTTATAAGACCAGCGTGTGCCCAGTGTTGACATATGCTGCAGAGACAATTTCCACCCAACAACCGAGATGAGGATAATTAGTACTATACAGGGGAAAACCCTAAGAGATCTAGTCCACAGTGAACATTTAAGGGGGATAAGCAGGATACCAGATATAGTCGACTGGGCCGGTATTAGAAAAAGAGAATGGGCAGCCCATATATTAGGTCATTCAATAAGTCCGTAGGATGACACATAGATGGCGTTACTGGAATTTTTCCATATGATTTGTATTTGGTACTAACCTTCAAACGATACGTGTATAAATTTGACAGCAATCTGACTATTGATTCGTGAGTTATAGCATTTTGTGTGAAGCAGCTTTTGTTATTAAAAAAAAGTGAATTTCGATTTAATAAAGTATTGCTTTTTGATGAAAAAAATACAGTGGAAACCAAAAAATGGCTTGATAAACATTATCCGAACTCTGCTCCATCGAGAAAAATGGTAGAGAAGTGGATTGCTGAATTTAAACGTGGTCGTACCAGCACAAATGATGCAGAGCGCAGTGAACGCCCAAAAGAGGCTGTTATTCCAGAAAACATAAAAAAATTCACAAATTGGTTATGAACGATCGCAAATTGAAGGTGCACGAGCTAGTTTGTGTATGCGAAAGCTCTGTGCAAAGTAGGTGCCGCGTGATCTCACAGTCGACCAAAAACAACAACGAATCGATGCTTCAGAGGATTGTTTGGCGCTGTTAAACTGCAATAAAATGGAATTCTATCGTAGATATCTGACAATAGATGAGACATGGCTTCACTATTACACACCAGAAGTCCACTGATGAAGTAATCGCTGAAACTGAGGCCTATTTTGACGAGAAAGAGAAATCATACTATAAAAGTGGTAACGAAAAGTTGGAAAATCGCTATACTCGTTGTATCGCCCTCGAAGGCAACTATATTGAATAATAAAATCGAGTTTTGTCAAAATTTTGTTTTTTTCTTACTTATCCTACGGACTTATTGAATGACCTGTTAGATCGTATGGGAGAGGACCGATTGGCAAAAGTAGCAAAAGAATGTCGTCCCCAGGGTGTAAGAAGCTGAGGAAGGCCAAAAAAAAGATGGAAAGCGGGCCTAAATGTACACCCTGTCTAAAAATCGAATGTAACAACGTCCTTCATTTGAAGAAACAGGCGCAGGCCTATTGAGAAAATTAAGAAAAAGTTTTATTATTATAATAAAATTGCTTTTGACAATAATAATTGAAGAAAATTGTAAAAATTATTATTTTTATTATTAAGTATTTTAAAAGTAACTTTAAATAAATAAGTAGAAGTATATACCTACATATATATAAGTATATGAAAAATAATAATCTACTCTTATTAAACGAGCAAAAATTGTTTGTTTGTTTATATATATATATATATATATTTGTATCTTAGTTCTATTTTGAAAACGGCTCTACCGATTTTGATGAAACAAATTCTATTAACAAGTTTTGAGGATGAGAAAACGATCTGGCTAGGTCTGGACCTCGACAAAGTTAATCTTAATTGATCTTTTCTTAATTAAGTAATTATTTATAGATAAAAATCTCAATAGAAAAGTTTGTTTACATTTTTTTCAATTAACTTTTATTTTTAATTGGTTTTTTAATTTTAAAACCCACCTGAAATAGAAAATTCTCTATTTTATTTTATTTAATTAATTAATTAATTTAAGGTAAACGTTCCAGTAGTGGGCCTGTACCTGTAGTGGGCCAGATGCAAGAAAAAGTACAAAAATTAGCTTGAAAAATTGCGCTATATATAGCTCATGCCATGGACTATATATAACGGTATTTTTCAAAGTTGGATAAGCTAATTTTTATACTTTTATTTCATCTGGCCCACTACAGATACAGGCCCACTACTGAGAACGTTTACCGTATTTACTTTATTATTGAGATAGGAAAGTTTAATCTAAAATATTGTTTATATAACTATATAAGTAAATAAAAAATTCTCAAAAACTAATCAAGAAAAAATTAAAATATTGTTATTATTGTTTATTTATAAATCTTTAATCACTAATGTAGAATTCTATTTACTAAATTAATTTATTGAGGCATAATCTTGTTTAATTTATTAAGCAGAATTCTACATCAATGATAATAATAAGTACCTGGAGCCACCGAGCGATGCACAGTAGCCCATGACTCCACCCTCCTCCCGAAACCCCATACCTCGCCCCCACCACTGCACCCCCACCCCAACCGCGCCTCCCACCCCGGTACCCCCCACAACTGCACCTCCCACATCCACTCCGCACCCAGTTTTTGCATTTCTAGGCTTTCTAATGGCCTACATATTATGTGTATATTTGTTCACTCGTACACCAATTTGCCCACATTCGTTCATATTTATAAATATTATAGGAAAATAATAATAAAAAAAATAATCGTATAGGATCTGAAATAAAAACATAAAACTTTATTTGTAAACACACCTGTTTCGTTATTATTTAGACACCTGTTTTTTTTTTTTTTTTTTTTTTCTTGGCTTTTCGGCCTTTCTAGCCATAAGCCATTTACGATACTAATTATTTTATTTAAATTTGTCTCTACCTCGGGGGTCAGATTTTAGCTGGATGCCTCGAGTCGGATTCGAACCTCGGGTCCTCTTGGTTAGCTGGCTGACATGCTACCGCCTAGCCTACCCGACCCCCCTTTTCAGGTGTTGGTAATGGCCAGTTGTATGTCGGTTGGTAAAATCTTTTTAAACGTTGACAAAGGGTAAAACCTTGTGCCCGGCCAGATGACACCCACTTTCCGGTGAATTCTAAGGTTTTACCCTTTGTCAACTTTACCAACCGACATACAACTGGTCCTTAGAGAAAGATTTTAATAGATTGTCATTGACATGTTTATTTATATTATTATTCATTAATATTGTAACTTGTATTAGTTGAGGATATGGGGGATTTAGGTTCGATGCCGCCCTAGGCCCTGTCCAATGTGAGGCCTTTTTTTCTAAGTAAAAGTGATTGTCAAAATTGTATGGCTATTATCTAGGGTTGCCAGGCGTCCCGATTTTCAGTCTTATTTGACAAGGTGGCCCGAATAAACTTTTCGGAACATCCAAATTTCAATGCTAGGCGTAACTCTAGGGTCTGACCTTTCATGGAATGACCATATCTCTCTGCTAAAGCTGCAGCGCGCAAGCTTGGTCTCCTATTTAGGTCTAGACGCTGTTATACTCCCAGTCAACTTCTTATACTGTATAAGGCTCAAATTCGTCCCTGTCTCGAATATGGCTCTCATCTGTGGAGAGGTGCCTCCAAGCATTCTCTTGCTACACTGGATGCGATTCAGAAGCGAGCAATTAAACTAATAGGAGACCCGGCTCTAACCAACACACTCGACTCCCTGGCTCACCGAAGAACCGTTTCTGCCCTTTCCCTGTACTACAGATACTATCACGGTGTCTGTTCAGTCGAGCTGAAATCAATTATCCCCCCTAATGTCCTCCTTAGACACGCGGTTTTCAAACGCTCAGCACCCTTTCGCTGTCAAATTCGATAAAAATCGAACAAGCGCTTTCGCCAACTCTTTTATCCATATGACCTCCAGAGACTGGAACTCGCTCCCTGCCACCATCTTTCCCGCGACTTATAACCTTCAGCTATTTAAGACCCGTATCCACAGATACCTTCGACCCCCGCCCAGCCCATAAAACTCTTTCTTCTTCTTTTCACGATGGAGGGGTCAACGCAGGTCTTTAGGGGTTGCACCTTTTGGTGTAACTCCTTCTCTCATCATTATCATTAAAAAAAATGTCCCGGTTTGGCCTATTTTGATTTATATTAATTTTATGGCGTTTTTAAACCGATAGCGGCCGCATTCGAGAAGTCTCGAGTTAGCTAGGTGTTTTTAACCTCTACTTTGTCTAGCCCTATGTTTGAATGTTTGGGTTTGGGTTTTACAAGCATATTTCTGAACTCATCGCAGTCGCTATAATATTAAATGAAATAAAATCTTCAGACTGGAAAGAAAAAACAGCTTCAGAGAGATGCGCAGTTGTATTTTCCAAACTAGAAACAGAATTTGATGATGAAAATATATATTGCATATGCGAATACTTATTTTCTCTTCCTGGTCACAATGCTAACGGGGAGGGAATATTTTCGTACATGGAAATTCAATGGTCGGACGAGAGAAATAGATTTCAAATCGATACAGTTGAAAGTATTCTTCAATGCCTAGAAAACTATATGATTTTAATTGTAGCAAAATGCACGATTACTTGTTAACTAATAAGGTAATAAGATATTACTACAAAATCCAAATCGAATCAAAAGTACTGACTATAATTAAAAATCCGTTTTGTATCTGTGATTTATAAGTAGTTGTTTCGCGATAATACTAGCAAAAAGTTAATGCCAGAGTATATAGTACAGACAATAAGGAATCATAATTCATAAGCTCAAAACTTTTTGCTGTTTATGTACAACTACTAGCCAATCTCTTGCTTGTTTGACAAATCTACAATACTGTCCGAGCTTGTATATATTTTATCATAGAAATGTCATTAAAGTACTTTATAAAGGAAGATTTATAAAATAAAAAGTTCTTAATAAGCGATTGAAAGCTGTTGCAATAATGGCTGAAGCGAAAAACGTCAAAAAAGTACTAAAGTTAACACACTTTTTAGGTTAAATACATGCGTTGTTGCCAGCTTGTTTTTAGTGTAAATTTTTCATTATCTATTCATTATTATCTCAGAAACTGTGTTGTAACTATGAATCAAAATTGTCTTAAAAAATGTATTAGTTATTGTTTAATGTTGGTTTAGTTTTTTATACCAATGGTAAGAAGAGTTTCTTGATTATAATTAAATATAGAAAAGGAGCTTATAATATGTATTCATATGATACAGGATGTGATTTGATTGGATTCAACTAAATTTAAGATTGTTTCAAGGTATGTTTGATGCTTTTTTGATGTAAAAAAATGTAAAAAAGGTGTGATGTGTGTTGAGTTTTTTGTAAAGTTATATATATTTGAAATAATGAAAGGATGGTTTAATTTTTAGGCTGATGATGAGATAACTGTAGATGTCGAAACGTCCTGATATAACAATAAAATAAAAATAAATGAAAAAAATATAACAGTGTTATTATTTTTTGGAACAAAGAAAATCAACACCTATTCTAAAAGAGAATTAAGATCCTCAAAATATATATATTTTTTTTAATATGCGATAATGTTTTACGTAAATAAAACTTCTGATTTTATAATTTTTTGTTATAACCTAACAAAAACCTAACCTGTCCCGATTTGACCATCAAGATATCTGGCAACTCTACAATTATCAAATATTCAAACTATCAAATATTATTTTAAATTAATTAACAGGAATAGCAGGAATTGGATAAAAATAAAAAACAGAGTTTTTATTGAATGGGCCAGACGTTTCGTCGATTAATTTCGACTTCCTCAGTGGCTCATTCTATCACTCTTTGTCAAAAGACAATTCCACATAAGACAAAGAGTGATAGAATGAGCCACTGAGGAAGTCGAAATTAATCGACGAAACGTCTGGCCCATTCAATAAAAACTCTGTTTTTTATTTTTATCCAATTCCCTGCTATTCCTGTTAATTAATGCTTATTATGGATACGAGTGATCTACCATTATTTTAAATTATTTTGATTATTTATGTCCATCGATTAAATTAATAAGTTGTTCTAGGGAAATAAGGACAATAGCTTATGCAAGTATTTTTTCTTTTATGCCAACGTTTCCTCAACTTTGTTGACTTCCTCAGCGCTCATCGCTCAAACAAATTAATTTCTTTGCATATTTGTCATTTTATAAATATTCATTCTTAGCAAACACATGTAGGAACAGATTGAAAATATTTCCTATTCAAATCTAATTTAGATTTGAATGCTGAATTCCTTTTCCGCCAGCTGTTACTTTCTGACTACTGACTTTGTTCGTGTTCAGAGTGTAATCTTAGAAAAGTGCACCACCAAAACAGCGGATAACTCATCAAAAATTCATTTTTCTGCTGAGAATATTGTTTTACTTGTAAATATATATATATATATATATATATATATTTAATACACATTCTAGTTAGTTTATGTTAGAAAATATTGTAATTAATAAATAGTACCTGGAGCCACCGAGCGGTAACACCAGACCCCCCCACCCCCCTCCCGAAACCACACACCTCGCCGCCACCTCCTGCACCTCCCACATCCACCCCACCCCTCACCCAGTTTTTGCATTTCTAGCTTTCTAATGGTCTACATATTATGTGTATATTTGTTTACTCGTACACCAATTTGCCCACATTCGTTCATATTGAAAAACATTATAAAAAAATAATAAGAAAATAATCGTATAGGATCTGAAATAAAAACAAAATTAAATAAGATTTGTTTCCAATTATATATAAAAAAAGCCACTTCAACCACTTTATTTGTAAACACACCTGTTTTATTATGATTTAGACACCTGTTAATTAAAAACAAACAAAAAATTCCTAATTTTAATATAATATATTAATATTTGCTATAACCTATTAGTGGGTTTTAAAATTAAAAAACCAATTAAAAATAAAAGATAATTGAAAAAAATGTAAACAAACTTTTTTATTGAGATTTTCATCTGTCAATAATTACTTTAATTAAGAAAAGATCAATTAAGATTAAATTTGTCGAGGTCCAGACCTAGCCAGATCGTTTTCTCATCCTCAAAACTTGTTAATAGAATTTGTTTCATATCATATATGTATATATAAACAATTTTTGCTCGTTTAATAAGAGTAGATAGATAAATTAACATATAAAAAATTTGGCATGCTTTTTAATAATAAAAAACTAACAGAACATTCTATGTCAGAATTAGGAACCACTCATTGTCAGAATTAGGACCAACCGAAATTTTTCATGTCATAATTTGGTACAAAAATATGTAATGCATTTAATTAATTTTTGAGCAATATAATAATGGGTAAAACTTAAACAAAATGAAATTAAAACCTTCAATTTCAACGTATTAAAAAATTATCACATTTTTACGTCATTATATATATTTTGTTGTACGTTCAAGTGGGATTAGCCCTTATAGTGTCAGAATTTGGTACATTTTACCTTAATACATTTGTTTAAGCTTTGGCGGATGAATTGTTTATTAGAAATGTTGATAAAAAAAATAATAATTTACAATATTAAATAATGTAGGTACCTATTTATTAATAAACAAGTTGTTTTGGACCACGTATGATGAGGAATGTATCCATGTAAAAAGTGCAGAAGTATCCAAATTTTGATTAGAAGGTTGAGTTAGAATCTTGTTAGAATAATGACGTTTAGTTGTTTCCAAAACATGACACAGAGGGAACAACAGCCTGGACCAGGATAGCCAACAGCAAAAAAAATTTCCCCTAAGACTAATGCCAAAAATGTAGGGTATTTCGAAAATGTGGTTTTTTTCGTTTATTTAAAATATAGATAAATAAATGAATGTAATTCGAATTTAAACGATACAGAAAGTAGCAGACATCCGAAAACTTATTTATTGTAGGTAAATAAACAAATTAAATATTTATTAAAAATTTGGAAAAATCCATTTTTATCCCTAAAAAACGCCCTAAACATTGCCCCCCTCCACTCCACAAAAAAACGTGCAACTTCCTCCCCCCCCCCCACAAATTTGGGGGATCCAAGCTGACCACCATGGCCTGGAATACAATGTTATGCCGGACAATATTATTTAAAAAAACAGAAAATTGTATCAGCCCCCCCCCCCCCAGATATATATATTTACTAGCTATTATTTTTTAAATTGTTGTAATTAATTTGTATTGATGTTTATTAATGTATTGTAGCTAGATTGTATTGATGTTTGGAGGACCTAGCCACCGAGGACTTGTGCCTCTAAGCAGGTCGAGGAATAAAGATTTATTTATTTATTTATATATAAGCGAGTGTAGCTGTAAGGCCCGCCTTCTATGGCTAGGGGGCCAAGCCCCCTGGACCCCTACGCGGCTGGCTTATTGTTGTTTTATTAGTTAGCAGAGAATATATTTATTATAAAGTCTTTAATAGATATAATTGAAGATTCTATTTTATTGCAATCTACTTTTATTAAACGAGAAAAAATTGTATATATATTTATATCTTGGTTCTATTTTGAAAACGACTCTACCGATTTTGATGAAATTCACGGGTTAGGGGGTTTTTGAGGTGACAATTCGATCTGTCACGGTCTTATCTTCGACAAAATTGTTTTTGATGGGTTTTATCGTAATCAAATTAATTATTCTCATGTAGAAAAATTGCATTCTTAAGGTTTTAAAAAAGATTTTCCTTTTCCTATTGTACCCAGACAGACAATGGGTTGAGGTAATTCATTGTTCTCAAAGGCCTTGAAGAAGTATTGTGATTGTGGTGTGTTGTTCTGCCTAAACATTAGAATTATTAATAAACGTTTTATAATTGTTTTTATAAAGAACCTTATTTATTTAATAGAATTATTTAAGAATATCTTTCGCATAAGCAGGTCTCAATTTTCTGAAAAAATAACACATTTTGGTATGTTATATTTAATGATAATTGGATGAATAAAAATGAATCATGTGGTTTGAATCAAAACAGGTGCAGGAGGTGGGGTGCAGTGGTGGGGGGATCCGGGGGTATGGCGAGGTTTCGGGGGTGGAGTCGAGGCGAGGTGGAGGTGGGGGCGGTACAGTGGGTGAATACTATATATATTTGTATTTTTTTCTTAATTTGAAAACGGCTCTCAAATAAAAATCGACCTTTTTATCAGAATTTTAAATTAAAAATAATATTGAAATAAAGCTTTTAACCGAAGGAAGAAGTTACCGAGCATCTACTTTTTACCTCGAAAGTGTGTCGCGATCGAATTGTCCTAGCGGGAGGGGGCAGGCGCGGGTCCAGACCTCTGATTTGGGGGGGGTCGCCGAAATATAAGATCTCCTTTTGATCTCGGAAGTGTGTCGCGGTCGAATTGTCCAAGCGGGGGGGGGGCCGTCAGAGACGCCCCCCCCACCCACACACAGCTACACAATATAGAAATGTTGATCTCCAATGCTTTGGGGGGGGCGGTCGCCCTGCCCCTGGATCCGCGCATGGAGGGGGGTCAGGGACGCCCCCCACACACACATAGAACTTTATTTTCAATTTTAAAATTTTTTTAAAAAATAAATGTTTTTTTTTTAATTTTTTTTACAAATTTCTTATCTCATATTTTAAGTTCATTAAAAAAAAAAAAAAAATTGTTATAAATTCCGTGTCGATTTGGCCGCCGTTTTTTGGCCTCTGCGTGCGACGCACGTGTTGCACTCCCGTCAGGCACGGGCCTCTATGGGAGGGGGGCGGTCGCCCCCTCCGTCCCCCTGGATCCGCCCTTGGACCAGTGGTTCCCAACCATTTTTGAATTAAGAAATGATAAAAACTGTTAGGGACGCATTTGAATCTGATTCTTTGGAGCAGTTTTAGTGTAAAAAATCAATTTCATACACTAAAATTCGAGAAATCGCTTTGCGTTATCTTATTCTTTTCTCAACAACTTATTTATGTGAACAATAATTTTCTGCTTTACTGATAATTAAAAACAAGTCTAGGAATCGATTGAAAGTAAGTGAGATAATAATAAATCAGATACAAATCGTCATATGGGGAGAATTCGAAAAAGTTTTAACTAAAGAACTGAAATTTTCCACATGAATATGAATTAATTAATTAACTGTACTTTCCATTTTTTAGATCAAATAAATATTAAAAAATAATTATCATATCCTAAAAAATTCCGTACAGTGTATAGAAATTTAAGAAAAGTTGTCAGTTTTTTTTATAATTTTTTCAAAACGTTTTGAGTATGATTAACAGTAAAAATAAAATGAGACAAATGTACTTACTTTTGTAAATAATCCAGTAATAAATAAATTCTTCGACCACGGCACTATAGCTAGAACTCTAGCTAGAGATATATGATATTCAAAGCAGAATGTATGAGCAAACATTTGACACACTCTGTGAGTATAATTATATTTTGGAGCAAGAAACTCAAAATCAGGCCCATCAAAAGTTTACCCCCACTCCTAATAGCAACACCAGTGCCGCCAACAGTTGATTTTTTTGCTAGTCTCTTTTTATTGTTTGGATAGTTAGTTATGTTGGCTAAACTGAAAAAATTATATTTTTCCTGAATTTTCGAATTTCCTGGGTAACTTTTCCAATTTTTCGAATATTTAAATGAAAAAAAATTCCCCAAATCGGTTTAGACGTTCTCAAGTTTTATGCTTACCAACAAATAGGAATTTATTTTTATATATGGAGCATTCCATACTAAATTGACCACTTTTAACCACGACGCTTTTCGATTTGACTGAAACTTTTTTTTATCTTTTTCTGCCCTAGCGAAAACATTTTTCAGAATTTTTTCAAATTTTTCTGCTCAATCGGAAAAAAGTTATTAATTTAAAAAAAAAATGCGGTGTTTTTTTCTTTCAAACGCTCATAACTATTTCAAAAAGTGACTAATTTGGACGTTTTTTTTTTAAACGTGCTTTTCAGAAAAAAAAAATACAGAAAAATATTCAACTTCATATTCAATAATATATATTTTTAAGTTTTTCTGAAAAAATCATTGATTTTTTAAAGTTTGACATTTTTGAAAAATTATTTTTTTTTCAAATTTTTTTTTTTATTTATCCGGCGTAGATTACCGCAAACCCCATGTTGGTTGGATTTTTTTTCTATTTGTTTCTATAATAGAAAAATATTTTTCTTATTTTTTTGCAATACAACATTGTTTTTATAATAAAATATACATATTAACTTAATCCATAATATTTTATACTTTGTTTATAATTTTAACTTGATTAATAGTTAAGATTTTATTCATCGAGAAGATTTTTGGACAGTTTTAAATAAATTTAATAGAAATACCTACTTTGTTAATAATTTTTATAAAAAAAATAACACTGACTTCAAAAAAATTAAATGCGACAAATAAAATAATAATAACTTAAAAATCAAATAAAATCCACTAAAAGGGTATAAAATAATTATTATCTAATTTAGTTACAGCTAAACGACGAAATATTTATATGAAATTACTTTTTGAAGTCGGTGCCAAACAAACTATATAAGCGAGCGTACCCGCCAAACGAACTAAGTAAGATCCGTCGAGTGCGATTCATAAAATGTATATGTTTGGCACCGACTTCAAAAGTAATTTCATGTTAATATTTCATCGTTTATTTGTAACTAAATAAGATAATAATTATTTTATACCTTTTAGTGTATTTTATTTTATTTTTAAGTTATTATTATTTTATTTGTTGCATTAAATTTTTTTGAAGTGGTTTTTTTTATTTTTTTTCTAAAAATTATTTTTATTTTTCTCTTTTTAGTGATGTTATTAATAGTGACTTAATATAATACCTTGCATGCATCTCGTAAGAGAAAGTGTCGGGCGAATGAATCAGAAAATGATAATAAAATTAAATTCATAAATCTAGTTGAAATTCTTGAGTTTTAAAAAGTTTATTTCTCGTGTCAATCCAATGGTTATATTGTATTACTATAATAAAAATGGAGCATTTTTTGTTGAAGACAGAATTAAAATTGTCTTAATTTATGCGGTGAATGTGGAAGAAGTGTTAAGGGCTGCCATTGAAATAAATGCCGAGTGTTTATTTATTTATTTAATAACGAGCTTCGAGCGTGCGCTCCGGCACGCCCTCGAAGCTCGGCTCTCCGGGCTGAGATTCTGGCGGGCAGCGTCTCGGTCCAAAAATTTTATTCCTCTTAAAAAACCACACTCCAAATGTATACCTGTAAACTCCCGAATATACATAGTCTCTTAAAAGTTTCACCTCATTTTCGTCCTGACACAGCTACAGAATTTGTTATTAAAAATGTTTCGTGGATTCTAATTAACTGTTTATTTATTCAATAAATTTTACAACAATTAAAAACCAAAGAGTATAAATCTTAATTATTACATCAGAATTGAGGCTCTAGATATGAATCTGGTAGTATTTTTTTTCTATAATCTACAGCATTGTGATATTTTTTGTGTGGAAATATGTAGATTTATTTAAATAAGTGGGATCGTGTGAGGAGGAGAATTATATTATATCATTTTTTTTTAAATTTGGGATCGATAATCGATATAAGGCTCCAAATATTTAAAAGAGATCAACAGGTGTTGTTTGTATGACAGGCTGCTCCATCCAGTATTGCCATGAGAAACTCGGGCATGAGTGTCTTAAGTCGTTCAATTTTGTAAAAATCAAAAAATAAGAATAACAAAATTTAGATTTTTAATAAATTATAAAAAAGTGGCAAATTTTTAAAAAATAAACAAATAATATATAAAATATAAATCAAATAAGATGTGATTAATTTCTTTTTCTGTGCGCAAAGAAAAGCGAATTGAATATTTGATTTTTGAGTGGTGAGGGGGGGGGGAATAATTATCAATAAATTTAATGTTTCTTAATTTAAAATCAATTCGAGTTTCAATTACAATTATATTTCAAATTTGCCGCAAAGACGGCATCAGCGCTCCCTGACGGCAGCATTACGTCAGCGTTGCGGCAAATTAATCTAGATAAATATATATAGTATTAATATTTGATAATTAAGTTAAATAATTGTTAAAAATAATTATTAAATTTTTTTGAGATCTAATTGATTCATGAATTTTATTTATTTGATGTCGTATAAAAATAGTTCTCATGAAAGTTGTTCAGTTTTTTCTTTTTGTAGATTAAGGAGACGTATAGTCAAATATAGGGTTCCATTTAAAAAACAGAATTTGACATTGAAATACCCTCGAAAGCTTGTTCTACGTCGACAAACAATAGCGTAGTTTAGTTTCCCTCGATATAAACAAACTTTTATTTGAAACTTTTTTTCCATATAATGCACTGTTTTAGAGTTATAAAACTGTCTCAAGATAAAAAAAAACCGGTATGCTTCTGTAACAAATATTACCATATTTGAATCTGTTTCTTTTGTTGAATTAATATAATAATCTGTTTGGAGTGGCGTGTGTTTGTGTTTTTGAGCATCTAGAGCGCACTCGAAATTGAAATCAATGACGAAGATCTGCCCCGTCCGTCTGTCTGTCTGTGTGTTAAAAATGGTAACGTCAAAGGATCTATCAGATAGGCAGTCGGAGGTTGGAATAAGTTGGCTGGACCAGACAAATGATCATTAAGAAGCAGAAGAGGGAACCAAACTTGAAAAAAAAGAAATCGATTTGCGTCTTTAGAAGAATCTAATCAAAAACAATTTATCTCCAATCTAAATTGACATCAATTAACCAACTTAACAGAGAACAAAAAACAACAACAACAACAACAACAACAACAACCACGTCTTTCAAACGGATTGGATTTCCTTTTAGCTTATGCCGGCGTGTATTTATTTAATTAACAAGCGGATGAGGGACACTTTGGAAATTAAAATAATCGCCACTTAGATGCTTATATTTATTTAATATCATTAATATTCATGAAAACAGCTATAAATTTAAGAATCGAAATTTCGTGTTTTAGAAAATTGTTAAAATTATACAAGGGGGCCATTCATAAAAGGAGCCATCCACAAATTACGTCACACGTTAAGGGGGATGGGTCAACAAAATGTGACATCGTGAGACAAAGGGGGAGGGCGGAGTCATAAGCTCCGTTCAAATTCGAGGGGTGAACCGCGACTTAATATCGTGTACACCTACTTCCACTTCCACTTTCATTTCCAAGTAAAAGACAATAGATTAAAGGGTATTATCTAATAAATCTCAAAATAATTGCAAAGACTGTTGTGTACACCTAATTACAATCCCGGTTCACCCCTCGTATAAATCAAACTCTAACGAAAAACTTTAAAATGATGACACGAGGGCGGAGTCATAAGCTTCGTGACGTCACATGTATAAATCCGAGGGGTGAACCGCGAGATAATATCGTGTACACCTACTTCCACTTTCACTTTCATTTCCAAGTAAAAGACAATAGATTAAAGGGTATTATCTAATAAATCTCAAAATAATTCCAAAGACTGATGTGTACACCTAATTACAATCCCGGTTCACCCTCGTATAAATCTAAAGTATTAAAACTAAACTCAAACTCTAACGAAAAACTTTAAAATGATGACACGAGGGCGGAGTCATAAGCTTCGTGACATCACATGTATAAATCCGAGGGGTGAACCGCGAGATAATATCGTGTACACCTACTTCCACTTTCACTTTCATTTCCAAGTAAAAGACAAAAGATTAAGGGGCATTATCTAATGAATTTCAAAATAATTCCCCTTCTGGGGTCAAAATATCAAAACGTTATATAGCTATAACCGACTTCAAAAAAGGAGGAGGTTCTCTATTCGATTGAATTTTTTTTTTTTTTTTTTTTTTTTTGTGCCTATGTTACCTCATATCTCCGCCAATTGTCAACCGATTTTGAAAATTTTTTTTGCATTGGGTCCAGTCTAGCTTCCGATTGGTCCCATTTTTTTTTCGATTTTTTTTCATAGGTATTAGACCTTTTTTATTAGGTTTGTTTAGACCTAACCTCTTTGTTTATGAACCGATTTCGATGGTTCTTTTTTTATCCGAAAGGGGGTGTCTTAGGGATGGTGTCATATTAATTTGGTCAAGTTCTGATGATATAATCACTATTAATAACATCACTAAAAAGAGAAAAAATAAAAATTTTTAAGAAAAAATAAAATTTAAATGCAACAAATATAAAAATACACTAAAAGGTATAAAATAATTATCTTATTTAGTTACAACTAAACGACGAAATATTAACACGAAATTACTTTTTAAAGTCGGTGCCAAACAAACTATACCTATAAGCGAGCGTACCCACCAAACGTACTAAGTAAGATCCGTCGAGTGCGATTCATAAAAGGTATATGTTTGGCACCGACTTTAAAAAGTAATTTCGTGTTAATATTTCGTCGTTTAGTTGTAACTAAATAAGATAATAATTATTTTATACCTTTTAGTGTATTTTTATATTTGTTGCATTTAAATTTTTGAAGTCGGTTTTTATTTTTTTCTTAAAAAATTTTTATTTTTCTCTTTTTTAGTGATGTTATTAATAGTGATTATATCATCAGAACTTGACCAAATTAATATGACACCATCCCTAAGACACCCCTTTCGGATAAAAAAAGAACCATCGAAATCGGTTCATAAACAAAGAGGTTAGGTCTAAACAAACCTAATAAAAAAGGTCTAATACCTATGAAAAAAATCGAAAAAAAAATGGGACCAATCGGAAGCTAGACTCGGACCCAATGCAAAAAAAATTTTCAAAATCGGTTGACAATTGGCGGAGATATGAGGTAACATAGGCACAAAAAAAAAAAAAAAAAAAAAAAAAAATTCAATCGAATAGAGAACCTCCTCCTTTTTTGAAGTCGGTTAAAAAACGTAAGTTAGAAGACATCTGATGTAAATATGAAATTTCATAATAATCCCTTCAGCCGTTTTTACGTGAATCGTGAGCAAATTTTCTGAGACCACTGAAACGACATACATACAGACAGGAATTTTGTTGAGGGTGTTTTCGTTCATAACTTTGCTTGAAACGCGTGCAAACAAAATTTGGCGTGATTTGGAGCAATGTACAGACAAAACCTTAATTTTATATATAGTTATTTTTATTTTTGTTTTTGTTTATATGTCTTTTAATCATTGAACAATCAGAAGACACCGATGAGCTAGTTCAAGCTTTCACCACCAGTTGGGGTATCTGCATTTTTTAGTTACCAATACTCTTTAAAAATATTTGGCATTACCAGTATAGGTTTTTTTTTTTTTAATGCAATCGAATGCAAGAAGGGGTGCACCAGTAAAGATGCAGCCCCTATGGATCTCGAAAGACCCTTGCATTACCGAAGAGAAGGGAAAGTTGATTAAGTGAGAGGGTGTAGACGTAGGTGTCTATGCACCCTGGTTTTGAAGGTTTGAAGATCATAGGTGCTGGGAAAGATAGAGGCTGGGAGAGAGTTCCAGTTCCTTGAAGTCATGGGGATATATGTATTCGCGAATGAAGTGGTCCGGCACTTTTCCAATTTGACCGCGAAAGAGTGTTGGGAGTCGGCAAAACGTGTGCTGCGTGCAAAGCATGCTTTGGGGGGAATTATTGATTTTATCTCATCAGAGCACCTGCCGTGATAGTATCTATAGAAAAGGGAAAGGGCAGAGACATCTCTTCGATGAGCCAGCGAGTCGAGGGAGTCGGTGAGGGTAGAATCGTCAATTAGCCTGACGGCTCGTTTCTGAATTGCATCAAGGGTAGCAAGAGAATATTTTGAGGCTCCTCTCCACAGATGAGAGCCGTATTCGAGACAGGGGCGGATTTGGGCCTTTCCCGTATGGAAATAAACAGATTTTCGAAATATGTTTTTTATATATTTTTTGAAAATATATTAAAAATATAAAATTTTTGTGTTGAATTTATATAAAATTTATACTAGAGCGACATATAAAAAAGTTTATATTTTAAGAATATATAGAAAACATAAACTTTATATAAATTTAACACAAAAATTTTATATTTTTAATATATTTTCAAAAATATATAAAAAAGATATTTCGAAAATCTATTTATTTTCATACGGGTTGTAGATGGTGAGAAGCTGTGGGGGTTTGTAAAATCGCTTGGACCTGAATAAGAAGCCAATCTTCCTTGCTGCAGATTTCGCCACAGAGGAGATGTGTTCATTCCAAGACAGGTCAGATGCGACAGAGACGCCTAACATGGATAGGCTGTCACACATTTTTAGGGTATTCGAATCGAAGTGAATATCAGGGAAATCTCTATTTTCGCGCCTAGAAATTAGACAACATTGAGTCTTATTTGAATTAAAGTTAACTAAATTTTGAGAGCCCCATTTATTCAGTTTGTCTAGGTCGAGAGTAATTGAGGAGGCAATATTGATTCGATTATTCGGGAGAGAGGGTTTGCCGTGTAGAGTGCTATCGTCGGCGTAACAATGATTGGGGTTTGTCGTTTGATCAATAAGGTCATTTATATAAATTAGGAAGAGTGTGGAGGAGATTACGGAGCCTTGGGGAACACCAGAGTTTGTGGAGAACGATTCAGATGATGTTCCATCCACCACAACTTTTATACTTCGGTTTGTCAGAAAGCTTTCTATCCATTTGCGAAGTGTTGGTGTATATGTTAGGTAGGTAGTATATATTAATCAATATCTATTCATGATTTTAATGAAAAACTTATTTTATATATCTATAATTAGCAAATTTTCAGAATCATTTGATTTACCTAAATTCCCTTACAAGTTTTATTTCCTTTAACATCGATTGAATGTCCAGCATAATATGTTTTAAAAGAGGTTTAGGTTTAGGGGGCGTTTAAATCTGATGGCTCTGTTATGCCCGTCAATTGACCCTTAACTCTAAGTTCCCATCCGCTTTCCACAATATAAATTTTATTGCATTCGCAAATTACCTAAAAACTCTATCATTCTCCATTTCAACCCCTTATACTTCTTTATAAAATTGTGTTCCTAACTTAACTAAATAGAGCTATTTTGTTTCTAGTTTTTGACGAGGCGTGAACCGCGACCTAATATCGTGTACACCTACTTCCACTTTCATTTCTCAAGTAGAAAACAATAGATGAAGAGGCATTATTCAATGAATTCCAAAATAATTCCACATAATTCCAAAGACGTGTATACCTAATTCCAACCGCGGTTCACCCTCGGTTTTTACTAAAAAAAATCATGAGAAATATTTTGAAAATTACAAATCTATTTTATATTTTTTCCCTATGGACTGGAGGTAGAATAGTTCTATAATTATAAAAAAAAGGACTAAAAGGAGTTGGAATAAGATGTGTCAGAAACGACACTAAGTAAAAAATCACATTGAATCAAACAAATTTCATGGAATAGGATTGAAAGAGGCTAAAGTAAGAACACTGGATTCTGTGAAATCAATTAAGAAGTTTTTATATTACAAAAGGACATGAATTTAAAATAAGTTAAAATATTTCTAAACAGCCTTTAAGAGACCTAATTACCACCCTGTATATATATTATTCTCTAAAAAACAAAAAAACGTATATATTTTTTAAAATAACTTAAAATATTCTAAACAACCCTTAAGAGACCTAATTACCACCCTGTATATATATTATTTACGAAAAACTAAAAAATGTATATATTTTTAAAAATAACTTAAAATATTCTAAACAACCCTTAAGAGACCTAATTACCACCCTGTATATATATTATTTACGAAAAACCAAAAAAACGTATATATTTTTAAAAATAACTTAAAATATTCTAAACAACCCTTAAGAGACCTAATTACCACCCTGTATATATATTATTTACGAAAAACCAAAAAAACGTATATATTTTTAAAAATAACTTAAAATATTGTAAACAGCCTTTAAAAGACCTAATTACCACCCTGTATATATCATATTATATTTATAAAAAAAAAAAATGAAATTTTCTCAAAAATGAGTTAAAATTTTTTACCCATGCTATAAGATATTTTTTAGACACCCTGTAATGTTATCTTGATTATTAGGGATGATCTGTTACACGTCTTTACCCTCCCCTGATTCTATCTTCTCATTATTTATTATATTTCTTTGCAAAAACAAATATTGGAATTATCATTTTCGTGGAATTTGATAAAGGCAAAAATTCGACCAGTTTATCAAAATAATATTTTAGTATAAAAAGAGCCTTCCTCTCGTCAAGTTGAATTCTATCTTGTGCATTATACGAGAAGAATATTCATTGTTTACCACGACATCTAGCCTGAAATAAAGTAAGTAAATACTTCTAACAATCTATTAATGCATTGTTGACTCTATATTACGTCATAATATTCTAATTATTTTACAAATTAACTAAAAAATTGAATGAAAAATTGAAAGTATCTTTAAAACTCGGTACACTTTTCGGTTAGTTCTCTGTTAATAATAAATTAAAATATATTTTTCTTTTGACAATAAAAGGATCAATGGAATGAGACCAATCGACTTGATTGGGGAATAATGGAATTGAAATAATTATCGGAAAAGAGGTTTTTTTATCTAATTAGATTTTTCCTCTTATTAAAAACAAGGACTACAGATGAATAAGGACACTCGATGGTGGAGAAGTAATCTCCGGAATCGAAGAAAAAACACTTTTTTCATGCACGATAACAATACCCTGTATGGTAAAGTAAAAAATTTTTAAGAAAAAATAAAAACCGACTTCTAAAAATTAAATGCAACAAATAAAATACACTAAAAGGTATAAAATAATTATTATCTTATTTAGTTACAACTAAACGACGAAATATTAACATGAAATTACTTTTTGAAGTCGGTACCAAACAAACTATACCTATAAGCGAGCGTACCCGCCAAACGTACTAAGTAAGATCCGTCGAGTGCGATTCATAAAAGGTATATATTTGGCACCGACTTCAAAAAGTAATTTCATGTTAATATTTCGTCGTTTAGTTGTAACTAAATAAGATAATAATTATTTTATACCTTTTAGTGTATTTTATTTGTTGCATTTAATTTTTTGAAGTCGGTTTTTATTTTTTCTTAAAAATTTTTATTTTTCTCTTTTTAGTGATGTTATTAATAGTGATCATATCATCAGAACTTGACCAAATTAATATGACACCATCCCTAAGACACCCTCTTTTCGGATAAAAAAAGAACCATCGAAATCGGTTCATAAACAAAGAGGTTAGGTCTAAACAAACCTAATAAAAAAGGTCTAATACCTATGAAAAAAACGAAAAAAATGGGACCAATCGGAAGCTAGACTGGACCCAATGCAAAAAAAAATTTCAAAATCGGTTGACAATTGGCGGAGATATGAGGTAACATAGGCACAAAAAAAAAAAAAAAAAAAATTCAATCGAATAGAGAACCTCCTCCTTTTTTGAAGTCGGTTAAAAATTAGTGGAATGGTTTCAAGCGTTGAAAGTTCTAAAAAAAAAAAAAAAAAAAATACACTTACTAAGAATGTTCTTAAAAATATTTCACTAATTATATATTTGTCTCCTGTATTCGTTAAGAAGCTTGTAATTTTTTCATCGATGAAAATATGCAAAAAATCGATTTGTTACTATTAAGTTCTTCTTCCCCTACTATATAAAATATATTTTAAGATCTCTATTTTGTTTCTCAAATGACAAACAAAAGATAATCATAAAAAAACGTTATAATAAAGACATTATTAAAATGAAAATGACTGTTTCCCAGGTGCTATGGTGGCTATTTAAATAAATTAAATTGTTTGAGTTAACTCTTACTATGGTCATAATCGTATTCAGAAACCGAGTTTTTATATTTTATTTTTTTCGATTTTAAATTAAGATTTAAAAAAATATACCTATATATAATTTCTTTAATTACTTAATATTTTATAATTTTACAGTTATCTGAGATACCCCAGAGCCATTTTTTTCTTCTGTATTCACGAATGCAACCAAAATCCAATTATTAACAAAAAAAAATAACTATAAAAAGGTTACAAAAAAAAACAAAACAAACAAAGAACTAATGAAACATCTTGAAATACTCAAAAAAACTATTTAGTTTGATTTCTTATTAATATTAGAGGAAAAGGGAGTAGCCCAGTAGGTATTTATAGGATCCAAAAGTGGTTTAGCTTATAACAGGTCATTCAATAAGTCCAAAGGATAAGTAAGAAAAAAACAAAATTTTGACAAAACTCGGTTTTATTATTCAACATAGTTGCCTTCGAGGGCGATACAACGAGTATAGTGATTTTCCAACTTTTTGATACCACTTTTATAGTACGATTTCTCTTTCTCGTCAAAATAGGCCTCAGTTTCAGCGATTACTTCATCAGTGGATTTTGGTGTGTAATAGTGAAGCCATGTCTCATCCATTGTCACATATCGACGATAGAATTCCATTTTATTGTGGTTTAACAGCGCCAAACACTCCTCTGAAGCATCGATTCGTTGTTGTTTTTGGTCGACTCACGCTCATGCGGCAACCACTGTGCACAGAGCTTTCGCATACCCAAATGTTCGTGTAAAATGGTAAAAATACTACCATCTGATATCTTTACAATGTCAGCTAGCTCGTGCACCTTCAATTTGCGATCGTTCATGACCAATTTGTGGATTTTTTTTGTTTTCTGGAATAACAGCCTCTTTTGGGCGTTCACTGCGCTCTGCAGCATTTGTGCTGGTACGACCACGTTTAAATTCAGCAATCCACTTCTCTACCATTTGTCTCGATGGAGCAGAGTTCGGATAATGTTTATCAAGCCATTGTTTGGTTTCCACTGTATTTTTTTTTCATCAAAAGCAATGTTTTATTAAAACTCGAAATTCACTTTTTTTCAATAACAAAAGTTGCTTCACATAAAATGCTATAACTCACGAATCAATAGTCAGATTGCTGTCAAATTTATACACGTATCGTTTGAAGGTTAGTACTAAATAAAAATCATATGGAAAACATTCTAGTAACGCCATCTATGTGTCATCCTACGGACTTATTGAATAACCTATTATTAATTGCGGGAGAAGATTTTTTCTAGGATCGTTTGGTATGGTGTGGGTATGCCGATTTAGAATTACTTTAAAATATTTGGAAATACTGGAATTTTTGGAAAATATTTGGAAATAAAAGTGGAAGTGGAAGTAGGTGTACACCATATTAGGTCGCTGTTCACCCCTCTGGGTATGCCAAATCTAAGTTTGCAACCTCAAAAGTGTGAGAAACAACTTTTGGTGGCCGAAAAACCTCGAAATTTTTAGACTTTTTCCAGTTTTTCGTTTATACCTCGAAAACGGTCTATATTTTGTAAATAACCATCCTATAGTAAATTAAAGAGGACAAAATTTCACGTCGAATAAAAAATGGTCAAATAGTTTGATTTTTTATGGGGATCTAAAAAACTAGTAGATTTAAAGATATCCAGCATTTTTCATGACAGGAAATGATCCATTTTTACTTTATTCAATGCGAAGCATGGGGAAAGTATTGTAATCGGTCTCGCGGAAACCGCGACTTCAAAGGGTTCTCAGGTAAAGACTACGGAACGCATGGTCTCAATTAAAGTCACATATTGTAGTATTAAATTAAGTTGAATTTTAGCACGTGACGGTTTTGCCAAAAATTACATGGGGTCTCGTCCAGAGGCCAAAAAGTGTGATTTTTTCAGGAAGTGCCTGCGGATGGATGGATGTATGTTATCGTTTTTTTCGTCCACGATTTTTTCCACACCGTTGCACCGATTGAACTGAAATTGAAAATCTACCATTTCTTTAACAAAATGAAGCGCTGATTAGTTTTTGGTACATATCGATCCACAAACATTAGTACTTTATTTCAGTACTTTTTTAGTTTTTTCTAAATATCTTAAAAATGACTTAACTAATTTTGATGAAATTTAATATCGTAATTAAGTATCTTGGGGACCACAAAAAAGATTAAATAAAGTTTTTAGTAAAAGTATATTTTAAAGTACTTTAATATAAAATGGTTATTCCTCGAGTATTAGATGAGAATCGATCACTATTTTTGATTTTAAGTCAAATTGGACTACAAATATCAAGTGATATCTGATTAATATCAAAGGAATAAACATATTAATATTTCAAATGACTTTGCATAAAGTTTAGCAACGATCCGTTGTGGTTTATTTTTCAAAAAATCGCAGTTTTTCCTTCATAAAATGAAAACCATTCATCCTAGAAACTTGATTCTTATCTCATTCTCAATTAAATTTTGTTGACTTGAACGTTTACTTGGACCACTTTTTTGTTAAAACTCTTAGATTTATAGATATCCAGCATTTTTTATGACACTTTTGAGGATTCGGATCATATCCTGTCCGGAAAATGTTGGATATCTATAAATCTAAGAGTTTTAACAAAAAAGTGGACTAAATCAAAGTTCAAGTCAATAAAATTTCTTAGAGAATGAGATAGGAATCAAGTTTCTAAGATGAGTGGTTTTTATTTTATGAAGGAAAAACTGCAATTTTTTGCAAAAAATTGCAGTTTTTCAAAACTTCAACGTCATTGCGACACTGGTTATCATTATCCAATTAAGATCAAACTAGGTTCGAATTGTAGAAAATTTAATCTAGTTTTAAAATGTATAAAGTGGTTTTTGTCGAAACCGTGCTACTTCATGGTCAAAATAGCAAAAAATCGAAAAAAGTGCGAGTATTTGTGATATTCAAAAGTGATCCCGGGGGCTGTTTTTTGGATTCCCATAAAAATCAAACTACTGAACCAATTTTTTTTTTAATTGTCCTCTTTAATTTACTATAGAACGGTTATTTACAAAATATGAACTGTTTTCGAGTTATAAGCAAAAAACTGGAAAAAGTCAGAAAATTTCGAGGTTTTTTCGGCCGCCAAAAGTTGTCCCCCAGACTTATGAGGTCGCAAACTTAGATTTGGCATACACCATACCAAACGACCCTAAAAATTCTTTTCCTTCAATTAATATAAGAAGAAACCCCCTATTTATTGGGCTATATGGGAAGATTATTATTTTTTTGAGATCTACATTTTTCAATCTCTATTGATTTTTTAAGAATAAAATTAATCTTATAGCATAAATAGTTATTGAGATATTGACTCGATTTTTCTAAGGGGGAGGGAGGCAAGGAGTTTTCTAGGAGGGGGCAGTGCCCCCCTTAACAACGGGAATGCCACTTGGACGGCTTTTTTGGTTTTTGTGGGCAATTTAAACATACGAATTGGGAGAATGAATTCAAAAAAGGGAGATTATAATAAGTAAAAATCGTGTTTTGCACGCAATATCATTTCTTTTTAATGTTTAAAATTTTAATGATTTATTTCCTTCAATAAAATTTCTAATAAAATATAGAATTCGTTAATTTTGGATGTATATATCTTATCTACTCTTATTAAAAGAGCAAAAATTGTATATATATTTATATAGAATCGGTTTCTTGAAAACGGCTCTAACGATTTGGATTAAATTCACTGGTCAAGGGGTTTTTGGGTTGACATTTCGATCTGTCACGGTCTCATCTTCGGCTAAGTTCTTTTTGATAGGTTTTTTTGTTAATTGAATTAATTATTCACAGGTGTTAAATTGAAAGTTTTTGTGCCTAATTTTGAGCAGAATTTTTATATATTGAAGGAGACAATAAAAGAGTGTATCTTCTGTTGGAATTATAAATTTTATTGATTTATAACGAAACTATAGTCTCGTTATAAATAAATAAAATTTATAATTCCAGCAGAAGACACACTCTTTTATTGTCTCCTTCAATATTCACAGGTGGTTGTTTGAATAAAAATTTATAATTATATTTTTTTCAATTTTCTATTAATAAAATTAATTGGTTTTCTTATTTTAAATTCCACTATTAAATCATTACAAATATTATTATAGGTATATTAGAATTTGCCTATTTAATTAAAGGTATTTTTCTTTAAAATAATTTATTCGAATATCAATTTAATTCTCATAAAAAATCCGACAATTCGAAGGATTTAAGTGCCACCTTCTTCAGGATTTAAAAGGGTCAACCAAAGAATATCAGTGGATATTAATATTATTTTTAATTGCAATTACATCCAAAACTTTGTAGCCAGTCATAGGTCTTGATAATGGCCATAGCGGGTCAAAACGTTGGTAAAAATATAAATTAAATTTTATTTTATTTTAGCTGCGATTAAAAATCACGACTGCCAGACCTTCGTTATTTTATAAAAGCTGAAAGTTTTTCTGTGCACGTCCCCTATACAGGTAAGAACGACCAGCGACTATAGAGTTTGGGTTGTGGTTACTTTGGCAGGTAACAGGTAATAAAGGTGTATAAAATAGTACTTTAAATTCGTTAAAGTATAAAGCTCAATTTTTTTATATTTTCTTCGGGATAACTTTAGAAATCTCGTCATCCATTGCCGGACACTTATGACAGTTGCTACCCTCTGTCAGACACCCCTAAACTTTAAGAAACTCAATCTTGAGTGGTTTGCCATAAAAGAATTTAGTCTTTTTGATTTTAAGTCGATTCTTCCACGTTTTCAGTAGAAGTTGTCATTAATAGTCAAAACAACAAAAATGGAATGCAATAAGGTTATTCCTCTAGTATTATAGATAAGAATCGATGGTTATTTTTGATTTTAAGCCGATTCCTCCATGTCTTCACCAATGGTTATCAATAATAACCGAAATGTCAAAAATCTATGTAAAAACCATTAAAACTGTCCGCCTATTGAGGTAACATTTTTTTATAGGTCGCCAAGTAACATAATATATAAAATTTATCTTTTATATTATAACGAAAGTATAATTATAATTTATTAAAGTTTAGGGGTGTCTGGCAGGGGGTAGCAACTGTCATAAGTGTCCGGCAATGGATGACGAGATTTCCAAAGTTATCCCGAAGAAAATATAAAAAAATTGAGCTTTATACTTTAACGAATTTAAAGTACTATTTTATACACCTTTATTACCTGTTACCTGCCAAAGTAACCACAACCCAAACTCTATAGTCGCTGGTCGTTCTTACCTGTATAGGGGACATGCACAGAAAAACTTTCAGCTTTTATAAAATAACGAAGGTCTGGCAGTCGTGGGCTCTTGATCTATAATGTATTAGGTTTGATAAGTATTATACTATATCACTGTATATTAGTTAATGATTTATTTCCTTCAATAAAATTTCTAATAAAATATACCATAGAATTCGTTAATTTTGGATGTATATATAATATATATTTGGAACTGAACACGACTTGTGTTGTTATTATTTTTCTTTCTCAATTCCTTGACAAGCAAGTATGGCCCATGTTGTTGTTGTGTGTTTGTCGTTGTTGTAGTTGTTGTTGTGTTGTCGATCACGATTAAGGCGGGCGGGCGTGTGAGTGGTGTTGTCTGTCTGGCCGTCTTGCTCGCCTTGCGCGCCAACTCCAACACAATCGCCGCCTGGGGGGTGTGGGGGAGGGGGTCCAGGGGGCCCCAGTTAAGTCGATGATCGATGATGGTGCCGGCCTTAACAGGCTAATGGTTTTCTAAGTCTATAGAGATAGAGGGAGTCAATTAACCAGCGGATAAACCACCTCGGAATCTCCCCTCTCCCCTTTAATCTTCCCCCACTCCTTCCTTGGCTAACTCTACTCATGGAGGAATTTAAAGAATTTCCAACCAGCTTGGGCTTTGGAATTTTTTATAAAATATCTTTTTTTTTTTTTTATTAATTTAAAAATAAATTAGAAAAGTGAACATTTTCTTAAGACTCCGTATATGTACCTGCTTGGCAAATTTAAGTGAAATATAAAATTAAAATTAGATTCATAAAGAGAAATCAATGAGGTTGTTCTCCGCTTGATGCAAATAAACAATTTACCTACATATGCCAAAAATTGTTTCTTATGTAGCTAACTTGCTATAAAAAACAAACTAGCTATTAGGAAGGTTTCATAAATGAAAGAATTTATGAGAAAAACTCATAACGTCGCCTTAGAGTGAAAACCTGCTAAATCCATTTTTATCATATATCGTCACCCACAAGGAATTCCGCTACCTAGGAAGTAAAATAACATGGGATGGGAGGAGCGAAAACGAAATTAAATCAAGAATTGCCCAAGCAAAAATGGGGTTTAATTCAAAACAAAAACTACTATGCTCCTCCTCAATCAGCTTAGAAAACAGGAAGTTGCTATTGAAGACACATGTATGGAGCATAGCCATGTACGGGTGTGAAACCTGGACAATTGGAAAAGCGGAGAGAAAGAGATTGGAGGCTTTCGAAATGTGGTGCTACAGAAGAATGATCAATATCAAATGGATGGATAAAATTACAAATGAAGAAGTTCTTGGAAAAATCGGAGAAAGAAGAACCTTGTGGAAGAGTCTGAAGAAGAGAAGAGGTCAGATGATGGGGCACACACTGAGACATGGGGGACTGCTTAGGGATATCTTGGAGGGGAGGTGGGAAAGAAAAGGGGAAGGGGAAGACCCAGATTAGAATATTTCAACCAAATAATTGGGGATATGGGATGCCAGACATTTAGAGAGGTCAAACAGCTGGCGAGGGACAGAATCGAGTGGAGCCGGATTGTTGCATCAAACCAGTCTTAGGACTGTATACTCAATGATGATGGTGATCGTCACCTCTTTGCAAGAACTAGGTAACTCCAAAAAAATCCATTTTTGAGATACCTGGCTATTTCATAACTAAAATACATTAGAATTGTTTTTTTTAACTGTATTAAAAATAAGCTGACGTGTTCTGATGTGGCCACCCACTTGACTTTACCATACAACCTGGCCCCTCACTTATATTTAATATTTAATAAAATTATTTATAATCATGTAGGGGAGGGGGGGGTTAGTTTTTGCATTTTTAGACTCCTGGGGTCCCACTGATTATGTATACAAAATTTGGTTGAGTTTGCTCAAACGGCCTAGATTTTTAATTTTTATACCCCCCCCCCCATTTTGGGCGGTTAGTTTTTGCATTTTTAGACTTCTGGGGTCCCACTGATTATGTATACAAAATTTGGTTGAGTTTGCTCAAATGGCCTAGATTTTTAATTTTTAACCCCCCTCCACCCCTTAATTTTAGGTCGATATTCACCAAAATCTAATCAGCTCTTAATCTCAATGGACCAAAACTAAGTGTGAAATTTGGTTTCGATATTCACACTACTTTTTGAGCTAGATCGTCCACAAAAATTTGGTAACGCACAGACAATCAGACAACCGGACAGACAACCAGACATTTTGACAAAACAATTATTATCTCGAAAAATATAATTTTTTCGATGTTCACTTATTAGAGCTTTTTTGTAGACCGAAATGCCATCGTTTCGCTCCAATTTTTTTAATCAAAATAGTTTCAGCCGTTTTTGAGATATTTCGAAAAAAAGAAGCAAAAAAAAAAAAAACACTTTTTTCATGCACGATTACAATACTTGACCATACCCTGTATGATAAGTAATAATATGCCTTTTTTTTTTAAAAAATTCAAAAACTAACTTGCTTTTATACTTAAATAATAAATTCAAATCGTTTTTTTTTTTATTTTTTTAATAATTTAATAAACTAAAAATGAATTTTTCTTACTTTACTTTTTTTATTAACCATCTTATCACTTTCATTTATTTGATTAAAATAAAATAAGTTTTTCTTCATTTTTTTTTGTTCTTTACTAAAAGAAATTTAATAAAATATAATACTACATTCACCTTGTTCCTTTTCAAGCCATTTCTCCACCCAATCGTCTTCGTTTGAAATAATACTACTGCTAATAATAATATTTCATTTTGTTCGGTTGTCTGCCTGCCCTCTTGCCCATGTAAATGAGTTATTCGCCAGAAAACCCGGGGCACGTTTTTAATTTCGGCAAACACCCCCCCCCCCCCCACCCGAGTTTTCTCTCTTTTTCGGGACTTCACCTTTGCCCCATGTATCGAGCAATATAATATACCTATATATATATATATAAATGGGACCAAGTAGAGAAAAGGGCCCACCCTCACCCTAACATAATATCTGTCTCTGTCTACTACAACATGACGAGCAAACAAATAACCTTCTTAATAAATATATAACATCTAGGAAAGACACAAGAAGTTTTCATTCTAAATGAACTTCTTCTATTTTAATCTTGTTCTCCTAAATACATCAAAATATAAAGTTATTTCATTTATTACATATTAATTTTATAAATTGTGGTGTTTTTTGAGGCTCTTGAAAACCTTGAAAACAGATGTAATGTCTTCGTTAGGAAAAAGGAAATAAAATTTCTTTATATTCTAACAAATTTATTTTCATGAAAAACTTATGAGACGTTTCGGCGGATATTCTCACACCATCATCAGTCCAAGCTTTTCATAATATAGTACATATGTCTGTGTAGAATGTCATTTTCTTTTTACAAATAATAACATTTTAATCAAAAAGCTGGAGGTATTTTGTTATTAATATAGTATGTCAATATCAGTTATATAAGTTGTTTTCTATAGTTATTCTTCTTAAAACACTTTCATAATATATTACATATATATGTGTAGAATGTTATTTTCTTTTTACAATTAATAACATTTTAATCAAGAAAGCTGGAGGCTTTTTTGTGTTATAAGTATTATTAATATAGTATATGTCAATATTAGTGAATATATCATATATATAATTAATTGTTTTAAATCTTATATTGTTTATATAATTATTTTTCTTAAATTATATATATATATATTTAACTGTAATTTGCAATAAGTGATGTTATACTTAATTTATAATTTTAAAACATTATAGTACCATATCTAAGTATATTAATTTTAGTTTATTAATTTTTAAGAGACTCAGGTATCTACTATCTATTTAATTCAGCGGTCGGGGAACTAGGGTAAATTACCCCAAATGGGGTAAAAATGAAACTATCGGGAGTAAAAAGGATATTTTTTTAATTTTTTTATTTTATAAACTATTATAGTATTTTTACTTTGATAGCTTTTCCAGGAATTCAAAATCGTAAAATTAATAAAAGTTGAAAAAATCGTAATGGGTTTTTTGTCATGATGAGTGTTCATATATATGTTACTGTAAAAGCCCGAATATTGGTAAATCTTAGGTTTTACCCGTAAATCTTAGGGTTTACCAACACGAGTCGGTAAATGTACGAATATTTAAATAAGAAACTATTTTTTCGGGCTTTTACCATTAGAATTTAGTACATGTTAGGTTTTACCAGTGACGGTTGGTAAATGTTGGTTTTGGAAATAAAACAATGCATACTTCTTAAACATTTATTTCGATTAGTAATTATTAATGATTAAGTTTTAATAACTAGTAATAAACGATTTTTAAACACTTCTTAATCATTTATTTCTACTAATAACTACGAGGAGGAGTTGAAAAATAAGTTTCCCCTGTCGACTGTGGTCAGAGTTGTGTATGAAAGTCAAAAAATAGAATGAGACATTAAAGATATAACAAACCTTTATTTTTCCACATAGGTACCAAGTACATTGAGACATTTGTCATATCGCTTAATAAGCTTCAAAAAGCCCTCCAGGAAAAAATCAGGGCTTTGCATACGGAAGAAGCGTTGAACGGCTTGTTTCACTTCCGTATTGCTTCCAAAGCGCCTTCCCCGAGATTTGTCTTCAAAGCCGGAAACAGATGGAAGTCGCTTGGTGCGAGATCAGGACTGTATGGCGGATGGTGTAGGCGCTCCCAACCAAGAGTTGCAATATGGTTTTGCGTTGCCCTCGCCGAATGTGGTCTGGCATTGTCATCCAACAGCAGAACGCCAGATGTGAGAAGGCCAGGCCGCTTTTTCCGAATCGCCTCTTTCAATTTCGACAGGGTGTCACAGTAGCGCGTAGCATTGATGGTTCCAACCTCCAAAAAGTCCAGCAACAAAACTCCTTGGGCGTCCCAGAAAACTGTGAGGAGCACTTTACCTGCAGAGGGAGTTGTCTTGAACTTCTTTCGGACAGGTGATGACGGATGTTTCCACTCCATAGATGCGGCCTTCGATTCTGGCGTGAAATGGTGGACCCACGCACTGCAACAGCGCCATCTGCTTGATTTGCAGCGACCTCTACCCAATGGTGTATCGGTGACTTGCGCGTTTTCCTGCTGTGTCGCCTTTCGCCCATAGCCGTTCAACGCTTCTTCCATATGCAAAGCCCTGAATTTTTCTTGGAGGACTTTTTGAAGCTTATCAAGCGATATGACAAATGTCTCAACGTACTCGTACGAGAATAATAAAATAAAGGTATGTCATATCTTTAATGTCTCATTCTATTTTTTGACTTTCATACACAACTCTGACCACAGTCGACAGGGGAAACTTATTTTTCAACTCCTCCTCGTATTTAAATCCTTACATACTTATGAGTAATTATTAATCATTTTTACTACTAATCAGTCAAATAGTTTTCTTATATCTTTTGGTATTTTTATTGATTATGTTTTAATAACTAGTAAGAAACAATTTTTAAAAACTTAAAATAACACAAACAAAGTTATCTTGACAAACATAACGCTTACTATTATGGCTAAACTAACTGAATCATTTCTTTTTTTAATATTTTTTTTTTCATTTTTAAAAGTTAGTAAAAAAATTACTTGTTACAACACGGAGCGCTGTTATGGCATTTGGAATTACAAAGTAATCCTGATGACTTGCAAGTGCATTTTTTCGACAAGCATTTTTTAAGGCAGTTACATTTCTTGAAGCCTTGTCCTCCAGTCAATGACAATTTTCCGATAACTTCTCGAAGACTAACTTCTTTATCTTTAACAACTTCATTTATCTTAACAAAATCTTCAGAGCATGACGTAAATTGATTCGCGCGTTTAGTTTGAAGCGCACGAAGGATCACAAATTTTGTAAGATGATCTTGGTAAACTAATATGAATTTATTATTACCGTCAGGGTTGGTTTGTAGGTCTATGAGATCTACTTGACACCGTGAGTTCATTTCATTATGAAGTATAGGCTTGATGACAATGCCTTTTTTCAAAGTCTTTTGTTTCTTTTGATAAGGTTCGCTCGCATAGCTTCAAAAATGTCATGATAGCTTCAACTGTTATGTTTTTATACTTGCGGCTACATTCCTTAAGCATCCTTGTCCTTCCACCGTGTCATACGCCGAACACGTATTGTCATGTTTTTCCCAACATTTACCGTGTCATTGAGGTAAATCCTAAGATTTACCAAGTGAATAGTGGTAAAAGTCCGAAATGAACGACGATTATAGAACGGTTCGGACTTTTACCATTAAGAGTTGGTAAATCTTAGGATTTACCGTAGTTCGGGCTTTTACAGTAACATATATATTTTTTTTAACAGAGTCTTTTTAAAAAGCAGTCAGTTAAACCCTGCTAGAACAGAAATCGGCTGAATGCCGAGGATTGTATTCAAATTGCGGTCACGTCAAAAAGTCATTTTAGCGAAACAACATCATTTTTCTAAAACCTAATAGCGTTTGAATTATGTTAATGTTTACAATTTTTATTTACTTACAGATAGTTTTCACTAATTCAATAAATAATAAGTGCCTGGAGCACCGAGTGATGCTTTTTGCTTCTAAATAGCTTAAGTTTCAAATTTCAAGGCTCTGCGACTTTCCGAAGACGAGATATGAATGATTAAAATATTTATTTTCCGACATGACTAATTTACACCCCTTCCCTTATTTTGACCCTTTTAAATCCTGAAGAAGGAGGTACGATCCTTCGAATTGTCGGATTTTTTAAGAGAATAAAATTGATATTCTATTAAATTATTTTATAGAAAAATACCTTTATTTAACTAAATTGGCAAATTCTAATATATAATAACATTTGTAATGATCTATTAGTGCAATTTAAAATAAAAAAAACTAATTAATTTTATTAAAAATAAATTGAAAGAAATGTAATTATAAATTTTTATTCCAACAAATACCTGTGAATAATTATTTCAATTAACAAAAAACCCATCAAAAACAACTTAGCCGAAGATGAGATCGTGATAGATCGAATTGTCAACACAAAAACCCCCCTAACCCGTGAATTTCATCCAAATCGTTAGAGCCCTTTTTCGACAAACCGATTCTAAATATATATACAAGAATTGCACGTTTAATATAATAAGATAAGATACATTTACCTTGCTTTTTTTTGCTTTTCATGTAGGGGTAATAGCGACCTATGGAAAAATATTTTGGGGTAATAGCTAAAAAAAGTTCCCCGACCTCTGATTTAATTGAAAAGTTTTTATTTTGCCGAGAGTAGCAGAGTTGTTTATTCATAGAGAGAAACAAAGAGGCTGTCCTCTGCGTTAGCGGGTTATATATGAACGTTTTAAGATTGTATTTTTTTAAATAAAAGTTTTATTTATTATAATTTCGATTATTTGCTCATAAGAATTAAAGATTTCCGTTATTTTGTCATTGATTATATCATCAGAACTTGACTAAATTAATATGACATTACTCATAAGGTATCCCCTTTCCCATAAAAAAAGATTTATTAAGATTTTTTAAGATTTATTTATTTTTTTAAAAGATTTATTTATTTATTTTAGATAAATATACAATTTTTGCTCGTTTAATAAGAATAGATAACCACTACAAAAGTTAAAATTAAAAAAAAAATCAATTTTTCCCTTCATTTTTTAAGTAAAAGGAACACAAATTTGATATTTAAAACTTTAGGACAAAAATTGTGTTGACCGGTGTTATCTTTCTTCAACTTTAAATTTTTTTACTTTACCATATTGTAGAGTGCCGGACTTTGATTGGAAAGTTCCAGCTGTAATAGGCCTTCCTCAATACCGGATGGCAGAGAATTGCCTGGGTAACGTGCCCTCGGAGAGAGAGTTCTTCTGAACGCACACTTTATCAGCAAGAGATGTCCATGCTAAACGGAGCCTTTAGGGGGTTGATTGAATAAAATAATGTATACTTTTACATGTGGATTTATTAGTATATTATGAAGCAAAGCGACTGTGTTTACATTGATGTGAGAGCGACAAAAACTGACTATCAGGATCTGAATTCTAACATTTGGAGGGTAGCATTTTATTGACAGTTTATGCTCAAGTCTGCAATAGTTTGTAGGTCCCAGGGGAACATTTGAGGTAGAGGCGACTGCCGGGCCAGATCTGTGTGTGTTTATTCCACGAATAGCTGATGAATGCATTTTGGAAGACATTAACAGTTCTATCGGGTTATTATCTTATCTTATTATATTAAACAAGCAATTCTTGTATATATATATATATATACCGGGTGAATTTTTTTTATCTTATAGCTCAAAAACAGTGCATTAAATGAAAAAAAGTTTCAAATGAAAGTTTATTTATATCAAGGGGGAGACTAAACTATGCTATTGTTTGTCGACCTAGAATAAACTTTCAAGGGTATTTCATGGTCAAGTTCTGTTTTTTAAATGGAAACCTATATTTTTCTTACATTTCATAAAAAAAAAAACTGAACAACTTTCATAAGAAGTATTTTTTTATACAACATCAAATATAAAAATTCCAAATAGGCTTAAAGCGTGGATTAATTATTTAAAATAATATATAAATAAATAAATAAATAAATAAATCTTTATTTCTCGACCTGCTTAGAGGCACAAGTCCTCGGTGGCTAGGTCCTCCAAACATCAATACAATCTAGCTACAATACATTAATAAACATCAATACAAATTAATTACAACAATTTGGGGGGGGGGGTCGGTAGGCTAGGCGGTAGCGTGACAGCGAGCTAACCAGGGGACCCGGGTTCGAATCCGACTCGAGGCAGCCAGCTAAAATCTGACCCCCGGGGGTAGAGACAAATTTTAAAAATATAGCTAGTATCGTAATTGGGCTTATGGCTAGAAAGGCCGAAAAGCCAAAAAAAAAAAAAAAAAAAAAATTACAACAATTTAACAAATAATAAACAAGTAAAAAAAAAAAGAAGAAAAAAAATAGAAATGTATGCTCATTAACAAATAACATGACCATAGATTTCTATCAAAAGACAAAAAGTAATTTAAAAATTCCGCGCAAAAACCCGATACCAGGAGCAAGCGACGCATTAGCCATCCCGACATTTGCCATAAGCTGTTAAGGAAACCTGGTCAAAACCTTAACAAGGATGGTATGACCTTTCTCTACCTCACCTAATCTCTGCTTGTGAGAACTAAATAAAATTTTGCACAACTCTAGGACATTAGGACTTGACAAAATTTATAATTGATTTAATCATAGGGGGCAGAGGACTATAATCCCAAGTAGTAACAGACAGACTGTTCCACAAATCAATGCCAGATCCTACAAATGAATGTAAACCGATATTTTTCAAGAATCTTGGCTTACGAATCTTTTTTCTATGATCAGCTCTACCTAAATAACTTGGTTCCTGAAATCTATTCGTTATTTCCTCCCAACTCCTAAAACCCTTATAGGCTTTGAAAAAAAATTTGGTCCAATACTATATAATAATATTGCATTTAGATAAAAAATTGATATCTAAAAGTTGATGTTAAATTTATTTTCATACCTATACTTATCTTCTACTGATAATTTTCCCATTTTTTTTTAAATAGAAATATTCTTTTTTATTTTCTGTTTTAGAGAATCGAGTCCACCTAGAGAAATGCATTCAAGATAATTGGAATTCAAAACATTTTATTCATTTGAGTGGCAGAAATCAACCAGGGCAGACGCTGCCGCAGACATTCTTCCAAGGTAAGAGCAAATCGACTAATTAATTTTGATACATACATCATTAATACATAGTACCTGGAGCCACCGAGCGATGCACGGTAATCCCTGACCCCCCCCTCCCGAAACCACACACACCTCGCCCCCACCACTGCACCCTCACTCCGCCCCACTCCACCCCAACTGCGCCTCCCAGCCCCGGATACCCCACAACTGTACCCCACCTCCTGCACCTCCCACATCCACCCCAGCCCATACCCAGTTTTTGCATTTCTAGCTTTCTAATGGTCTACATATTATGTGTATATTTGTTTTCACGTTCACCAATTTGCCCACATTGATAAACATTATAAAAAATAATCGTATAGGATCTTGTTTTTTTTTGGCTTTTCGGCCTTTCTAGCCATAAGCCATATTTACGATACTATTTATTATTTTTAAATTTGTCCCTACCCCGGGGGTCAGATTTTAGCCGGATGCCTCGAGTCGGATTCGAACCCGGGTCCACTTGATTAGCAGGATGACACGCTACCGCCTAGCCTATCTGACCCCCCCCCCTATAGGATTTGAAATAAAAACATAAAATTAAATAAGATTTGTTTCCAAGTTATATAAAAAAAAGCCACTTCAACCACTTTATTTGTAAACACACCTGTTTTGTTATGATTTAGACACCTGTTAATTAAAAACAAACACAAAAATTCCTAATTTTAATATAATGTATCAATATTTGCCATAACCTATTAGTGGGTTTTAAAATTAAAAACCAATTAAAAACAAAAGATAATTTAAAAAAATGTAAACAAACTTTTTTATTGAGATTTTCATCTGTCAATTATTACTTTAATTAAGAAAAGATCAATTAAGATGAAATTTGTCGAGGTCCAAACCTAGCCATATCGCTTTCTCGACCGACTTATGTCATGGTCAAGTTCTGTTTTTTAAATGGAAACCTATATTTTTCATTACATTTCATAAATCTATAAAAAAAAAAACTGAACAACTTTCATAAGAACTATTTTTTAATACGACATCAAATAATCAAAATATTAAATCACTTAGATCTCAAAAAAATCAAATATTTATTTATTAGATAAATAATTATTAAATCTAAAGTCGCAGCAATGAAAATAAGTCTTTATAATGATCTTAAAACTTCATTATATACAGATTTAAGAGATTATTTTCTACTTAATAGATCTATTTAAAATTATTGACCTTAAAAAGTTTGGTCAAACTGATTAGAATTTTCATTTTTGCCCCCCCCCCCTTTTCGTCTATATAATGTTTAAAATACAGGTGAAAAGATCGATTTTTAATCCAGCCAAAATAAAATTTAATTTATATTTTTAAAAACTTTTTGACCCGCTATAGCCATTATCAAGACCACTGGCCACAAAGTTTTAAATGTAATTGCAATTAAAAATAATATTAATATACTGGGAGGTTCTTTCGTTGGCCCTTTTAAATCCTGAAGAAGGAGGCACGATCCTTCGAATTGTCGGATTTTTTAAGAGAATGAAATTGATATTCTAATAAATTATTTTATAGGAAAATACCTTTAATTAATTAAATTGGCAAATTCTAATATATAATAATATTTGTAATGATCTATTAGTGGAATTTAAAATAAAAAAACCAATTAGTTTTATTAAAAGAAAATTGAAAAAAAATGTAATTATAAATTTTTATTTAAGCAACTACCTGTGAATAATTATTTCAATTAACAAAAAAAGCTTAGTCAAAAGGGTTAGAATTTTTATTTTTGACCCTCCTCCCCATTTTCGGGTGGTTAGTTTTTGCATTTTTAGCCTTTTGGGGGTCCACCGAATATGTATACAGAATTTGTTTGAGTTTAGTCGAAAGGGCTAGAATTTTCATTTTTGCCCCCCCCCCCCTTTTTTTCGTCTGATATATTTGAAATACATTAAAAAAAAAAAAAAAAAACATTTATTTTATGTTCTTTTCAAAAATATATTCAGTTTATTTCTAGTTAAATTTTTTAATTTTTTATACTTCTTTAAATTGTGAGAGATCTTTATGCCTCACCCTGTATTATGGGGGTTAAAATCTTAAACTCTCAATTAGAATACACTGTATTTATTACAAATTGTAGGTTCACTGGGTTGAACTAATTTGAATGGTCCATTTCTTTCTTGAGATTTACCATGTAAAAATATAGTAATAATAACCCCAAAAGTAAAAGAAAAATATGAATTTTAAATAGGGTTAAAGCGTGGATTAATTATTTTTTTTAAATATTTTATTGATCCACTATGTAATAATACATTTACACGAATGTGGCCATTCCGTTGACTTTACCATACACTCTGGACCCTCTCTTGTATTTAATATTTAATAAATTATTTATAATCATGTAGGGGGTAAGTTTTTGCATTATTAGGCTACTGAGAGCCCCAATGATTATGTATACCAAATTTGGTTAAGTTTGCTACAAGGGCCAAGGTTTTCATTTTTTGACCCCCCTTCCCCCATTAATTTTGGGTAGATAAGCAACAAAAAATCTAATCAGCTATTAATCTCGATGGCCAAAATCATCCTCATCATTGAGTATACAGTCCTAAGACTGGTTTGATGCAACAATCCGTCTCCACTCGACTCTGTCCCCCGCCAGCTGTTTAACCTCTCTAAATGTCTGGCATCCCATATCCCCAATTATTTGGTTGAAATATTCTAATCTGGGTCTTCCCCTTCCCCTTTTCTTTCCCACTTCCCCCTCCAAGATATCCCTAAGCAGTCCCCCATGTCTCAGTGTGTGCCCCATCATCTGACCTCTTCTCTTCTTCAGATTCTTCCACAAGGTTCTTCTTTCTCCGATTCTTCCAAGAACTTCTTCATTTGTAATTTTATCCATCCATTTGATATTCATCATTCTTCTGTAGCACCACATTTCGAAAGCCTCTAATCTCTTTCTCTCCGCTTTTCTAATTGTCCAGGTTTCACACCCGTACATGGCTATGCTCCATACATATGTCTTCAATAACAACTTCCTGTTTTCTAAGCTGATTGAGGAGGAGCATAGTAGTTTTTGTTTTGAATTAAACCCCATTTTTGGCCCAAAACTACGTGTGAAATTTGGTTTACTATTCAAACAATTTTTTGAGCTAGCTCGTCCACAAAAATTTGGTAACATAATAATAGACATTTTGACAAAACAATTATTATCTCGAAAAATATTATTTTTTCAATGTTCACTTATTAGGGCTTTTTTATAGACCGAAATGCCATGGTTTTGCCTAATTTTTTTAATCTAACTAGTTTCATCCGTTTTTGAGATATTTTGAAAAAAAAGCCCAAAAAAAACAACACTTTATTCATGATTACAATACTTGACCATCATACCCTGTATGGTAAAGTAAAATACTTACATTTAGATAAAAAAAAATTGATATCTAAAAGTTGATGTTAAATTTATTTTGATTTATCTTTTATTGATATAATATTTTCCTTTTTTTAAAATAAAAATATCTTTTATATATTTTCTGTTTTAGAAAATCGAGTCCACCTAGAGAAATGCATTCTAAGATAATGGGAATTAAAAACGGTATTTTATTAATTTGAGTGGAGGAAATCGACCAGGGCAGACACGAGGGCCATTCTTCCCTTCCAAGGTAAGAGCAAATCATGCGTGGATCCAGGGGGAGGGGCGATGGGCGGCCATCGCCTCCCAAAGCATTGGAGATCAACATTTTTTATATGTTTATTTAATTATTTTTTTTAATAACATTAAATTTTAAAATTGAAGAAAATTAAGTTCTATGTGTGTGTGTGGGGGGAGGGCGGCGTCTCTGACCCCTCTCCCCCCCCCGCTTGGACAATTCGATCGCGACACACTTCCGAGATCAAAAGTAGATCTTATATACCGGCGACCGCCCCCCCCCCAAAACAGAGGTCTGGATCCGCGCCTGGAGCAAATCGACTAATTAACTTTAAATACATCATTAATACATTAATTAGTATAAGTCATTTTAACAGTAAGACATCATATTATACTCAAAACAGCTAATTCTCAAGCAGGAAAATTTTTTATCTTTTATTCGATAATTTTAAAATAATAAAATTTCAAAACTAAAATCGAAGAAAGCTGATATTTCAAATAAAATAGTTTCATAATTAAAAGGAGATATTATTGATTGCTAATGGGCCCAAAATTAAGAGGGGTGGTGTTCTTTCGTAAATAAGGGGCCGTCCATAAATTAGATCACACAAATTTCAAGATTTTTAGACCCCATCCCACAGTGTTACATTTTCAATTGAGCCCCCCCTGTACTGTGACGTCACACTATCACTTTTATACTCTACAATTTAATATTTGTAGAATTTTTTTATAAATTTAAATCAACTAAAGGGATTTGATATATTTTTATTCACATTATTCAATATTACTATTTTTATTGAATTATAAATAAATTTGAAATTTTTGTGATACTACAATTATTAAGATCTCCATGCTCCCCTATCGCATTTTGTCACAAATCTAAGATGTCCCCTCCCCCCTTAGTGTGTGACGTAATTTATAGATGCCCACATCAGTTTATTGTTAGGGCGCTCGTGTGCTGAGTGCTGTGTGGCGCTTTGGGCCGCGCCCCCCACCAAGTCGATGGGGTCCTAACAATCTGATGAGCAGAAGGTTGTTAGTTGCGTGCAGGGGAGGGGCTGCTGGTTGGCGATTGGCCCCTCCAGATCCGAAATGTTCGAATCCGATTCGCTTGCCCAGTCGAAATCGAGTCGCTTCAATTATAACATGGCTGAAAACATTTCAGTCATGCAGAAGCGTCGCAACGATCCGACTGAGCCGTGTCTCAAGGCTCGTCGCCATAGCGACAGCGGGCCGCTACAAGTTTATTTATGCTATATATTAGGTGTCGAAATAGAATTTTCTTAACGATTCAGACATTATTCTAAACACAAAATGAGCAATAAATAAATCGAATTAATTCAATAGCCTGGCTTCTCGAAGAATCGAGTAAAATTGGCATCCATACCTACTTTGATAAAATTCATTGCTAGCCTTGAAAATTGGCTATTTGCATAAAAATTAAAATATTAATTGAGAATTTAATTAAAAATTGGAGGAAAATAAATGTCGAAATCAATACGTTTATATGATATCAAGAAGACAATGGAAAAGCACCCTTGGATAAACGATTCCCTCAGGAACATGACTATGAAGAGAATCTCTCTATATTAATCGACAACGTTTGGAATCGAGTATGAGACATAAAGAAGATACGACTCTCTTCCCAGCAACTTATAACATTCAAACTTTCAAGATACGCATCCACGAATACCTTCAACTCCGACCCAATCTCTTCTTATTTCCAAAATACAAAGGTCCACCACCGACTACAGAGGTTGTACCTTTTTGGTGCAACTTCTTTTTGTATCAGTATCATTATAAAAAAAGAAAAAAAATCATGGAATTTTTTTAATTTAATTTTTATTTTTTTGAGCGCCTGCTGATACAACCCGCATCACAGAGCGTTCTATTTTATTTATTTTCTTTTTTTCCAATTAATACATATATATTAAAATTTAATCTCAGTGTTAAAAAAAGACATCATTAAAAATATTTTTTCCACGTTTTAGACATTTAAAAATAAGCTGACGTGTTCTGATGTGGCCATCCACTTGACTTTACCATACAACCTGGCCCCTCACTTATATTTAATATTTAATAAAATTATTTATAATCATGTAGGGGGGGGGGGGTAGTTTTTGCATTTTTAGACTCCTGGGACCCACTTATTATGTGTATACAAAATTTGGTTGAGTTTGGTAAATGGCCAAGATTTTCATTTTTTGACCCTCCACCCCCATTTCGGGCGGTTAGTTTTTGCATTTTTAGACTTCTTGCGTCCCACTGATTATGTATACAAAATTTGGTTTAGTTTGGTAAATGGCCAAGATTTTCATTTTTTGACCCTCCCCCCATTTTGGGGGGTTAGTTTTTGCATTTTTAGTATTCTGGTGACCCACTGATTATGTATACAAAATTTGGTTGAGTTTGCTCAAACGATCTAGATTTTTAATTTTTAACCCCCCTCGATCCCCCTTTAATTTTAGGTCGATATGCACCAAAATCTAATCAGCTCTTAATCTCAATGGACCAGAACTACGTGTGAAATTTGGTTTCGATATTCACACTAGTTTTTGAGCTAGCTCGTACATCAAATTTGGTAACGCACAGGACTAACTAACAGACATTTTGACAAAACAATTATTATCTCGAAAAATATAATTTTTTCGATGTTCACTTATTAGTGATTTTTTGTAGACCTAAATGCCATGGTTTTGCTCAATTTTTTTAATCGAAATAGTTTCACCCGTTTTTTAGATATTTTGAAAAAAATAAGGAAGAAAAATCACTTTTTTCATGCACGATTACAATACTTGACCATACCCTGTATGGCCAAGTAAAAGTACAAAAAAAAAAAAAAATGAAAATATTTAAATAATTTATTATTATTAGTACGTTAGCAAATTTGTTCAGTCTAGCTCAAAAACTAGTGTGAATATTAAAATGAAATTTGACATATAGATTCTCTATATTGAGATTAAGAGCTGATTAGATTTTGGTAGAAATCGAACTAATAATAATTAAAGGAGGAGGGCTCTTGAAAAATTAAAATTATAAAGTGGATATTGATGAGGCAGTCCAAAAAAAAGAAGAAGTAATTTACACTATCTTTTTATTCATAAAACCGACGTTTCGGAGGCTATTCCCTCCTTCTTCAGGGTTTTGAAAAGTCAGTGAAGGAAATCCAATGCGGCATTCCCCTCTGTCTCCTCTTTCAGTGGCAGTAACAATAATATCTTGTATTTCATTCTCAGCATTATTACATTATAATTCTGCTGAGAATGAAATACAATATATTATTATTAGTTGAATAAAAGATTTCACTGTCGATAGTAACAGAATTGTTTTTATTTTAGGTTAAAAATAAAATAAAATGAGAGAGTCTTCTGTTTTTTAAATAAAATAATTTTTAATTATTTCTAGAGACTATAGTTTCGAAGGCATTGCCTTCATCATCAGTCTATCACAAATATTTCAAATTAGTTACAAATTAAGATTTATACATAGAAAATTTTGAAAAATATATAATGTCTTTTTCTTCATGTTTCCTCTTGGGAGATTAGAATATAACTGGAGCAATATCTGGGTTACTCTTTTGTTTAGGCATTTTCTAAAGAGTTTTACCTGAATGAATGGAATGTTTTAAAAAAGGGTCATTGATAATTTCTAGTTTTTCATTTAAAGATTCAATTGGGCTTTTTTCCAAGGATTTTAAAATTTCAATGGATTCTTTTAAAGAAAGAATTAAGGGGTCATTGACTTCTTTGATCAATTTAATTTTGGATTGATCTGGAAAACTATGATTGTTAGCATTTAAATGCTCTGCAAATTAAAGATCTGCCAAAACTAATATTACCATATTATGGTAAGATGTCCGAAAAAATAAAGCATAAATTAAAATCTTTAGGGTACGCAACAATCTTTAGATCACCATATACATTAGGAAGTGAATTAAGTCAAATTAAAGATAAAATTCCGGAAAATGAAAAATCCGGTGTATATAAATTGACATGCCAAGATTGCAATGCAACTTATATAGGAAAAACGGAAAGAAATTTATCCATTAGGATCAATGAACACAAGAGGGCCTACAAATTAAAATATGAAAATTATGCATTTGCAGAGCATTTAAATGCTAACAATCATAGTTTTCCAGATCAATCCAAAATTAAATTGATCAAAGAAGTCAATGACCCCTTAATTCTTTCTTTAAAAGAATCCATTGAAATTTTAAAATCCTTGGAAAAAAGCCCAATTGAATCTTTAAATGAAAAACTAGAAATTATCAATGACCCTTTTTTAAAAACATTCCATTCATTCAGGTAAAACTCTTTAGAAAATGCCTAAACAAAAGAGTAACCCAGATATTGCTCCAGTTATATTCTAATCTCCCAAGAGGAAACATGAAGAAAAAGACATTATATATTTTTCAAAATTTTCTATGTATAAATCTTAATTTGTAACTAATTTGAAATATTTGTGATAGACTGATGATGAAGGCAATGCCTTCGAAACTATAGTCTCTAGAAATAATTAAAAAAATTATTTTATTTAAAAACAGAAGACTCTCTCATTTTATTTTATTTTTAACCTAAAATATATTATTGTTACTGCCACTGAAAGAGGAGACAGAGGGGAATGCCGCATTGGGTTTCCTTCACTGACTTTTCAAAACCCTGAAGAAGGAGGGAATAGCCTCCCAAACGTCGGTTTTATGAATAAAAAGATAGTGTAAATTATCTTCTTCTTTTTTTGGACTGCCTCATCAATATCCACTTAATTCACTTATCAGTCCGTCTCCAAAAATTACTCCAATCTTAATAAAATTATAAAATTTTCAAACTAAACAAAAAAATAAATTATCCTCACAAGTCTGGACCAAATTCAACCAAATTTTCAATGTTTTTCACTAATGCCATTTTCAAGCCAATTTTAATCACACTTTCTAAGCCAGAGTAACGAATGTGATAGTATGATTAAATGAACCTCAAACTTGAAGTCCATTTACACAAATTTCATTGATATATAGAAAATTTTCAAATTGCAAAAACTCAAAACAAAAGTATACTGAAACATTCTTGGTTGTATAAAATTTTGTGTTCATTGAAATACTTTCCTTTACTTAATTTAAATATTAAAAAATATGCTTAATTTTTGATTCTTAATTATTATTTTTATTAAACTTAAAAAATTGAATTAAATTGAAATTGAATAAATTATCTACTAATAGATTATGTCAAAGCAATAAAATGGACCCTTCTTATCTGTATAAGGTGTGGTTTAATGAACGTTTGTTAAGTTACCTATATTTCAAATACATACATATTCAAGCCATGAAGCAAAAGTTAAGAAAGGAATTCGAAAGAAGATATTCTTTTTATAATTTAATTTTTCTAATTAATATAACAAAGAATAATTGATAAATCAATGAGAATTGTTTTTGACTTCGCTTATTTGAAAAGATATTTATCGCGAGACTACTGCGGATTACGCTATTGGAGTCTGCGGAGTCTTAAGTCTGGACCAAGAGAGAAAAAGATGTGATCCACTTAGTTTACAACCCAATGTCATTTCGCGTACAGCCCGCTAGGCATTCGGATTGATCACCAAGACTCATAAAAATATCTTTAGTCACGAATATAACACTAGATGCAGGAATGATCTGAGGATAAATGCCAGTTGTTTGTCTGTGACATTAAAAAGTCAATTAATAACGTCATAAAAATTTACAATAAGGTACCTTTAGAAATTAAGAGTTTGCCAACGTTCTTTCTTTGAAGACAAAACTAAAATGCTTTTGCTAACTCTAAATCTCTATAGACTGGACGAGTTGTAGGCATAATTTATAATTTTGTGAATTAAAGATAATTTTTGCCTTTGTGTGTTGTTCTTTTTGTTTTCTTTTTTATGTTAAGGTAGTTGTTCCGCCAAATGCGATTTCGTAGGATTTTTCTGAAATTTAGATATATTATTATTGAAATACTTGTGCATCGATTGGTGGCAAAACGAAATTGATGAACAATACAGTTCCGGAGATATTTAATTTCAAAAATCGATTTTTTCGGGCTCTTTAGCATTGCACTATACGGGATATCGGAAAATTTACATACATATTTAATTATAATTAAGAAACCCTTCGTACAATTTTTATAAAAAACTAAACCAACATTAAACAATAACCAATACATATTTTAAGACAAGTTCATTCATAGTTACAACACAGTTTCTGAGATAATAAGGAATAAATAATGAAAAATGTATATAAAAAATTCTCACTAAAAACATTTTGGCAACAGCGCATTTATTAAACCAGCGAAAGAGGGAGTAAAAAGTAGAAAGCGCGCGTGCGCTAGATTTTTTCAAAATTATAATTTTCATAAGATGTAACGTAGGCGTTGATTACATTTGTTAAAAAATAACAAAACGATATTTATAGAAATTTTTGAAAATATTATTATTTTTATTATTATTAGTTCACTCTTTAAAGTATATAAGTTTAATTTTTTTCTGGATAAGGGTATGGCTAATCATTTTTTACTTTACCATACAGGGTGTATGGTCAAGTATTGTGATCGTGCATGAAATAAGCGTTTTTTCTTCTTTTTTTTCGAAATAATAATTGTTTTCTCAAAATGTCTGCTAGTCTGTTAGTTAGTCTGTGCGTTACCAAATTTTTGTGGACGAGCTAGCTCAAAAACTAGTGTCAATATCAAAACCAAATTTCACACGTAGTTTTGGCCCATTGACATTAAGAGCTGGTTAGATTTTGGTGCATATCGACCCAAAATTAAGGGGGGGGTTAAAATTTAAAATTATAATCTTTTCAAACTAAAAAAAAAAACAAGAAAAATGAAATATACAATAAAATAAACCTATAATAATGAAAATATTTTTTTCTGGGGCCAAAATTAATGGTGTGGGGGGGGGGGGCGAAATCTAGGCCATTTTAGCAAACTCAACCAAATTTTGTACACATAATCAGCGGACCCCCTAGAAGTTTAAAAATACAAAAACTAACCACCCAAAATGTATGTTTCTTTCCAGTACTGACATGAGTTAATGTATAGCAATCTTGACATTTTATTGAAAAAATAGAATTCAAACCTAATCGCCTTTCATCAACAATATTTTTTAATAAAATATCTTTCTGACAGTGACAACAGGTTAGGTTATTCGCCAACTCGCCCACTTCAATTATTCGGGTACCTACATTAGCACTCTTAGTACACATTTTTTTTCGTTTTTTTCCCTCATTCATTACCGCAACAGCTTTTAATCGTTTATTTAGAACTTTTTGATTAATAAATCGACCTTTAAAATGTATTTTATCATTCATTTTATCTGTCATTTTAATGTCATGTATAAAAATATTCAATCTCTTTCGATGTTGTCAAATTTCTCAAACGAGCACGGGATTGGCTAGATTTGGTACAAAAACAGCAAAAAGTGTTGGCCTTATGAACTATGAATCCTTATTGACTGTTCTATATACTTGAGCATTAACTTTTTGCTGGTATTGTCGCGAAACAACTACCTTAAAGAAAAGAAAAAAAATGTTAATTTTAACTATTAATCTTTATAAACTTAAGATATATTATATTTGTGTCCTTTTGTTCTTTGTTGTACTTCTAATGCATGAGAATCACAATTTTGTAATTCTAAAAAAATTTTTGTATACTGTATTTGTATTGACAGTCTATTCAAAAATAAATAAATATTCCTATATTTAATGAGAAAAATTATAAAATTTATTTAAAATCATTATTTCAAGTTAGAAATATATAAGTTCAGATATTATTTTCGCTCAATATTTGACAAAAATTCCCTACATTTGATTCGAGATTGAATCAAATGTAGAAAACATTCCGTTAATTAATGGAAGGCATCTAACATACATGCTAATAGATCTAGCGCTCTGGACTGGGAGATCGAATATATAACATCTGAGATTTCAAATTCCCTCGGTGATCCATCCGAATGTCTAGCGGGCTATACGCGAAATGACGTTGGATTGTAGCTAAGTGGATCACATCTTTTTCTCTCTTGGTCCAGACTTAATACTCCGCAGACTCCAATAGCGTAATCCGCAGTAGTCTCGCGATAAATATATTTTTCAAATTAGCGCGATCAAAAACAATTCTCATTGATTTATCAATTATTATTTGATATATTAATGAGAAAAATTATAAAATTTATTTAAAATAATTATTTCAATTTAGAAATATATAAGTTCAAATATTATTTTCACTCAATATTTGACAAAAATTCCCTACATTTGATTAGCGATTGAATCAAATGTAAGAAACATTCGGTTAAGATATACTTTGTTTGAATTCTAACTAGATCTAAAGGGATAGAAGGAAGGGATAGAGGGCCGGCTTTTGGGGCTTTCAAGTTACAATTAATGTTTTGACAATTTCAAAGTTAAATAATTTAATTTAATACTATATTTCAAAGTCTTGACTTTAAAGTATAAAATTTCGAAATTCTCAAAACTTAATTTTGGCATTTTACGAAAATGTTGTCATTTTTTTGTCTTAATTTATAATCAAAATATTGATTAAAATTTACCAAATATTTTTCTCATTTTCATCTGTTAATTTTTGTTAATTTTTACTTTTAATTTTATTTTTACTTTACCATACAGTGTATGGTAAAGTATTGTAATCGATGCATGAAAAAAGGGTTTTTTTCATGCACGATTCGAAATATCTCAAAAAGGGCTGAAACTATTTAGATTAAATAAAAGGAGCGAAACCATGGCATTTTGGTCTACAAAAAAGCCCTAATAACCGAACATTGAAAAAGAATATATTTTTCGAGATAATAATTGTTTTGTCAAAATGTCTGTTAGTCTGTCCTCAGAAGTCTAAAAATGCAAAAACTAGCCGTTCAAAATTGGAGGGGGGTGTAGGGTCAAAAAATAAAAATATAGGCCCTTGTACCAATCTCAACCAAATTTTGTATAATTAATCAGTGGTGCCCAATAAGACTAAAAATTTCAAAAACTAACCACCCAAAATTGGGGTGGAGGATGAAATTCTATGCTCTTCAAAGAGCCCCCAGAAGTCTAAAAAAGCAAAAACTAACCACCCAAATGGGGGGTGGGGGGATGAAAATATAGGTCTATGAACCAAATTCAACCAAATTTTGTATACATAATCAATGAGCCCCAGAAAAGTATATTATTTTTTTATTTTTTTTATATCACTTCAGGCCTTGAGTAATTTTTTAATTATTATACGTATTATTGTCTGATTCTGTTTTTGTATTGTTTCTAAAACTGTTTATCTGATTATTTTTTATGTGAATGTACCGGATTTTTTGAATTTTTGAATTTCTGATGGTCATTTTGGTAACAGATATATATATATATATATATATATATATATAATTTTGTACACATAATCAGTGGGCCCCAGAAAACTAAAAATAAAAAATATAACCGCGCAAAATTGGGGTTGAGGATGAAAATCTAGTCCCTTGTACCAAACTCAACCAAATGTTGTATACATAATCAGTGGGCCCCATAGAAGTCTAAAAATCAAAAAACTAATCCCCCACCCCCTAGATGATTATAAATAATTTTATTAAATATTAAATTTAAGTCAGGGGCCAGGTTATATGGTAAAGACATGGATGGCCACATCAGAATGTGTCAATTTATTAAAATAACGTAAGGAATTTCGTTCCTGACGAGGGTCCCCGGACCGCACACGTTTGAATTTTTTTTTTTTTTTTTTTTTTCAATTAATGCATGCAAAGACCACCAAGTTTGTAAAAGCGTGTCCCTTTGCGTTTAATCCTTGGCCCTTTGAAATGTTTTTTTTGGCTTGATTAAACTGCGATCCAAAGGGAGATGTGTCCTCGAATATCCCTCTTGCCCCTGGTCTGCGGAGGCCGAGGGGGCGAGTCATTAGCCATTTCGAATGGAACTCCAATTCCAATTCCAATTCCAACAACAGCCTTGAATGGCACGGATTGCTAAAATTAATTGCCACGTAATTAAGCGGTTCATTCTTGAAGATTTTCTTGTTCACGGCTCGGACACTCTTTTAGATATTATTATTCTCTTTTATTTCTTTTCTTTGAGAATGCGCTCCGTTTGAGTTTGCTGCTGCTGCTAATGTCTGCGATTAATTATTATTATCTTGTAAATTAAAAATAATAATAATAATAATAATAATAATGTTTAGAATAAAAAATAAAACCGACTTCAAAAAATTGAAATGCAACAAATAAAATAATAACAACTCAAAAATCAAATAAAATCCACTAAAATAAAATAATTATCTAATTTAGTTACAACTAAACGATGAAATATTAACATGAAATCACTTTTTGAAGTCGGTGCCAAACATATACCTTTTATGAATCGAACCCCAGGTAACCACAATATCCTCAGAATATTCTAAGGACATTTAAATCTTCTTAGAATATTCTGAGGATATTGTGTGTTACCTGGGACTCGACGGACCTTGCTTGGTACGTTTGACGGGTAAGCTGGCTTATATAGTTTGTTTGGCACCGACTTCAAAAGTGATTTCATGTTAATATTTCATCGTTTAGTTGTAACTAAATAAGATAATTATTTTATACCTTTTAGTGTATTTTATTTTATTTTTAAATTATTATTATTTTATTTGTTGCATTTAATTTTTTGAAGTCGGTTTTATTTATTTTTTATAAAAATGATTATTATTTTTCTCTTTTTACTGATGTTATTAATAGTGACTTAATATAATACTTTGCATGTATCTCGTAAGAGAAAGCGTCAGGCGAATGAATCAGAAAATGATAATAAAATTCAATTCATCAATAGAGAAATTCTCTCAAAACGTTTGCGAGTTTTAAATGAATGTTTTAAGATTGTTTTTTTTTATAAAAGATTTTATTTATTATAATTTCGATTATTTGCTCATAAGAATTGGAGATTTACGTTATTTCGTCATTGATCATATCATCAGAACTTGACCAAATTAATATGGTACCATCTATACGGTACCCCCTTTCCAATAAAAAAAGAATCATAGAAATCGGTTCACGTGGTAAAAAGTTCTCGCTGAACATACATAAAATAAATAAATAAATAGTTAGGTATCTTGACTATCTTGGAGCTATAATGATCCAAACGCAGAAAGAATCATTAAAATCGGTTCATAAACAAAGAAGTTATGACTGAACAAACATAACAAAAAAGGTACAATACCAATGAAATTTATATTTTTACCAATCGGAAACTAGACTGAACCCAATGCAAAAAATCATCAAAATCGGTTCACAATTGGCGAAGATATAAGGTAACATAGACACACAAAAAAAAATTCAGTCGAATTGAGAACCTCCTCCTTTTTTGAAGTCGGTTAAAAATAATAATAATAATAATAACTTTAGAATAAAAATTCAATTAAACACAAATTATATTATTTTTATTTTATTTTTTTATATCTCTTCATGTCTTGAGTAATTTTTTAATTATTTTCAGTGCTGAAAGGGAAAGTTAATAATAATAAAGGGGGAAAAAAATAAAAATAAAATAAAAACAGGTGTTTTGGGTTTTATATAATGTTGCGTATTATTGCATGGAATTCAATTCTTTAACTCCATTATCCCGTTGCCATTCTATAATAATAATTATAAGAAAAAGTTTATTAACGAGAGAATATTATTTCGAAAGCTGAATAGATTTTTGCTTTCAAAGGAGAAAAAAATACTCATTAACACGATATTACAGATAAATATACTAATAATGAGAGGTTTTTTTAATGGGAAGGAATTAAGGACAAGTTTTTTGGGTGATTTTTTTATTTTTTCAACCAACATTTCGTCGACTTTGCTGACTTCTTCAGGGTTTAAAAATCAAATATTCGTCTAAAATACATTATATTTCTTTATTTCTGTTTCCAAAATGACCATCAGAAATTCAAAAATACAAAAAATCCGGTACATTCACATAAACAATAATTAGCTAAACAGTTTTAGAAACAATACAAACACAATCGAATGTTTTCTACAATTGATTCAATCACGAATCAACTGTAGGGAATTTTTGTCAAATATTGAGTGAAAATAATATTTGAACTTATAACTAACTTGAAATAATGATCTTAAAATAAATTTTTATAATTTTTCTAACTAATATAACAAAGAATAATTGCGAGACTAGCGTGCTATTCGCAAAATGACGTTGGATTGTAGCTAAGTGGATCACATCTTTTTTCTCTCTTGGTCCAGACTTAAGACTCCACAGACTTCAATAGCGTATTCCGCAGTAGTCTCGTGATAAAATATTTTTTCAAATAAAGCGCGGTCAAAAAACAATTCTCATTGATATAGCAATTATTCTTTGTTATATTAGTTAGAAAAATTATAAAAATTTAATTTAATACAAACACAGTTTTAGAACAAGAGAACCGAATCATTTAACATACGTATCCATTTTCATACATATAAATATCAAATTTAAATAAAATTATTTAATAATTATTGAAATTTGATATTTCTATATTTGAAAATGGATACATAAGTAAAATGATTCCGTTCTATTGTTCTAAAAACTGTGTTTGTATTGTTTCTAAAACTGTTGATCTAATTATTGTTTATGTGAATGTACCGGATCTTTTGTATTTTTGATGGTCATTTTGGGTAACAAAGATAAAGAAAAATAATGTATTTTAGACGAATGAGTGATTTTTAAACTCTGAAAAGGTCGGCAAAGTAGACGAAACGTTGGTGGAAAATAAAAAGGTGTGTGCTCACGGGGAAAGTGAAACTTTATAACCCACTAATAGCTTATAACAAATATAATTTATTAATTGAATGTAATGGAAGGCAGCCCAGGGGGGTAGTGAGAAAAGAAAAAATTAACACATATCAAATCAGGTGTAATTTATTGGAATCCTTCTTCCTTTCCCTTCAAACCGACATTTCGGAGGATTCTTCCCTCCTTCTTCATGGTTTCAAAAGGTCAATGAAGGAAACAAATAAAATGCTTCCTTCCTCTTCTCCACAGCAGTGTTCAAAACTTTCTTCTTCTTTAGCAAAGGCATAGAAAAACAATTTGTTGTTCCTCCTTTTCTTAATTATTAAAATTAGAAAAAAACTTAAATTATTATTTTAAAATCAAGGCTTGTCTTTTATTTCCCCTCTATTAGGTCATTTCTCCTTTATTGTAAGAGCAAAATTCAAACAGATACGTAGCTAAAGAAGTTTCACCTCAAAAAAAAAAAAAAATCACACAAAAAACTTGTCTTTAATTCCCATTAAAAAACTCACATTAATACACATCATGGACGGAAGTGATAATAATACTAAAATGCTTCTGCAAAAATTGACTTTTCACAAAAGTACCTTTGGGACATAAAAGAATGTCTAGATGATTTATTGGAAAGATTTTGTTTACCGATGTCAATGTTAATGGATGATTCATAAATAGAAAGTATTGAGGTTGTCCTCTGCATGATGCAAACTTGCAAACAAGGTGAAATATTTGCACAAAACCTACCCTTTACCCCTAAAATAAAGGGCTTAATATTATAGTGTAAATTTGGATCTATTAAATATATAATAACATTATGATGCTAAAATTCGATATATTGGTAGAGTTTAGAATGCAATTGAAGGAAAAATTTGAAAAACACGGACTTTCCCTCTTTCAACCATTAAAATGTAAGGTAAAGGCCATAGGTATAATTTGATTATTTAATTAATTATTTATTTACCTTTTCCCATATCATAACAAGGCCTTAAAATTTTATTTAAATAATTTTTTAATGGATTTTTGAAGAGCCATTTCTAAAGCTAGTGGAAGCAAAATCTCATCAGTTATCTACAGCTAAAAACACTTTGGCAACAAAATATACATTTTACCCTTTCTATTTTTTGAAATTTTAGTTTTTTTTAAATATCTACCCCCACTTTCTTTAATGTAGGTTTGAAATCTTAACATTTTTTAATTACGCTCATTTGTAAGCCCTTTCAGCCCCGACAAACGAACCCTTGCAAAGGATTATTATCCTTCAAATAATGTTTTTAATGAACATGGAAATTTCCATCTATAGTCACGTGATGTTTCTTCTCCCACCCTTACGAAATAATTTCAACCAGAGCCCTGGCTGCATTTTGCACTAGCACTTGCAATCTGACTGGCAAACAGACAGCAGACACACGAGATTCAAACATATAACGATACACGACAGATCCACCCCTTAAAGAATAACGAAGTCTCTCTTAACGATTTACAATTACAATTAGGCCTTTATAATTAACGCCCTTCGAATGAAAGTTGTCATTCACCTGTATGTAGAATATTATACTAGTCAATAAATATTTTATCCTATTTATTTATTTATTTATTCATTAAAACATTGTATCTATAGGCCCATCTAGCCCCTTTAATGTACAATCTTAAGTGGACCTTTTATTTGATAAACCCCTAGATATAACGCAAATAAGCCACAAGTGAACCCACATGACGATTCCGCGACATTTCAGCCCCCGACAAAATATCCTTCAGACAAAATATCTCATGACAAAATAACCCTTTCCCTCGTGAATCTTATGAGTAATGCAAATCGACTCCGGTTCGGTTAATATATATTCAGTTCGGCTCGATTGGGCTCGTATAGCTCCTTTTCGGGCAGGTTTTTAGACGGTTCGGTTGGCGTCAACCGAGCCGAACTGAATATATATTAACCGAACCTCCGAAAGTTTAGTCCGGGCGGGGTGTGTTTCGGGCTCCCATTTTTTTTTCTAATCAAACACACATTGAAAACCGAACAGCCAATCGTCGGGCGGGATGTGTTTGGGAGGTTATATTTTCTCCCAATATTATAATCTTATTATATTAAACGAGCAATTCTTATATATATATATATATATATATATCCATTCGGTTTCTCGAAAACGGCTCTAGCGATTTGGATGAAATTCACGGGTTAGGGGGTTTTTGTGTTAGCGATTCGATCTGTCACGGTCTCATCTTCGTCTAAGTTGCTTTTGATGGCTTTTTTGTTAATTGAAATAATTATTTACAGGTGTCTTGATAAAAATGATTAATTAGATTTTTATTCAATTTCCTTTTAATTATTAATTGGTTTTTCAATTTTAAATTCCACAAATATATTATAGCAAATATTATTGTATATTAAAATTTGCCAATTTAATTAATTATAAAACTCGATAAATTGATATTTTATTAAAAAAAATAATTATACGATATTTATTTATATACCAGTACTTATATACCTACACATAATCTGTGTGCCACTAGAAGGCTTGAAATGCAAAAGCTGGGTGCGAGGGTGGGGGGTGGAGGTGACGGTGGATGTGGAGGGTGCCGGAGGTGGGGTGCAGTGGTGGGGGTCTGGTGGTAGGGTAAGGTGTGGGGTTTCGCGGGCGCTGGCGGGATGTGTGTGGTGGTGGAGGTGACGGTGGATGTGTGGGGATGGAGTGGTGGGGGTCCGGGGTTTCAGGGGAGGATGAAGGCGGGTGGGTGCGAGGTATAAAATATAGCTTTTAATGAAGCAAAAAGTTACCGAGCATCGCTCGGTGGCCAGGTACTAATATTTAATAACGATAATGATTAATAACACTTTTAACAAACAATCAATAATTGTGTAATGTAAACATAGATGATAAATACTATATTATAGATAACCCCAGGAACTCATTTCTGATGAGTACGTGGATTGCGACCACGGAGTTATCCGAGCTAAGTCTGACATTGCTTCCACTCACTTGTGTCAGGCTTCTCTTTTTCTCTTTCCTATACGGCCTCCCTTGACCAACTCTTGTTTTTTTACCGACCCCGACGCTATTAGATTTTCGAGGGCTAGGAGTTGATTTCCTTTTTCATTTTTCTTCTCTTCAACATGTGGAAGGCAACGGGAAACCACCACAGTACAAATCCCGAGAATATGCAACATGACGATTTCTCTTCGAGTAAAGAATTCCGGAGGTAAACTAGCCCCTCGTTCGGATCTCCGGGAAGGGGCTACCCGAGGAGAGACCATCATAAAGGGAAATTTCAACCAAATAATTGGGGATATGGGATGCCAGACATTTAGAGAGGTCAAACAGCTGGCGGGGGACAGAGTCGAGTGGAGACGGATTGTTGCATCAAACCAGTCTTAGGACTGTATACTCGATGATGACGATATTATAGATAGTAAAAATAATAAATTGTTAGCTAGAAAATCTAACGACAGTTAAGTCGGGGGATATTTTGTCCTTGGGATATTTTGTCGGGGGATGTTTTGTCGGGGCTGAAATGTCGCGGTACTCACATGACAGGAATTAGTGAAGAATACAGATCCCATATACTAGTATATAACCAAATATCAAGCCATAGTTTAACAAAAATCCAATCAGCCCCTAATCTCATTTTAAATAAAAACTAAATATGAAATTAAGTTTTCTCATTAAAACTAATTATCCGTGCCATTTGACAAACACTCTGCTCCTTTTTTCAAAAGCCGGGCCCTTGAGCTACGCCTCTGTCACCTCTTGTCGGCAATAATTAACCAAATTATATTTTATAAAATAAATTCATTTTCACAATTAGTCATCCACCTTGTCCATTCACTCATCAATATTTTTTTTTTTTGGAAATTCTTTAAATATCATAATTTTTATGATTGGATTGCCCAATCATTCGTTTGAAATTTTGTGAAAATGTATTTTTTTTTACTTTTTAATCGTTATATAATTATAAAAAAATCGTTAAGACAACTTTTTTTTAATTATACTTACTTTAATATATATATATATCGAAAAAGAGCGAGAGAGAGAGCCAACCTATACAATTTAATATAATCTTATTTTTATTGGCCCAGTTGATTAATCAGGTTTTGCCCATTGATTGGGGCCTGGGATAATTTACTCCGCTAACGTGCAATTAAAAAAAAAAAGTAAAAAAAAAAAACACCGGTTGGATTAGAGATTTTTATAAAGTAAAATTCCCCTCTCGCTACAAATAAGTGTTGTTCATAATTATATTAATAAACCTTTAATTGTTCTAACCTTGGATGTATAAATAAGAATTATATAATGGCTTTCGGCCTAGGTGTGTGTGTGTGTGTGTGTGTGTGTGCACGCCGAAAGTTTCCCACCACAGCAGGCAGACCAACCCAACAAGAGCAGAGAGAAATTTTTATTCGGCTAATTGCGCCCCGATCTATCGCCGGGCCAATTTAAGGGGATAATTACTCTTCTCTCTTCCACTCTGGTTCAATGGTGCACTCTTCTAATCGTGTCTTCACTTCGTGTGGCCCCTCACACACACACACACACACACATATATCGACATAGATATTTAAAAAGTTTGACCTCCCCCTGACCTCACCTTTAGAGGGGCGACTTGTCACCATGTAATTAGTAAACGGAGAAGAGAGTAATGGTATTTACTCAGTTATTAATCATTAAACTTTTCATACCCGAGTGGGAATTTCAATAAATCAAATAAGAAATACTATATTCTCTAAAAAATTGATTGTTAAAATATATATTATAACAATTACAACCAGTTATATTTTAATTGGATCAATTGATTGTTAAAACATATAACAATTACATCCATTTTGATTGGATCAATCAAACTGAAGCATAAAATAAAACTTAATTTATACCTATTTTTACGAACATTTTGACCCGCTATGGCCATAATCAAGAGGTTTCACTGGGGCACAAAGTTTTGAATGTAATTGCAATTAAAAATAATATTAATTTACACCGAGGTTCTTTCGATGACCCTTTTAAATCCTGAAAAAGGAGCCACGATCCTTCGAATTGTCAGATTTTTTAAGAGAAAGAATAATTTACTTTATATAAAAATACCTGTAATTAATTAAATTGGCAGATTCTAATATATAATAATATTTGCTATAATCTATTTGTGGAATATAAGATTTAAAAACCAATTAATTATTAAAATAATGAAATTGAATAAAATTGTAATTATATATTTTTATCGAGACAACCACCTGTGAATAATTATTTGAATTAACAAAAACCCCATCAAAAACAACTTAGCCGAAGATGAGACCGTGACAGATCGAAATGCCAACCCGAAAACCCCTTAACCCGTGAATTTCATCCAAATCGTCAGAGCCGTTTTCGAGAAACCGATTCTATATATGTATATACAAGAATTGGTCGTTTAATATAATAAGCTATATAATAAGATGAGATTATTTAAAAATTCATAGATATTTAAGAAATTTGACCTCCCTGGCCTCACCTTAGAGGGGCGACTTGTCACCATGTAATTAGTAAACGGAGAAGAGAGTAATGGTATTTACTCAGTTATTAATCATTAAACTTGCATACACCCGAGTGGGAATTTCAATAAATCAAATAAGAAATATATATACTATATAGGTACTCTAAAAAAAATTGATTATTATAACAATTACAACCGGTATTATTTTAATTGGATCAATTGATTGTTAAAACATAGTACCTGAAACACCGATTGATTCAGTTAAAAGCGGTATATTATATTATATTATTTAACTGGACTATAATGGTACTTCATAAAATTAAAAAAGAATAATTCTTGATTAAACATATAAAAAATATATTTAATTACAGTTAGTTTGCCATAAGAAACGGTTTGTCGTTGCCGTTACTCATCCCATGAACCCTGTCCTTAGTGGGGGGGGGGGGTCTGGCGCCCCCTCCCCGTGGCTACGCCTCTGGCTATCTATATATATATAAAACGAGCTGCTCCGGACAGGTGGCCCTGGCGGGCGGCGTCTCGGCATGTGATTATTAGGTCTGTAATATATATTTGTAATATTTTGCCCCCTCTTTCGCCCCCACGCACTCATTTTGGCTATTGATTTTTACAGCATAAATTTTATATAGTCTTAAAAATTAACATTACAAAATTTGATCTATATCGGAGAGAGTATTAATTTTTTGCCCCCACTCACATTTTGGGAGGTTGAAATTATTTTTTAGATATTTGCAAATAAATAACTCTCAGTTTTCTAAAGAATAAATGTACAAAAAAGCTAAAAATTTCTATAATTTGCCCCCTCCCTTTCGCCTCCCATATAGTCAATTTTGATAGTTGATTTTTACAGGAATAGTTTCTTAAAGTAATAAAGAATAGCTCTACAAAATTTGATCAAGATAGGAGAGAGTTTTAATTTTTGTCCCCACTCACAATCCCCCCCCGAAAATAGGGGGAAAGAGTCAAAAAATGTTAATTCTAGCGCTTTGAACCAAACTCAACGAAAATTTGTATACATAATCTGTAGGTCCACAGAAGAGTAGAAATGCAAAAATTTTCCAACCAAAATATATTAGGGGGGTCTTAGGACTATGGGCATATCTTCTGTTAAGCCTTTAAAAAAGTTTCCACTTTTTCCTACAATTTTAATGCTACAATTTCATGTTTCATAATCAGTTTTTAATTTATTGTTTCCAGTTTGAAAACGTAAATCTCGACACTAATTTCGAATCACCCTGTACACAATCCTGTTTTATAGTATAATTAAATGATGTGAGAAAATTCCCCCAAAACCAACCCAATAGGAAGGTAGAGACAAAAATGTAAATTCTAGCGATTTGACCAAAACTCAACCAAAATTTGTATACATAATTTGTAGGGCCCCAGAAGACTAGAAATGCAAACATTTTGCCGGTAGGGTGGTCTTAGGACTATGGGCACTTCTTCTTTTAAGCCTTAGATAAGAGTTTTCACTTTTCATACAATTTTAATGCTACAATTTCATGTTTCATAATCAGTTTTTAAGTTATTGTTTCCAGTTTGAAAATTATAGACTCACATAAATCTCGACATAATTTCGAATCACCCTGTACACAATACTGTTTTATAGTATAATCTACTCTTAATAAACGATCAAAAATTGTTTGTTTATATATATATATATATTATATATATATATATATATATATATATATATATTTGTATCATTGTTCTATTTTGAAAACGGCTTTACCGATTTTGATGAAACAAATTCTATTAACAAGTTTTGAGGATGAGAAAGCGATCTGGCTAGGTCTGGACCTCGACAAATTTAATCTTAATTGATCTTTTCTTAATTAAAGTAATTATTGACAGATGAAAATCTCAATAAAAAGTTTGTTTACATTTTTTTCAATTATGTTTTATTTTTAATTGGTTTTTTTAATTTTAAAACCCACTAATAGGTTATAGCCAATATTAATATATTATATTAAAATTAGGAATTTTTTGTTTGTTTTTTAATTAACAGGTGTCTAAATCATAACAAAACAGGTGTGTTTACAAATAAAGTGGTTGAAGTGGCTTTTTTTATATAACTTGGAACAAATCTTATTTAATTTTATGTTTTTATTTCAGATCCTATACGATTATTTTTTTATTATTATTTTCCTATTTATTTTTTTATAATGTTTATCAATATGAACGAATGTGGGCAAATTGGTGTACTGTACGAGTAAACAAATATACACATATTTTTTTTTTTTTAATGCAATCGAATGCAAGAAGCGGGTGCACCAGTAAAGATGCAGCCCCTATGGATCTCGAAAAACCCTTGAATTACCGAAGAGAAGGGAAAGTTGGTTAAGTGAGAGGGTGTAGACCTACCTGGGTGTTTATGCACTCGGGTTTTGAAGGTTTATAATATTTATATATGTGGACCATTAGAAAGCTAGAAATGCAAAAACTGGGTGCGAGTTGGGTTGGATGTGGGGTGCAGTTGTGGGGGGGTCCGGGGTGCTGGCTCGGGTGGGGTGGGGTGGGGCTGAGGGGGGTGCATTGGTGGGGGCGAGGTGTGTGGTTTCGGGAGGGGGGTCAGGGGTTACCGTGCATCGCTCGGTGGCTTCAGGTACTAATTAAATGATGTGAATTAAGAGAAGTAATCAATTATAAAAAAAAAAATAGAGTTTTTCCCCTTAGAGGAAGTTAGTGCTTATTCTCAACTTCATTAACATATTCATTCGATTTACACTTTATTATATAATTTTTTTTGAAGAAGAAGAAGAAGAAGACTGCTCGCTGCTAATTTAATTTTGTCACGAAGATCCTATCTATTTAGGAGTGTTATTACTTATTCATGTAAACTAATTACTTACTTACATGAATAATAGAATAATAATTTCAATCTTTAAATAACATCACACAGAACAGTTTGTTAACAATTGCCCTTAGAAATATATAATTATTATTTTAATCGGTGTGTGTGTGTGTGGAAATGTTTTTTTTTTTTATATATTATTTCTTGAGACTTGAATTAGAAGTATTTTACTTATCTTCTTTGTTATTTAATTTGTTATTCAAAATAAGCTGACGTGTTCTGATGTGGGCATCCACTTGACTTTACCATACAACCTGGACCCTAAAATGATTTATAATCATATAGAGGGTTAGTTTTTGCATTTTATTACTTTTGGTGTCCCACTGATTATGTATATAAAATTTGGTTGAGTTTCGTAAATGGCCAAGATTTTCATTTTTTGACCCCCCCCCCCCGCAATTTTGGGCGGTTAGTTTTTGCCGAGGGGTGAACCGCGACCTAACATGCTGTACAGCTACTTCCACTTGTACTTCCAAATATTTCCAAGTAATTCCAAATATTCGCAAGTACCTATTCCAAATATGCCCAAGTACTTCCAAATATTTCCAAATACTTTCAAATATTTTCAAGTAATTCCAAATATTTTCAAGTACTTCCAAATATTTCAAAGTACTTTCAAATATTTCCGAGCACTTCCACATATTTCCAAGTACCTACTTCCAAACATTCCCAAGTACTTCCAAATATTTCCAAGTACTTCCAAATATTTCCAAATACTTCCGAAATACTTCCAAAGAAGTGTACACCTACTTCCAATCGTGGATCACCCCTCGGTTTTTTCATTTTTATACTTCTGGTGTCCCAGTGATTATGTATACAAAATTTGGTTGAGTTTGGTAAATGTCCAAGATTTTCATTTTTTGACCCCCCCCCCCCCAATTTTAGGCGGTTAGTTTTTGCGTTTTTAGACTTTTGGGGGTCCACTGATTATGTAGACAAAATTTGGCTGAGTTTGCTCAAATGGGCTAGATTTTTAATTTTTAACCCCTCCCTCCACCCCCTTAATTTTGGGTCGATATGCACCAAAATCTAATCAGCTCTTAATCTCAATGGACAAAAACTACGAAAAAATAAAATTTTAATATTTTACATTTACTTTTCAGCCTTTCTAGCCATAAGCCAATTTTACGATACTACTTATTATTACTTTACCATACAGGGTATGGTCAAGTATTGTAATCGTACATGAAAAAAGTGTTTTTTTTCCTTCTTTTTTTCGAAATATCTCAAAACCGGCTGAAACTATTTTGATTTAAAAAAATTGAGCGAAACCATGCATTTCGCTCTACAAAAAAGCTCTAATAAGTGAACATCGAAAAAATTATATTTTTCGAGATAATAATTGTTTTGTCAAAATGTCTGGTAGTCTGTCTGTTAGTTAGTTAGTCTGTGCGTTACCAAATTATTATGGACGAGTTAGCTCAAAAACTAGTGTCAATATCGAAACCAAATTTCACACGTAGTTTTGGTCCATTGAGATTAAGAGCTGATTAGATTTTGGTGCATATTGACCCAAAATTAAGGGGGTGGAAGGGGGGGTTAAAAATTAAATATCTAGGCCATTTGAGCAAACTCAACCAAATGTTGTATACATAATCAGTGGACCCCCAGAAGTCTAAAAATGCAAAAACTAACCGCCCAAAATGGGGGGGGGGGGGGGGTGTAGGCTCAAAAAATGAAAATCTTGGCTATTTACCAAACTCAACCAAATTTTGTATACGTAATCAGTGGGACCCCAGGAGTATAAAAATGCAAAAACTAATCCCCTCCCCCTTCATGATTATAAATAATTTTAGGGGCCAGGTTGTATGGTAAAGTCAAGTGGATGGCCACATCAGAACACGTCAGCTTATTTTTTTTTTAATATCATATGGTATATTCGACCACCACTTAATCAGTCTTTAAATGCAGATATAAATCTTCCGATTAACTCTTAATCACCTTTAACTGATCAGATGGCAGCATCCGTCTATATTCTATTAAATGTTACCTAATAGGCTAACAAATGAATTACCATTCTATGAAAGGAAAAACGTTCAATAAATTGAGCAAGCATAAAATAAAGGAAGATATTTTAATCATTTTTCTAGTTGTAAATCATTCTTCGCTATTGATTCTTCATCATCATTTGCTTTTTGTATAACAAAAATTTTTAAGAAAAAATAAAAACCGACTTCAAAAAATTAAGTGCAACAAATATAAAAATACACTAAAAGGTATAAAATAATTATTATCTTATTTAGTTACAACTAAACGACGAAATATTAACACGAAATTACTTTTTGAAGTTGGTGCCAAACAAACTATACCTATAAGCGAGCGTACCCGCCAAACGTACTAAGTAAGATCCGTCGAGTGCGATTCATAAAAGGTATATGTTTGGCACCGACTTCAAAAAGTAATTTCGTGTTAATATTTCGTCGTTTAGTTGTAACTAAATAAGATAATAATTATTTTATACCTTTTAGTGTATTTTTATATTTGTTGCACTTAATTTTTTGAAGTCGGTTTTTATTTTTTCTTAAAAATTTTTATTTTTCTCTTTTAGTGATGTTATTAATAGTGATCATATCATCAGAACTTGACCAAATTAATATGACACCATCCCTAAGACACCCCTTTCGGATAAAAAAAGAACCATCAAGAAATCGGTTCATAAACAAAGAGGTTAGGTCTAAACAAACCTAAACAAACCTAATAAAGAGGTCTAATACCTATGAAAAAAAATCGAAAAAAAATGTGGTCCAATCGGAAGCTAGACTGGACCCAATGCAAAATTTTTTTCAAAATCGGTTGACAATTGGCGGAGATATGAGGTAACATAGGCTCAAAAAAAAAAAAAAAAAAAAAAAAAAAAAATTCAGTCGAATAGAGAACCTCCTCCTTTTTTGAAGTCGGTTAAAAAAAGGAAGATATTTTAATCATTTTTCTAGTTGTAAATCATTCTTCGCTATTGATTCTTCATCATCATTTGCTTTTTGTATAACAAAAGGAGAGAAAGATAAAATATTCTCCAGTCTTGGAAAAAAATATTGACACATCGATTTTATTAATAATTATATATTTCTAAGTGTAATTGTTAAAAAACTGTTAACTGTTTCTAAAAAAATAAATTATAATCTGTATGTATTTATGTGCGTGTGGACGGTGCAGAATCTCCGGCTAGGCCACCATAGATACAGCTAATTAAGAATTCTTGATTTTTTTTTAATTTAGAATCTCAGACCAGATCGATTCTTAACCGACTTCAAAAAAAGGAGGAGGTTCTCTATTCGACTTATTTTTTTTTGTGCATATGTTACCTCATATCTCCGCCAATTGTGAACCGATTTTGAAAAAAAAATTTGAATTGGGTTCAGTCTACCTTCCGATAGGTCCCATTTTTTTCATTGGTTTAGACCTTTTTTGATAGGTTTGTTAGGGCCTAACTTCTTTGTTTATGAACCGATTTCGATGATTCTTTTTTTATTGGGAAGGTGGTATCTTAGAGATAGTGACATATTAATTAATGGTCAAGTTCTGATGATATGATCACTATTAATAACATCACTAAAAAGAGAAAAATAAAAATAATTTTTAAGAAAAAAATAAAAACCGACTTCAAAAAATTAAATGCAAAAAATAAAATACACTAAAAGGTATAAAATAATTATTATCTTAATTAGTTACAACTAAACTACGAAATATTAACATGATATTACTTTTTGAAGTCGGTGCCAAACAAACTATACCTATAAGCATACCCTCCAAACGTACTAAGTAAGATCCGTCGAGTGCGATTCATAAAAGGTATATGTTTGGCACCGACTTCAAAAAGTAATTTTATGTTAATATTTCGTCGTTTAGTTGTAACTAAATAAGATAATAATTATTTTATACCTTTTAGTGTATTTTATTTGTTGCATTTAATTTTTTTGAAGTCGGTTTTATTTTTTCTTAAAAATTATTAAATTCAATCTTTTGGCCACTTTAATTTTGGATATAATAATAAGTTCCTGGACTACCGAGAAATGCTCGGTAACTTTTTACCAATAAAAACTTGATTAAAAAAAAGCAAATTATTTTTAAAATTTTTACAAATATTCATATAATTTGTTCCATTAACTCTTAAATTATCATATTCAATAAATGTTGTTTATAATAAATTTAAATTTGTTATTAATTGTCTTTACACGGCCTCGCTGTGGTCGCGCCCCGGGTGAAGAGAAAACCATTTTCGATCTTTGGGGTCTGCGATCGATTGGGAGGCGCTGGAATATTTAGTTGTTTATAATTTTTGAATTTTATAAAAAAAAAAATAAGTGAAATTAAATTAAAAGATTCAATTACAAATTACAGTGCTCGACAAAAATTAAACAAAAATTTCTTCCCGTAAATCTAACAATGGATTTCGGTAGAGTTTTGTACTTTGATTATTATCCAATTTCCAATTTTTATTCAACACGTCACAATTTTGAGATATTATCGGTTAAAATGACGAAAAAGGCCATTTTGACCTATTTTCGAGTCCCATTAAATATTAAAATAGCGATATTTGAAATCAAAATATTTTGTTAGTCGTAATAGAAAACAGTTTCCTCTTTGATTTTCAAATTACCACTTGTTTTTAGCTCAATTAAAACTCGAGTTATAGCTAAAAGACTAAAAACATATGTTTATTATCCTTTAAAATCACGTAGTTTTAGTTTTTTTAGATATAACTCGAGCTATAATTGAGCTAAAAACAAGTGGTAATTTGAAAATCAAAGAGGAAACTGTTTTCTATTACGGCAACAAAATATTTTGATTTCAAATATTGCTGTTTAATAATTAATGGGACTCGAAAATTGATCAAAATGGCTTTTTTCGTCTTTTTGACCAATAATATCTCAAAACTCTGACGTCTTGTAAAAAATTGGGAAATTGCATGATAATCAGTGTATAAAACTACCGAAATCCATTGTTTGATTTACGGGAAGAGATTTTGTTTAATTTTTGTCGAACACTGAAATTTGTAATTGTATCTTTTAATTTAATTTCACTTATTTTTTTTTTATAAAATTCAAAAATTATAAACAACATTTATTGAATATGATAGTTTAAGAGTTAATGGAACAAATTATATGAATATTTGTAAAAATTTTAAAAATAATTTGCTTTTTTTTAATCAAGTTTTTATTGGTAAAAAGTTACCGAGCATTGCTCGGTAGTCCAGGAACTTATTATTATATCCATACTGGAATCCATTGTTAGATTTACGGGGAGAAATTTTTTGTCGAACAGTAATCATACTTTTTCAATATCACTTTACATTTAAATGAATTTTTAATAAAAGATCAAATTCCATTTGAAATATCAATAAAATGAATAATTTTGAATTAACCATCATTGATAGAAAGATAAAATGGATATTTCTGAAGTTCAAGCAGTTCAAATTGTGTGCCTAATTAATCAAGGGCTAAGTCAACAACAAGTGACAATTACACTTGCAATAAGCAATCATTTCAATAATGTATGGTTCCTTGTAAAAACATTAAAAATGATTTACTATTTAATAAAGTTTTTATTAGTGGCTCGATTTTTTTGCACTTCAGTGTATAATATTTCTTTACGGGTGTTCTAGCCCGAAAAACAATCTCTTCAGATCAATAAATAAATAAGTGTTTCCGGATTATTAGAGTATGCTAATTAAAAGACATTACTTATTGGAAACATTTCTAATCTATCAGAGTCGGGTGATTTAGTGTTTTGTGGCAAAAACCAGTCGTATATAAAATTCAAATACTGTAGAATTAAAAGCGGAAGATCAAGATTTAATGGATAGTAAATAGCTGCAATAAAACACCTTTGTTAAGCCAAAAAAAAAAGGAATTTCAAATTGAAATCGATGTCGGCTGACTCTAAGATTTCGGACAATTTTAGAGTGAAATTTATCAACGATTAATATCTGATGGTTCACGTTGTATCTGTGTTTGTGTATCTGTGAGGTAAGGCACAGAGAGCGGTCTGTCATTAGCGAGAGAGCGTGTGGTGGGGATTCCCCCCTGGTCCAGCATTCGAAAGGTGAAGGTCACTGACGCCTGGAGCCTGGAGTTAACGTTACTGGTGCAGGAGGACATCGGCCCTCTCGGTCTCATTTCGATTCAAACTGAATACCTGAATGCTGCATCTCAATCATTTACCGATTATTGACAGTGCTTCAAAAATGTTTTTGTCCGAACACACTAGTTAGCATCCTGGACTAAATTGTGTAATTATTCCTCTAGTTCAGTAATTCTCTACCGGGATGTAGAGATGAAAACATCGTAAAAAAACATCGATGTATCAATACATCGATATATAAATAAACTGCAACGGATCGTTGCTAAACTTTATCCAAATTCATTTGAAATATTAATATGTTCTTGAGTAAAGTACTTTAAAATATAATTTTACTAAAAACTTTATTTAACCTTTTTTGTGGTCCTCAAGGTACTTAATTAGGATATTAAATTTCATCAAAATTGTGTAAGTCATTTTCAAGATATTTAGAAAAAACTAAAAAAGTACTGAAATAAAGTACTAATGTTTGTGGACCGAAATGTACCAAAAACTAATCAGCGCTTCATTTTGTTAAACTAATGGTAGGTTTTCAATTTCATTTCAATCAGCGCAAAGGTGTGGAAAAAATCTTGGACGGAAAAAACGATAACACACATCCATCCATCCATCCATCCATCCGCACGCACTTCCAAAAAAAATGGCACTTTTTGGCCTCTCGACGAGATTCCAGGTAATTTTTGGCAAAACCGTCACGTGCTAAAATTCAATCTCATTGAATACTTCAATTTGTGACCTTAATTGAGTCTATGGGTTCCGTAGTCTTTACCTGAGGACCCTTTGAAGTCGCGCTTGCCGGGAGAGCGATTCCAATACTTTCTCCCATGCTTCGCATTGGATAAAGTAAAAAACATCGCCTAGAAAATATCGATGAATCGTATCATCGATAGTTTTTTACTTTACCATATAGGGCAGTGGTTCTTAACCTTTTTAAGCTGCGACCCAAATTTGATAAATATGTTCATGTCGCGACCCCCCCCCCCCACACGTCAAAAAAATTGAATTATCTTTTTTTAGACGAAATTTTCTTCAATTTGCATTCACATGTAATATTATTTTGTAACAATTAAGATAACCAAAGGGAGGTTCTTTTCGATCTAAGGAAAATTTAATGAAAAAGAGCGTGTTTTTCATATTTTCATTTTTTATAGTAATGAATAAATCAAAATATACTTTTCAACTTATAATAATAAGTAAAATATTTGATTAACGACCCAAAGAATATGCTTTGCGACCCAATTTTAGGTCGCGACCCATAGGCTAAGAACCACTAATTTTTTTTTTTTTTTTTTTTTAATGCAATCGAATGCAAGAAGGGGTGCACCAGTAAAGATGTAGCCCCTATGGATCTCGAAAGACCCTTGCATTACCGAAGAGAAGGGGAAAGTTGTTTAAGTGAGAGGGTGTAGACGTAGGTGTCTATGCACCCTGGTTTTGAAGGTTTGAAGATCATAGGTGCTAGGAAAGATAGAGGCTGGGAGAGAGTTCCAGTTCCTTGAAGTCATGGGGATATATGAATTCGCGAATGAAGTGGTCCGGCACTTTTCTAATTTGACCGCGAAAGAGTGTTGGGAGTCGGCAAAACGTGTGCTGCGTGCAAAGCATGCTTTGGGGGGAATTATTGATTTTATCTCGTCAGAGCACCTGCCGTGATAGTATCTATAGAAAAGGGAAAGGGCAGGAGACATCTCTTCGATGAGCCAGCGAGTCGAGGGAGTCGGTGAGGGCAGAATCGTCAATTAGCCTAATATAGGGTATGGTCAAGTATAGTAATCGAGAATGAAAAAAGTGTTTTTTTTTCATTTTTTTTTCGAAATATCTCAAAAACGGCTGAAACTATTTTGATTAAAAAAATTGAGCGAAACCATGGCCATATTTCGGTCTACAAAAAAGCCCTAATAAGTGAACATTGAAAAAATTATATTTTTCAAGATAATAATTGTTTTGTCTAAAATGTCTGTTAGTTAGTCTGGTTGTCTGTTACTTAGTCTGTGCGTTACCAAATTTTTGTGGACGAGCTAGCTCAAAAACTAGTTCGAATATCGAAACCAAATTTCACACGTAGTTTTGGTACATTGAGATTAAGAGCTAATTACATTTTGGTGCATATCGACTAAAAATTAAGGGGGATGGAAGGGGGGTTAAAAATTAAAAATCTAGGCCATTTGAGCAAGCAAGCTCAACCAAATTTTGTATTCATAATCAGTGGACCCCAAGAAGTCTAAAAATGCAAAAACTAACCACCCAGAGGGAGATCAAAAAATGAAAATCTTGGCCATTTACCAAACTCAACCAAATTTTGTATACATAATCAGTGGGAACCCAGAAGTATAAAAATGCAAAAACTAATCCCCTCCCCCTACATGATTATAAATAATTTTAGGGGCCAGGTTTTATGGTAAAGTCAAGTGGATGGCCACATCAGAACACGTCAGCTTATTTACTAATACGCAGGTATCTAATTAATACAAGAAAAATTAAAGTTACAATTTATTTTTGTATTTTTGGAATGTCTACCTCATTAATTATTAAATGAATCTTAGGGAGTTGGACAAGACTTTAAATTAAATTAAATACAAGTTTTGATTAAATATGCCATACGTTTCGTTGCTGTTTTGCAACTTCTTCAGTGGCTCATTTATTAAACTTATTTGTCAGGATTTTTAACTAAGAGAAAATAAACTGCAACGGATCGTTGCTAAACTTTATCCAAATTCATTTGAAATATTAATATGTTCTTGAGTAAAGTACTTTAAAATATAATTTTACTAAAAACTTTATTTAACCTTTTTTGTGGTCCCCAAGGTACTTAATTAGGATATTAAATTTCATCAAAATTGGTTAAGTCATTTTCAAGATATTTAGAAAAAACTAAAAAAGTACTTAAATAAAGTACTAATGTTTGTGGACCGATATGTACCAAAAACTAATCAGCGCTTCATTTTGTTAAACTAATGGTAAGTTTTCAATTTCATTTCAATCAGCGCAAAGGTGTGGAAAAAATCGTGGACGAAAAAAACGATAACACACATACATACATACATACATCCATCCCCACGCACTTCCAAAAAAAATGGCACTTTTTGGCCTCTCGACGAGATTCCAGGTAACTTTTGGCAAAACCGTCACGTGCTAAAATTCAATCTCATTGAATACTTCAATTTGTGACCTTAATTGAGTCTATGGGTTCCGTAGTCTTTACCTGAGGACCCTTTGAAGTCGCGCTTGCCCCGAGAGCGATTCCAATACTTTCTCCCATGCTTCGCATTGGATAAAGTAAAAACATTTCAAACAGTATTCCTTTTTCTATCACAATTCATTCAATTCATCAAATAACATAAAATATAAACCTTTTAAACAAAGTAATTGTTTTCTGTCAAAAAACTAAAAGAATCAAATTGAACAAAGAATTTTTTTTTATTTAAATAAAATAAAAAAATTTCTTTGTTCAATTTGATTCTTTTAGTTTAAATAAAAAAATTTCTTTGTTCAATTTGATTCTTTTAGTTTTTTGACAGAAAACAATTACTTTGTTTAAAAGGTTTATATTTTATGTTATTTGATGAATTGAATGAATTGTGATAGAAAAAGGAATACTGTTTGAAATGTTTTTTTCTCTTAGTTAAAAATCCTGACAAATAAGTTTAATAAATGAGCCACTGAGGAAGTTGCAAAACAGCAACGAAACGTATGGCATATTTAATCAAAACTTGTATTTAATTTAATTTAAAGTCTTGTCCAACTCCCTACGATTCCTTTAATTATTATTCATGGACACGAATAATGAAATATGTCTACCTCATTTTTTTCCAAAATTGGACTTAAACCACTTTCAAAATAAACGGCTCATATATTTTATTTGTTCTAATTAGAAATTGCGGATATATTTTATAAAGTATATAATGTAGGGTTAAACTGTTTTTGTGTTTTAAAAAAAATCAAATTTAAATTTGAAGGAAAAATTCAATTCAAATTTTTCTTATTAGAACTTGAAATAAGAATAGAAAAAAATGCTGAATTTCCTCCTGGGACTAAAAGTTCTTTTTTTGCGAATCACACCGCTTACTTGACCCCTCAGGAGTATTTGTTTCAAATTTCAAATCAATTGGTTTAGCCATTTATCCTGGAGATCGGTGAATATAGAGATATAGAATCTCAAAACTAGTATTATATTGATGAACAATTCTTTTATATTGTAATTTTATCCATATAATATAGTTTTTTAATCGTAATCAAGTAAATTTCCTATTTATTTCTATTGTAAACATAGAAATTGTAAATTTACATTTTTTAACAGTGTATTTATTTATTATAATTATTATGGGAATTAAACAATATTAAAGTTTTTTTTGTATTCAAACTCTCTCAATTATCTCTGGTTTTCCAAACCAAAGGATCTGTCTGCTTCACAGTTCCTGTTTCTCATCATACCTCGTTGGTCTAACTTTGTTTTTATTGAAGTTTTCAATTATTTCCTAATTTTAATAAATTTTATTTGTCATAAACTATTCTTCAATTTTTACAATATAATTTAATTTTTCTCCTTTTTCTTAATCTTATCTTATCTTATCTTATTATATTAAATTATATTAAACGAGCAAAGTTAGTATATATACAAGTATATATATATATATATCCGGTCGTGTTCTCGAAAACGGCTCTAACGATTTGGATGAAATTCACGGGTTAGGAGGGTTTTGTGTTGAACATTCGATCTGTCGCGGTCTCATCTTCGGCTAAGTTGTTTTTGATGGGTTTTTTGATAATTGAAATAATTATTCACAGGTGGTTGTCTCGATAAAAATTTAAAATTATATTTTTATTCAATTTCCTTTTAATTTTTATTCGGTTTTTTAATTTTAAATTCCATTAATAGATCATTATAAATATTATTATATATATTAAGATTTTTCCTCTTATTAAAAACGGAAGGGTGGATGGGGTGACCAATCGACTTGATTGGGGAATAATGGAATTGAAATAATTATCGGAAAAGAGGTTTTTTATCTAATTAGATTTTTCCTCTTATTAAAAACAAGGACTAAAGATGAATAAGGACACTCGATGGTGGAGAAGTAATCTCCGGAATCGAAGCAAAAATACAATGTATACATTAATTAGTGTAAAATAATTGGTTTAATAAAATTTATCTTATTAAAAACAAGGACTATAAAGATGATCAAGGACAGTCGATGGTGGAGAAGTAATCTCCGAAGTCGAAGCTAAAATACAATGTATACATTAATTAATGTAAAATAATTGGTTTAATGAAATTTATTAAAAAAAATTTTAATTGATTGGGAGAATGGATTGGGATTAATTTCCGCAATATTGAATTGGAATAATTATCGGAAAAGAGGTTTATTCTTTAATTAGTTTTTTCCTCTTATTAAAAACAAGGACTAAAAAGATGATCAAGGACAGTCGATGGTGGGGAAGTAATCTCCGGAGTCGAAGCTCAAATACAATGTATACATTAATTCATGTAAAATAATTGGTTTAATAAAATTAATTAAAAAAAAAAAATTAATTGATTAAAAATCGAATTTTAAATCCCACAAGCGTAATTTTCTGTATTAAAATTTGGCAATTTAATTGATAAACTCAAAAATTGTTATTTAATTAAAAAAAATTATCATACGGTATTTATTTATATACCTATACATATATACACCTAATCTGTGGGCCACTACAAGACTTGAAATGCAAAAACTGGATGAGGGTATAGGTGACCGTGGGGGAGATGTGGGGGTGCGGTGGTGAAGGGCTACGGGGGAGGTACGGGGCGAGGGAAGTGGTTTCAGGGGTTGGGGCGGAATTAGGGGGTCTATGTTGGTGGTGCAGGAGGTGGGGTCAAGTGGGGAGAGGGGTTCCGGGACAAGGGTTGGGGGGGGTTCGGGGATTAATATATATCTTTTAACTGCAACAAAAAGTTACCGAGCATCGCTCGGTGGCTCCAGGTACTATATATAAAAGAGAAGGTGATGTTTCATTCATCTATCAACGCACAGCCTAAACCGCTTGACCTAGAAAGATGAAATTTGGAGAGTATATTCTTTCAACAATTTATGGTTGTGCTAAGAAGGAATTTTTGAAATTCGAACCCTAATAGCTCTATCTCCTCGAGTTTTTAAGTTTTAGCATTCAAATTTGGTACAAAGGTTTATTAATGCTAAATCTCGGGAACATTTTTTTATTTTTTTAAAATTTGACCCCTGAACTTAAAAACGGGGGATTTTTGATATTGTGGTCTGGGGGTGCAGTGACGGAACATTGTAAAAAATGCAAAAAAGGTAAAAAATTTCAATTTTTAGGGTTTTTTGATTTAATTCGAAAACTTTCATCAACAATTTAACTGGAATATATTTGACTAGAGTAACTATTTGATAAAAGATTGGAGTCTTTAATAAATCGTTTGATAATACTAAAATTAAAATCTATTAGTAAAAGCCTTTCTCTCCATCCATTTGAAATATAATATTAAATTAAATTATGAAATTGTCCTGGTTGCGCTACTGTATTTATATACAGGGTGCATAGAAAAGTCCATTTAACCTGAAAATACTTGCGTGCTACAGCCACGCAAGTGAGGCTAACGGTATAGTAAAGCGACTATGCCCGACCTAATGCAAACGACACCAGCGCCCCTAGTGGCGAAATGTGGAAGTTAGCCATTGCAAATCGAAAACGAAAAGAGATAGAGGAAAATTTCCAATTAGAAAGTTTTAGAGCATCAATTAATTAGTACGAAACGATATTTGGTTTACACGGATAAGATAAATTACTGCCTGTATCCAAAAATGTCCGTAATCTATGCGCGACTGTTCTACTCTACATATTTACATTTCGGAAATGTAGCAGTGTGCAAATGCAGTTTGTGACTTTGTACTGTACTGTAATGTATTGATGTAAGTACATACTAATATTTATTCATTAAATTGTGCATATTTCTTCTTTCCTCTGGCTATTCCTTTCAAATATTTACACAAAATGGAGTGAATCAATTTTGGATATTTTTGGGGTATACAGGCGCCAATTTATCTTATCCGTGTAAACTAAATATCGTTTCGTACTAATTAATTGATGCTCTAAAATATTCTAATTGGAAATCTTGCTCTATCTCTTTTCGTTTTCGATTTGCAATGGCTAACTTCCACATTTCGCCACTGGTGTCGTTTACATTAGGTCGGGCATAGTCGCTTTACAATACCGTTACCTCACTTGCGTGGCTGTAGCACTCTCCGTTCGCAAGTATTTTCAGGTTAAAGGGACGTTCCTATGCACACTGTATATAGGAATTTATTAGATACGGTACCCTCGATATGTGAGCTTGCCTCGCATTTAGCCGACTTATTATATGTTCAGAACTTTCGTTTAAAAAATGTCATACATAAAAATCATACAAAATTTGGTATCTACCAACTAACATACTTACAGACATTTTGACAATACAGTTACTATCTCGAAAAATATAATTTTTTCGATGTTCACTTATTAGGGCTTTTTTGTAGACCAAATTTCCATACTTTTGTCCAATTTTTTTAATCAAAATAGTTTGAGCCGTTTTTGAGATATTTCGAAAAAAAGAAGCAAAATAATAACTAATTAAAAAATTTTGGAGAACAGAAACATGTACTTTTAATTAGTTAATAGAGTAAAGGGTGTGAGTTTCACAGTGAATGAAATAAAACTCAAAGAGGTTTATACAAACTCAATATATTTCGGATTATTAGTCCATCATCAGGAGTTTACAAGTTAATACTATTAGTATATTGGTATTAACTTGTAAACTCTGATGATGGACTAATATCTGAAATATATTGAGTTTGTATAAACCTCTTTGAGTTTTATTTCATTCACTGTGAAACTACACACCTTTTACTCTATTAACTAACATCATGTTTCACCTAAAACCTACACCACTTTCCATAAGTAAATAATACTTTTAATTAATTTCGACAAAGTGCCCCACACTTTTTGACTTAGGTATTGGACATAAAAAAGTTTATTACATTATTTTGTACTTTTTAATGCATTATTGACAAAGCGTGTTTTTTAATTTTTTTAAACTATAATTTTTTTTTTATTTTTTATTATTTTTATAGAGAAAAGTTTTCGGAATTTAACAGAATGAAATGTGATTTCTGTGAATCAATTGTAATAGACTGATGAAGAGGGCAAAGCCCTCGAAACTATAGTTTCGTTATAAATAAAATTTATAATTCCAGCAGAAGACACACTCTTTTATTGTATCTTTTAATTTATAAAAATTCTGCTACACTCGGCACAAAAACTTTCAATTTAAGGATGAAATATTATTATTTTTATATTATTTCATTTAAATTTAGTAAACAATTATTTTTTATAGAGAAATGTTTGCTTAATTTAACTTAATGATATGTATTTATTTTATATAATTTTTTTTATTATAAATTTTATTAAACCAATTATTTTACATTAATTAATGTATACATTGTATTTTAGCTTCGACTCCGGAGATTACTTCTCCACCATCGACTGTCCTTGATCATCTTTTTAGTCCTTGTTTTTAATAAGATAAATTTTATTAAACCAATTATTTTACACTAATTAATGTATACATTGTATTTTTGCTTGATTCCGGAGATTACTTCTCCACCATCGAGTGTCCTTGATCATCTTTAGTCCTTGTTTTTAATAAGAGGAAAAAACTAATTATAGAAAAAAAAACCTCTTTTCCGATAATTATTCCAATACCATATTGCGGAAATTAATCCATCCAATTAATTTTTTCATTTTTTCATTTTATATAATTAAACCAATTATTTTACGTTAATGTATACATTATATTTTAGCTTCGACTCCGGAGATTACTTCTCCACCATCGAGTGTCCTTGATCATCTTTTTAGTCCTTGTTTTTAACAAGAAGAAAAAACTAAGTAAAGAAAAAAACCTCTTTTCCGATAATTATTTCAATTCCATTATTCCCCAATCAAGTCTATTGGTCATTCAATCTCTCTTCCTTCTCTCCATCCTCAATCAATCCCCCCTATCTTTTTATATAATTTTTTTTTTTTTTTTATAAACTTTATTAAACCAATTATTTTACATTAATGTATACATTGTATTTTTGCTTCGATTCCGGAGATTACTTCTCCACCATCGAGTGTCCTTATTTATCTTTAGTCCTTGTTTTTAATAAGAGGAAAAATCTAATTAGATAAAAAAACCTCTTTTCCGATAATTATTTCAATTCCATTATTCCCCAATCAAGTCGATTGGTCATTCAATCTCTCTTCCTTCTCTCCATCCTCAATCAATCCCCCCTATCTTTTTATATAATTTTTTTTTTTTTTTATAAACTTTATTAAACCAATTATTTTACATTAATGTATACATTGTATTTTTGCTTCGATTCCGGAGATTACATCTCCACCATCGAGTGTCCTTATTTATCTTTAGTTCTTGTTTTTAATAAGAGGAAAAATCTAATTAGATAAAAAAACCTCTTTTCCGATAATTATTTCAATTCCATTATTCCCCAATCAAGTCGATTGGTATTATTTCCCACCCAATCCTCCCCTTTTTTTTATATAATTTAATTTAAATTTAGTAAATAATTATTTTTATAGAGAAAAAATTGCGGAATTTAACAGCATAAATCTGACATTCATACATACATACAGGCCAAGCTAATAAAAGTGTGTTAAAAAAACACTTTTTTCATGCACGAATACAATACTCGACCATACCTTGTATGGTAAAGTAAAAATCCAATTATTACTAAATTAAAAGCTATCGAGATGTAGTAAATAATTAACTGAAATTTGGCAGCACATATTGATAAACTGCTTCTGTACTGTTTCGCTCAAACTGTTGATTGTCAAAAACTATTCAAAATTTTCTTTCAGTGTATTATCGATTTTTTTTCATTTCTCTCTAAATTAAATTAATTTCTATATCCCTTCAATCGATGACTTTCAAATTTTATTTGTCTTTCTACTTCCGTTCCATTTAAATTTACAACCCACCCACCTGTTTTGACCCTCTCTCTATTTTTAATCAATTTCTATGAGTGTCCAATATTCGAAACAGAACTTATTACAATTTTTTTTCTCTCTCTCTTTCGTCTTGAGTTCGAGCATTCGATCGAATTGATAAAATTCCTTTATTCCATATTGGAATATAATTGGATCAAGATAAAACGCCCCGAAGAATATAATAATTATTTGCTTTGTGTTTGATTGATTTGAATGATTGACACGAAGGATGGTGCGGCTATTGTCCTTCCACCTCATCCTCAGGAGGCGCCAACATTTATTTATTTGTTCCCCATTTCATTCATTAGAACCAGCAGAACTCAAAAGAGAACTAGAAATAGACGACTGTGTATTGGGTGGGTTTGGGGGGCTTAATAATATAATAAGAACAAGAATAATCATTATTATAATAATAATCGTGAAGAAATAACTTAAGATAAGCGACATTTCCCAAATGATTATTATCTCTAGAATTAAAATGTAAACAGCAATTGTATTAACTCTTAAATTATATACCAATGGAATAGAGGGATGTTTGCTTTTAATAAACAAAGTATTGTGAACTTTTACTGCGAGGAGGTACTTTAGCTTTTTTTTCTATTCTTATTCCAAGTTCTAATAAGAAAACTCTAATTGAATTTTTTCAACAAATATAATACTAGTTTTGGGTTTCTATATCTCAATGTTCACCGATCTCCAAATTAAACGGCTAAACCGATTGAGTTGAAATTTGAAATATAGAACCCCTGATGGATCAAGTAAGCGGTGTGATTCGTAAAAAGTGAACTTTTAGTGCGAGGAGGAACTTTAGTTTTTTCTATTCTTCTTCAAAGTTCTAATAAAAAAACTCTAATTAAATATTTTCAACAAATTTAAATTTGATTTTTTTAAATTCACAAACCGTATAATGTAATAACTTCTTTGGTTATGAACCGATTTTAATGATTCTTTCTGCGTTTGGATCAGTATAGCTCAAAGATTACCTATTTATTTATTTGTTTTATGTATGTTCAGCAAGAACATTTTGACACGTGGACCAATTCTTTTTATCGGAAAGGTGGTACCTTGGGGTGGCTCCATATTAATTTGGTCAAGGTCTGATGATATGATCAATGGCGAAATAACTTAAATCTTCAATTATTAAGAGCAAATAATCGAAATTATAATAAATAAAATCTTTTATAAAAAAATCTTAAAACATTCATTTATAACCCGAAAACGTTTCGAGATAATTTTTATATTTATAAAACATATCCACAAACGTTTGCGGATTTTAAATGAACGTTTTAAGATTGTTTTTTTTATAAAAGATTTTATTTATTATCATTTCTTGAGCAAGATGCGAAGGAATTTCACAAAAAGAAATAAAACAAAATTGAGTTTTGAATTCGATATATTTCGGGGGTGAAACTACCTCGCATTTTGCTCAAATTTTATTATTATATTAAAATGTTTCACCTAGAATCAACATCTAACTCCTTAAAAGTTATTATAATTTTGTTTATTTGGTTGTTAGAATTGAAGATTTCCGTTATTTTGTCAGAGATCTTATCATCAGAACTTGACGAAATTAAAATGTGACCACCCCTATGGTATCCCTTTCTAATTAAAAAAGGATCATCGAAATCGGTCCATAAACAAAGAAGTTATGCGTGAACATACATTAAAAAGGTCCAATTCCAATGATAAGTAAACGGGACCAATCGGGTACAGTCTGAACCCATTGCAAAAAAATAATCAAAATCGGCCCACATGGTAAAGAGAATAAATGCTCAAGCACAAAAAAAATGTTACAAAATTAATATGGGATTAACCCTAAGGTTTCCCCATTCCAATAAAAAATGAATCATGAAAACCGGTCCATAAACAAAGAAGTTATGCGTGAACATACATAACAATAAGCTGACGTGTTCTGATGTGGCCATCCACTTGACTTTACCATACAACCTGGCCCCTAAAATTATTTATAATCATGTAGGGGGGGGTTAGTTTTTGCATTTTTAGACTTCTGGTGTCCCACTGATTATGTATAGAAAATTTGGTTGAGTTTGGTAAATGGCCAAGATTTTCATTTTTGACCCCCCCCAATTTTAGGCGGTTAGTTTTTGCATTTTTTAGACTTCTGGGGGTCCACTGATTATGTATACAAAATTTGGTTGAGTTTGCTCAAACGACCTAGATTTTTAATTTTAACCCCCCTCCACCCCCCTTAATTTTGAGTCGATATGCACCAAAATCTAATCAGCTCTTAATCTCAATGGACCAAAACTACGTGTGAAATTTGGTTTCGATATTCACACTAGTTTTTGAGCTAGCTCGTCCACAACAATTTGGTAACCCACAGACTAACAGACTAACAGACATTTTGACAAAACAATTATTATCTCGAAAAATATAATTTTTTCGATGTTCACTTATTAGGGCTTTTTTCTAGACCGAAATGCCATGGTTTTGCTCAATTTTGTTAATCAAAATAGTTTAAGCCGTTTTGAGATATTTCGAAAAAAAGAAGGAAAAAACCACTTTTTTTCATGCACGATTTCAATACTTGACCATACCCTCTCTGTATGGTAAAGTAAAAAAGGTCCAATACCAATGAAAAAAAACGGAACCAATCGGGTACGAGACTGAACTCAATGACCCAATGCAAAAAAATCATCCAAATCGGTCCACATGGTAAAGAGAAATAAATGTTCAAATACAAAAAAAAACCCAGACATTCCGTTGAATTGATAAATAGACGACTGTATTGGGTGGGTTTGGGGGCTTCATAATATAATAAGAACAAGAATAATCATTATTATAATAATAATCGTGAAGAAATAACTTAAGATAAGCGACATTTCCCAAATGATTATTATCTCTAGAATTAAAATGTAAACAGCAATTGTATTAACTCTTAAATTATATACCAATGGAATAGAGGGATGTTTGCTTTTAATAAACAAATAAATGGTATTGTGAACTTTTACTGCGAGGAGAGTACTTTAGCTTTTTTCTATTCTTATTCAAGTTCTAATAAGAAAACTCTAATTGAATTTTTTAACAAATATAATACTAGTTTTGGATTTCTATATCTCTATGTTCACCGATCTCCAAATTAAATGGCTAAACCTATTGAGTTGAAATTTGAAATATATACTCCTGAGGGGTCAACTAATCGGCGTGATTCATAAAAGGTAACTTTAATTCCCAGGAGGAACTTTAGCTTTTTTTTCTATTCTTATTCCACGTTCTAATAATAAAACTCTAAATGAATATTTTCGACAAATTTAAATTTGATTTTTTTTATTTAAAATCATCCAAATCGGTCCACATGGTAAAGAGAAATAAATGTTTCAAACACAAAAAAAACAGACTTTCCGTTGAATTGATAACCTCCTTTTTTTCAAAGTCGGTTAAATAGAACTATAAATAGACGACTGTGTATTGGGTGGGTTTGGGGCTTAATAATATAATAAGAACAATAATAATCATTATTATAATAATAATCGTGAAGAAATAACTTAAGATAAGCGACATTTCTCAAATGATTATTATCTCTAGAATAATAAAATGTAAACAGCAATTGTATTAACTCTTAAATTATATACCAATGGAATAGAGGGATGTTTGCTTTTAATAAACAAATAAATGGTATTTTTTTAATTAAATAATTGAATGCATAATTTTCCTAACATAGAAGTTTGTTATCTTTGACTGTATTATAGATATTAAAAAATCTTGCGTGACTTAAACACACCCCGTGACTTTACCATACACAGCTGTCTTATTCCTCTCCCCCCCTATATATATATATATATGTATTAGCTCTCGATTTTTAAATTTTAATAGCACCTCTTTCGCATAATTATTTAATTTATCGAAATTTTTTAAAAAAAAAAAAAGGGATGAAAAATTTGATAAAATATCAACCGGCAGTTTCGGGTAGAATATGTCAGAGACGAATTTAGCCTAACTAAATATAATAGAGCTAATAGAATTAATATTAATCATCGATATTTATTTTATTAAAGAAACCTACGTATTTTCAAGTTAAAAATTGTCATCATTTTTCAAGTACCAAGATGTAATATATAATTTATTTGTTCTAATTAGAGATTTTATTAAACCAATTATTTTACATGAATTAATGTATACATTGTATTTGAGCTTCGACTCCGGAGATTATTTCTCCACCATCGACTGTCCTTGATGTTCTTTTTAGTCCTTGTTTTTAATAAGAGGAAAAAACTAATTAAATAATAAAACCTCTTTTCCGATAATTATTCCAATTCCATATTGATCCCTCTAAAAAAATCTAATTAGAAATTTTTTTTCATAAATTTTATTAAACCAATTATTTTACATGAATTTATGCATACATTGTTTTTGAACTTCGATTCCGGAGATTACTTCTCCACCATCGACTGTCCTTGATCATCTTTTAGTCCTTGTTTTTAATTAAGAGGAAAAAACTAATTAAAAAAACCTCTTTTCCGAAAATTATTTCAATTCCATTCTTCTTCTCCCCCTTCCCCCTTTCCTCTTTTTAATCCTAATTAGATTTTTTTTTTTTTTTTTTTATAAATTTTATTAAACCAATTATTTTACATTAATTAATGTATACATTGTATTTTTTGCTTCGATTCCGGAGATAACTTCTCCACCATCGAGTGTCCTTATTCATCTCTAATTAGAAATTGCGGATATATTTTATAAATTGTATTTCCTATATTAAACTGTTTGTAGGTTTTAAAAAATATTGAATTTAAATTTGTAGGAAAAAATTAAATTAAAGTTTTCTTTTATAACTTGAAAGAAAAATACTAAATTACATCCTGGGACTAAAAGTTCACTTTTACAAATAACACCGTTTACTTGGCCCCTCAGGAATCTAATGTTTCAAATTTCAAGTAAATCGGTTAAGTAGTTTAATCCGGAGGTTGTTGAACATAGAGATATAGAATCCTAAAACTACTATATGGATGAAGCAATTCTTGTATATAATAATAATCGGTTGCTCAAAAACGGCTAGAAGAAATTGAAAATCTACAATTACTTTAAAAAAATGAAGCTCTGAATAATTTTTGGTATACACGGGTACTTTATTACCGATTTTTTAGGCTTTTTCTAAATATCTTGAAAATGGCTTAACCAATTATGATCAAATTTAATATTCTATTTATCGCGAGGACCTCAAAAAAGGTTATATAAAGTATTTAAAAAAATTAAATTTTAAAATATTTTACAGTATCATTTAATAAATACTCGAGCGAACGCTCCATTAATTAAAATCTGATCAAAGAAAATGACTAAAAAGTACGAGGATAGAATAATCTCTCAATCTTTCGACTAAGGATGCTGAATACAAGTTCAGACTTGTTTCAGATTATTAATTGATAATAACTGTTCTAGAGTAAATTAAAGATGATAAAATTTCGTGTCGAATAAAAAAAATAATGCAAAATTGGTCCAGTAATTCGATTTTTAATGGGGATCCAAAAAACAGCCCACGGGATCAGGGATCACTTTTGAATAGCCCTAAAACTTGCATTTTTTTTCGATTTTATCCGATTTTTCTCATGAAGGATCACGTTTTCGACAAAGCCAACGCTATACATTTTTAAACTAGATTAAATTTGCAACAATTTAAACAAAGTTTAATATTAATTGGATAATGGTAACCCGTGCCCCAATGAGGTTGAATTTTTGAAAAAATGCATTTTTTGCAAAAAATCGCAGTTTTTTCATTCATAAAAATGAAAACCACTCATCCTAGAAAATTGATTTCTATCTCATTGTCTAGGAAATTTAGTTGACTTGTATGTTTCCTTGGACCACTTTTTTGTTAAAACTCTTAGATTTATAGATATCCAGCATTTTCCATGACACTTTTGGGGATTCGGATTCCCCACTATATATACTGGGCTAAAATAATATTTATTGAGAATATATGCGTGTTTCTTCAATAGTGTCGATTTTTCTTGGGGCCACTGCCCCCCACTTAGCCTCCCCAACTACGCCCATGCTAATGACAATGTTTATTCGTTGATTATCAAAAGAATAACGATCCAAAGCTCTTTTTTTTGATGAATCATATAAATTTGTGACATTTTTTTAAAGAAAAAGAAAAAAAATTATAACAAATGAACAAAACAACACAAAACTCAAGAGATTTTATATTAAACTCCAGAATGACATTTTAATTATAAAAGGAAGACATTAATTATTTTTTTAACCGTAATGATCATAATTGCATCGCAGCAAGGTGAAAAATAGAATTAAAAGATTATTATTTAAGTAAAAATACAAAAAAAAAAAAAAATATTAAAAACAGAAAAATTATATCTAAATATGATGATATGATTATTTTTGTTTCTCACAGGATCTGGTGGAAAATGAACAAGAAAAAGAGAAAGAAGAAGATGTTTGAAGATATAGAAGAGGGGGCCGAAGCGGAGAAAGAGATAATGGAAACAATTAAAAAGTTCTTGAGGAGGTCGTGAGGCATTCAGGGTCAAAATCATTTTCATAAGAGTAGCTATAATTAAACAAACGTAATCAGAGTTTTTTCTTTTTTTTCTTTTTTCGATATACAGGGTGGGACATAAACATCTACCACATTTTGAAGAGGTGAAAAAATTTAACTATAAAAAAACTGAATATATTTTTGAAAAGAACATAAAATATTTTTACTTTCCCATACAGGGTATGGTCAAGTATTGTAATCGTGCATGAAAAAAGTGTTTTTTTTTCCTTCTTTTTTTCGAAATATCTCAAAAACGGCTTAAACCATTTTGATTAAAAAAAATTGAACGAAACCATGGCATTTCGCTCTACAAAAAAGCCCTAATAAGTGAACATCAAAAAAATTATATTTTTTGGGATAATAATTGTTTTGTCAAAATGTCTGTTAGTCTGTCTGGTTATTTGTTTGTTAGTTAGTAGTTAGTTAGTTTGTCTGTGCGTTAGCAAATTTTGTGGACGAGATAGCTCAAAAACTAGGGAGAATATCGAAACCAAATTTCACAATTAGTTTTGGTCCATTGAGACTAAGAGCTGATTAGATTTTGGTGGATATCAACCCAAAATTAAGGGATTTGGAGGGGCGGTTAAAAATTAAAAATCTAGGTCGTTTGAACAAACTCAACCAAATTTTGTATATATAATCAGTGGACCCCTAGAAGTCTAAAAATGAAAAAACTAACCACCTAAAAGGGGGGGGGTGTAGGGTCAAAAAATGAAAATCTTCGCCATTTATCAGACTCAACCAAATTTCGTATACATAATTAGTGGGCCCCCAGAAATATAAAAATGCAAAAACTAACCGCCCAAAATGAGGGTGGGAGGGTGGGGGATCAAAAGATGAAAATCTAGGCCCGTGTACCAAACTCAACCAAATTTTGTATATATAATCAGTGGACTCCTAGAAGTCTAAAAATGAAAAAACTAACAGCCCAAAATATAAGTGAGAGACCAGGTTGTATGGTAAAGTCAAGTGGATGGCCACATCAGAACACGTCAGATTATTTTTTTTTTAAATTTATTTTCAGACAAAAAAAAGTGGAGGGTCAAAAATGAAAATTCTAGCCCTTTCTACCAAAATCAACCAAATTTTGTAAATTTAAATCAACATAATTAATCATAATTATTTATTGAACCCGAACAAATAATTAGAATTAATCGAGGGTGAACCGCGATCGGAATTAGGTGTACATCGTCTTTGGAATTACTTGGAATTACTTTGGAATTCATTAGATAATCTATTATCATCTATTGTCTTTTACTTGGAAATGAAAGTGGAAGTGGAAGTAGTGGTACACGATTTTAGGTCGCGGTTCACACTTCGGAATTAATTATGTGTGATTTAAATAAAAATTCAAATTTTAATCAAATTAATCACAAAAATAAAAGCTTCAACATCTTCATTATTAAAATTTTGTATACATATTCTGTGAAGCCCCAGAAGGTTGAAATGCAAAAACTAACCAAATTGTGTATACATAGTTTGGTCGAAAGGACTAGAATTTTCATTTTTGACCCCCCTTCGACAGGACTAGAATTTTCATTTTGACCCCCCTTCGACAGGACTAGAATTTTCATTTTTGACCCCCCCTCGAAAAATACTAGAATTTTCATTTTTGACACCCCCCTTTCAAAAATGAAAATTCTAATCTTCGAGTGGGTCAAAAATGAAAATTCTACACTTTTGACAAAACTCAGCCAAATTTTGTAAGCATGTTCTGTAGACCCCAGAAGGCTAGAAAATCTAAAAACTAATCAAATTTTGAATGCATAGTTTAGTCGAAAGGACTAGAATTTTCATTTTTGACCCCCCCTGGAAAGGACTAGAATTTTCATTTTTCACCCCCCTTTCAAAAGTGAAAATTCTAGTCCTTTCGACCAAACTATGCATTCAAAATTTGATTAGTTTTTAGATTTCTAGCCTTCTGAGGTCTACAGAACATGTTTACAAAATTTGGCTGAGTTTTGTCAAAAAGGGCTAGAATTTTCATTTCTGAGCCCCCTCCCCATTTTGAGTGGTTAGTTTTTGCATTTCTAGTCTTTTTTGAGGCCCACGGAACATGTATACAAAATTTGGTTGAGTGGGCTAGAATTTTCATTTTTGACCTCCCCCCCTCCTTTTTGTTTAAAACACATTAAAAAAAATATATTTTATGTTATTTTCAAAAATATATTCAGTTTTTTTTTATAGTTAAATTTTTCATTTTTATACCTCTTCAAAATGTGGTAGATCGTTATTCACCCTGTATAAGCCAAAATTGTTGAGTTTGGTCCAAGGGCCTAGACTTTGGGTTATTAATTTTGAATTTTTAGTCTTCTTTGGGGGCCCACTGATTATCTATATAAAATTTGTTTGAGTTTGTTCCAGACTTATATGAGACAACTTTCCGGTGAATTTTGAATGAAATTTTTGTTTTTTTTACATAACTAGTTTTTAGAAAAAAATACAAAAATTATTTAAAGTGTTGTGATTTTTGAGTTTAAAAATTTCAATCTTGTTTTTGAAACTGTATGTATGTATCTACTCTTCTATTTTTTTTGGAAATTTTTATTTTAAACTTCTATTCATTCTTCAAATTTTTTGATACTGGGCCTATGATAATTACTTTTTTCGATTCATTTTTTATACCTCTTCAAAATATAGTAGATAGATCTTTATGCCCCACCCTGTATAAACCAAAATTGTTGAGTTTAGTCCAAGGGCCTAGATTTTAATTTCATTTTTTCATTTTTTTATACCCCTTCAAAATGTGGTAGATCTTTATGCCCCACCCTGTACTTACAGTTCTTTTTTTGGATGGGTGAGGCGGGTGGAGGGTGTTCGAGGAGGTATATTAATTTTTTTCTAGCTTAGTGGAATAGAAGGAACTCGAACATCGGTTTGGTTAGCTGAGTAGTCAGTCGCTCCACTGCTGCCACCGTCAAATTCGGCTTACCAACTGGCGTTGTTGTTGTTCATGTTTACCCTTACCCCGGTCACTTTCTATAATTATGCTTAATTTTTCCAAAATAAATTACCTGTAATTATAAATATGCACGGAAAAACAAAAGATTTTTCGCCCCAAATTTTGTTGTTTTCTCTGTGGAGAAATTAAAAGCAATTCCATATAATAAGATGATTCGAGATATCCTGTCTATGTATATCATATTTGTCATTACAACTTAACTAATTAAGTATTTTATGGTTATTAACTTTCTATATATAAAAACCAAACTGACTCTTTGACTTTAACGACGCATTATTTGGTACTAGGGATTGTAAAGTGGGATCCCTCAATATTAAATTTGATCAAAATTAGTTTAGACATTTTCAAGTTATTTAGAAAATACTAAAAAAGTACAGTTATAAAGTCCTAATGTTTGTATACCTTATATGTATCAAAAATTAATCAGAGCTTCATTTTGTTAAAGTAATTGTAGATATTCAATTTCATTTAAAGCCTTTTGAGAAACCGATTATTATATACAAGAATTGCTCATTATTGTAATATTTTTAGGATTCTATATCTCTATGTTCACTAAACTCTAGTCTAAACGGTTTAACCTATTAACTTGAAATTTGAAACATAGACTCTTGAGGGGTCAATTAAGCGGTGTGATTTGTAAAAAGTGAACTTTTAGTCCGAGGAGGAACTTTAGCATTTTTTCTATTCTTATTCCAAGTTCTAATAAGAAAACTCTTAATTGAATTTTTTCTAAAAATTTAAATTGAATTTTTTAAAACCCACAAACAGTTTAATATAGGTAATACAATTTATAAAATATATCCGCAATTTCTAATTAGGAGAGAGAAGGAGAGGAGGAGGGAAGGATACCAATCGATTTGATTGGGGAATAATGGAATTTAAATAATTATCGGAAAAGAGGTTTTTTTATCTAATTAGATTTTTCCTCTTATTAAAAACAAGGACTCAAGATAAATAAGGACACTCGATGGTGGAGAAGCAATCTCCGGAATCGAAGCTAAAATACATGGTATACATTAATTAATGTAAAATAATTGGTTTAATAAAATTTATAAAAAAAAAAAAAAAAAAAAATTTCTAATTAGGAAGATTAGCCGAGAGGAGATGACCAATCGACTTGATTGGGGAATAATGGAATTGAAATAATTATCGGAAAAGAGGTTTTTTTTATCTAATTAGATTTTTCCTCTTATTAAAAACAAGGACTAAAGATGAATAAGGACACTCGATGGTGGAGAAGTAATCTCCGGAATCGAAGCAAAAATACAATGTATACATTAATTAATGTAAAATAATTGGTTTAATAAAATTTATATATAAAATTTCTAATTAGGGATGGACGAGGAAAGGGAAAAGAATAATGGAATTGAAATAATTATCGGAAACAGAGGTTTTTTATTTAATTAGTTTTTTCTCTTATTAAAAACAAGGACTAAAAAGATGATCAAGGACAGTCGATGGTGGAGAAGTAATCTCCGAAGTCGAATCTCAAATACAATGTATACATTAATGTAAAATAATTGGTTCAATTTCTAATTAGAACAAATAAATTATATATTATATCTATGGCAGGTACTTGAAAAATTATGACAATCTTCAACATGAAAATGCGTAGACTTGTTTAATAAAATAGATATCGAAAACTAAATATTAATTCTATTTGGTCTATGATATTTGGTTATGGCAAATTTTAATGAAACTCACAAAGTCTCTGATGTATTTTATCCGAAACTGCCGGCTGATATATTTCATCCCTTTTTAAGAAATTTAAGGTCTGAGGAATCCCGCACCAGCTTGCGGATCCGAACACGAATCCGCAAAGTGTTGAACTTGTCGACGAATCCCGCAAAAGCCACTCAAATCAAAGAATTAATTGACAGCTTGTTGCCCTTTAAATTAGGGATGGAAATATTATGTAGAAGAGAGTATTCTAATAACTGCAGACACACATTTTCGATTTATTTCAGAGAAGTTGAAGAATCAAGAAATTGTTTTAAGCGCTGATGAAAGAAAGATGCACTGAAGTTATAGGGATGTACGAATTGAATACAGATAAGAGTAAATAAATATTTTTATTTAATATGGATTTACTATGTGTTAAGGATACTGGGTCACTTATTTCACATTAAAATTAAAAAATTAAAAGATATAAAATTTTTTTTCTTTTTCAATATATATATTTCGGGCTATAGACCCATCTTCAGGAAATACAGAAAGTAACAGTAACAGTTACTTTCTGTATTTCCTGAAGATGGGTCTATAGCCCGAAATATATATATTGAATAAAAATAATTTTTAAGAAAAAAATAAAAACCGACTTCAAAAAATTAAATGCAACAAATAAAATACACTAAAAGGTATAAAATAATTATTATCTTATTTAGTTACAACGAAACGACGAAATATTAACATGAAATTACTTTTTGAAGTCGGTGCCAAACAAACTATACCTATAAGCGAGCGTAACCACCAAACGTACTAAGTAAGATCCGTCGAGTGCAATTCATAAAAGGTATATGTTTGGCACCAACTTCAAAAAGTAATTTCATGCTAATATTTTGTCGTTTAGTTGTAACTAAATAAGATAATAATTATTTTTATACCTTTTTAGTGTATTTTTGTACCGACTTCAAAAAAGGAGGAGGTTCTCTATTCGATTGAATTTTTTTTTTTTTTTTTTTTTTTTGTGCCTATGTTACCTCATATCTCCGCCAATTGTCAACCGATTTTTTGAAAATTTTTTTTTGCATTGGGTCCAGTCTAGCTTCCGATTGGTCCCATTTTTTTTCGATTTTTTCATGGGTATTAGACCTTTTTTATTAGGTTTGTTTAGGTTTGTTTAGACCTAACCTCTTTGTTTATGAACCGATTTCGATGGTTCTTTTTTTATCCGAAAGGGGGTGTCTTAGGGATGGTGTCATATTAATTTGGTCAAGTTCTGATGATATGATCACTATTAATAACATCACTAAAAGAGAAAAATAAAAATTTTTAAGAAAAAAATAAAAACCGACTTCAAAAATTAAGTGCAACAAATATAAAAATACACTAAAAGGTATAAAATAATTATTATCTTATTTAGTTACAACTAAACGACGAAATATTAACACGAAATTACTTTTTGAAGTTGGTGCCAAACATATACCTTTTATGAATCGCACTCGACGGATCTTACTTAGTACGTTTGGCGGGTACGCTCGCTTATAGGTATAGTTTGTTTGGCACCGACTTTAAAAAGTAATTTCGTGTTAATATTTCGTCGTTTAGTTGTAACTAAATAAGATAATAATTACTTTATACCTTTTAGTGTATTTTTATATTTGTTGCACTTAATTTTTTGAAGTCGGTTTTTATTTTTTCTTAAAAATTTTTATTTGTTGCATTTAATTTTTTGAAGTCGGTTTTTATTTTTTTCTTAAAAATTATTTTATTTTTTCTCTTTTTAGTGATGTTATTAATAGTGATCATATCATCAGAACTTGATCAAATTAATATGACACCATCCCCAAGACACCCCCTATCGGATAAAAAAAGAACCATCGAAATCGGTTCATAAACAAAGAGGTTAGGTCTAAACAAACCTAATAAAAAAGGTCTAATACCTATGAAAAAAAAACGAAAAAAAATGGGACCAATCGGAAGCTAGACTGGACCCAATGCAAAAAAAATTTCAAAATCGGTTGAGAATTGGCGGAGATATGAGGTAACATAGGCACAAAAAAAAAAAAAAAAAAAAAATTCAATCGAATAGAGAACCTCCTCCTTTTTTGAAGTCGGTTAAAAAAGAAAAAAATTTTATATCTTTTAATTTTTTAATTTTAATGTGAAATAAGTGACCCAGTATCCTTAACTCATAGTAAATCCATATTAAATAAAATATTTATTTACTCTTATCTTTATTAAAGATGTTTCACCTTGCACCAACACCACAATCTCTACCGAATTGAATACACCTGATCATACGTTTACGATGCCGAAAATGAATAAGATACGCGAGAAATGAAAAACATTTTATGCAGCAGAGCTATTAAAGATGATTACGAAAATGTAGAACTTGTAGCGGCTACAGATAGATGACAGCCAAAACTCTTTGCAAAATAATTTAACGTTACAAGAAGAACTACACTGAAAAAACAATTTCTTTATAATTAATATATTGATAGAGTTGAGCATTTTTAATGAGCAGATTTTAATCTAATTAGGTTAAGTAGAACCAGTACTAACGCCTGTCAAAAAACAGCCCCGGGATCACTTTTGGATATCCCTAATACTCGCACTTTTTTCGATTTTTTGCCATTAAGACCATGAAGGAGCAACTTTTCGACAAAGAACACTCCATAGATTTTTAAACTACTCTAAATTTGCTACAATTGAAACAAAGTTTCATCTTAATTGGATAATGGTAACCCGTTCCGCAATGAGGTTGAAGTTTGCAGTTTTTGCAAAAAATCGCATTTTTTCCTTCATAAAATGAAAACCATTCAGTCTAAAAACTTGATTTTTGTCTTATTCTCTAGAAAATTTTGTTTACTTGAGCGTTTACTTGGACCATTTTTTTGATAAAAATCTTATATTTTTAGATATCCAGCATTTTCCATGACGCTTTTGAGAATTCAGATTATATCCTGTCCGGAAAATTAGGGATATCTATAAATCTAAGACTTTAACGAAATAGTGGTCCAAGTAAACGTTCAAGAAAATAAAAGTTTCTAGAAAATGAGATAAAAATCAAGTTTCTAGGATGAGTGATTTTCATTTTATGAATGAAAAACTACGATTATTTTGCAAAAAACTGCATACTTCAACCTCATTGCGGCACGGATTACCATTGTCCAATTAAAATGAAACTTTGTTTGCATTGTAGCAAATTTAATCTAGTTTAAAAATATATAGAGTGGTCTTTACCAAAAACGTGCTCCTTCATGATCAAAATGGGAATAAATCGAAAAAAGTATGAGTTTTAGGGATATTCAAAAAGTGATCCCGAGGGCTGTTTTTTGACAGTCGCTAGTACCTGTTCTACTTAACGTAAGTAGATGAAATTGTTATCATTGTACGCGGAATTTAAAGAGCTTTCATTTATATAATAAAAATATTTTTGATTTGATAAGCCGTTTTAGAGTTGTTCTAGAAAAACTGAAAAAACTCTGATATTATTTCATTTTGAGGCGCGTAGAAAAATTTCCACAACACAGATTTGGGGGGGGGGAACTTAGGGTAGTAATATTGGAGTAGCAATAAATGTATTCCAGGAATAAAATCTTTACCGGGAATTATTTCCTGTTTATGCCATTTTTTCACGTAATTTTCCTGGACTAATAGATAGACATTAATTTTATATTATATATTATATTTTATTGTTTATTTGAATATTACGCTAGAGATTAGCCCGCTTACAAAGAGCTAAACTCAAAAGTGTATTGAGAAAAAGTGTCCTTTTGTTTGGGCCATCTTCTTCGAAGCCGAATCTCAGCGAGCTTAGTATGTACTATTTGACAAACTTGTTTCAATCTTCATCCATTTCATTTCTCACTTTACTTTTCACGCAAGAGAGGATAATTTAAAAAAAAAATTGTTTGTTATAACAAAATGACTGTTTCTAGTTTTTTTTTTTTTTGTTGTCCTGATCTCAACCAACCCACATTACTTAATAATAAAAGACCTTGATTTAAACAAAAAGAATAGAAAAGATCAACAACATCCAGGCAAGGCAGCCACAGGTACTCTCTACCTACTCTTTGAGAAATTATTATTAAATTCGTTGAACTCAAAAATTGTTTTTGAAAGACAATTAAAACCTATTTCCCCCCTATTAAATTTATAGAATGAAGAAACTATAATTTAAGAATGATGAGTTTTTTATTGACATCATCTCTTATGAGCCTCGCAGGTCATTTGAAGTTTTTGTTTTTATATCCTACCGTCAAATAAGATGTGTTCTTAAGAAGAGAGAGGGTGGCTAAGACCTTTTTTTTAAAAAGAGAATCTAATTATCCACATTAGCGGGAAGTCCGGGGTCGAATAATTGATCCGAGCCCCCCACTTGTTCAGTGAGAGAAAAAACGCCACCCCCATTCTACCATGTCTACCTTTGTAAGTCTATTATTATCATCTCTCTGTTTAGAGTCGGCCGCCTGTAGCTGTCGCCGCCAGACTTGCCAAAGAGTGGATTTGTCATATTATATGTGAAAATATAGGTACCTTCACTTCCTTTCATTTCCTCCGACTTAATTGTTTCTTGTTCTTTAAGCTTCCTCTCTGAAATTAGTAAGCATTTAACATCAAAAATACAACACGTTAGAAATGGAACAAAAACAAAGGTAGACGGAATTTTTTAAACAAGTGTTTTGTTAATTGTAAAGGTCGCCAGGACCTTTGGTGGTCCATAGAATACACACCGTATATGTGTTTTTAGTTCTATCATAGATGACGAAATGGAAATCTTGAAAAAATTATAAGTAAAAATTTTACAGAACTTGCCATTTCATAGGCACTGAGTCCAAACAAGTGGTTTTGAGAAAATGATGGATATATACGAACGAGGGGTGAACCGCGAACTAATATACTGTACACCTACTTCCACTTGTACTTCCAGATATTTTCAAGCGCTTCCAAATATTTCCAAGCGCTTCCAGATATTTCCAAGTACTTCCAACTATTTCCAAGTACTTCCAAATATTTCAAGTACTTCCAAATATTTTCAAGCGCTTCCAAATATTTCCAAGTAATTCCAAATATTTCCAAGTACTTCCAAATATTTCCAAGTACTTCCAAATATTTTCAAGCGCTTCCAGATATTTCCAAGTACTTCCAAATATTTCCAACCAAGTACTTCCAAATATTTCCAAGTACTTCCAAATATTTTCAAGCGCTTCCAAATATTTCCAAGTAATTCCAAATATTTCCAAGTACTTCCAAATATTTCCAAGTACTGCCAAATATTTCCAAGTAATTCCTAAATATTTCCAAGTACTTCCAAATATTTTCAAGCGCTTCCAAATATTTCCAAGTAATTCCAAATATTTCCAAGTACATCCAAATATTTCCAAGTACTTCCAAATATTTTCAAGCGCTTCCAAATATTTCCAAGTAATTCCAAATATTTCCAAAGTACTTCCAAATATTTCCAAGTACTTCGAAATATTTTCAAGCGCTTCCAAATATTTCCAAGTAATTCAAATATTTCCAAGTACTTCCCAAATATTTCAAGAACTGCCAAATATTTCCAAGTAATTCCAAATATTTTTAAAGTTGCTTCAAATATTTCCAAGTACTTCCAAATATTTCCAAGTACTTCCAAATATTTTCAAGCGCTTCCAAATATTTCCAAGTAATTCCAAATATTTCCAAGTACTTCCAAATATTTTCAAGTACTTCCAAATATTTTCAAGCGCTTCCAGATATTTCCAAGTACTTCCAAATATTTCCAATCCAAGTACTTTCCAAATATTTCCAAGTACTTCCAAATATTTTCAAGCGCTTCCAAATATTTCCAAGTAATTCCAAATATTTCCAAGTACTTCCAAATATTTCCAAGTACTGCCAAATATTTCCAAGTAATTCCAAATATTTCCAAGTACTTCCAAATATTTTCAAGCGCTTCCAAATATTTCCAAGTAATTCCAAATATTTCCAAGTACATCCAAATATTTCCAAGTACTTCCAAATATTTTCAACCACTTCCAAATATTTCCAAGTAATTCCAAATATTTCCAAGTACTTCCAAATATTTCCAAGTACTTCGAAATATTTTCAAGCGCTTCCAAATATTTCCAAGTAATTCCAAATATTTCCAAGTACTTCCAAATATTTCCAAGAACTGCCAAATATTTCCAAGTAATTCCAAATATTTTTAAGTGCTTCCAAATATTTCCAAGTACTTCCAAATATTTCCAAGTACTGCCAAATATTTCCAAGTAATTCCAAATATTTTTAAATGCTTCCAAATATTTTCAAGTACTTCCAAATATTTCCAAGTACTTCCAAATATTTCCAAGTACTGCCAAATATTTCCAAGTACTTCCAAATATTTCCAAGTACTGCCAAATATTTCCAAGTAATTCCAAATATTTTCAAGCGCTTCCAAATATTTCCAAGTACTGCCAAATATTTCCAAGTACTGCCAAATATTTTCAAGCGCTTCCAAATATTTCCAAGTAATTCCAAATATTTCCAAGTACTTCCAAATATTTCCAAGTACTTCCAAATATTTTCAAGCGCTTCCAAATATTTCCAAGTAATTCCAAAATGATTTCCAAGTACTTCCAAATATTTACAAGTACTGCCAAATATTTCCAAGTAATTCCAAATATTTCCAAGTACTTCCAAATATTTTCAAGCGCTTCCAAATATTTCCAAGTAATTCCAAATATTTCCAAGTACTTCCAAATATTTCCAATTACTTCCAAATATTTTCAAGCGCTTCCAAATATTTCCAAGTACTTCCAAATATTTCCAAGTACTTCCAAATATTTCCAAGTACTTCGAAATATTTTCAAGCGCTTCCAAATATTTCCAAGTAATTCCAAATATTTCCAAGTACTTCCAAATATTTCCAAGTACTGCCAAATATTTCCAAGTACTTCCAAATATTTCCAAGTACATCCAAATATTTTTAAGCGCTTCCAAATATTTCCAAGTAATTCCAAATATTTTTAAGCGCTTCCAAATATTTCCAAGTATTCCTATCCAATATATTTCCAAGTACTCCCAAATATTTCCAAGTAATTCCAAATATTTCCAAGTAATTCCAAATATTTTCCAAGCGCTTCCAAATATTTCCAAGTAATTCCAAATATTTCCAAGTACTTCCAAATATTTCCAAGTACTTCCAAATATTTTTCAAGCTGCTTCGAAATATTTCCAATTGGAAGTACTTGGAAATATTTGGAAGTACTTGGAAATATTTGGAAGCGCTTGAAAATATTTGGCAGTACTTGGAAATATTTGGAATTACTTGGAAATTTTTGGCAGTACTTGGAAATATTTGAAAGTACTTGAAATATCTGGAAGCGCTTGGAAATATTTGGAAGTACTTGGAAATATTTGGAAGTACTTGGAAATATTAGGAAGTAGAAGTGGAAGTAGGTGTACAGCATATTAGTTGGCGGTTCACCCCTCGTTCGTATATATCCATCATTTTCTCAAAACCACTTGTTTGGACTCAGTGCCTATGAAATGGCAAGTTCTGTAAAATTTTTACTTATAATTTTTTCAAGATTTCCATTTCGTCATCTATGATAGAACTAAAAACACATTTACAGACAACCGATGTTTTTTGTATTTTAGGGGGCGAATCGAAAAAATTTTACCTTTCCATTTTTAACGGCCACCATAATACGTATGTTTGTGTGTGTGTATGGACGTACCATAATCCTGGCTAGATTGTTGAACTAATTAAAACGATTTAATTTGCCGACAATAACATAGAGATGTTGGTTCACAGGGAGAATTAATGAGGTTATCCTCTGCTTCATGCATTTTGAGATTTTTACTAAATTCATGACTGTCAAACCGGCCGATTTTTAAATTTATTATGTAGTGGTTCTGTTTTAGTTTTTTTAGGTTCCATTTAAAAAATAAAACAGGAATCCAATCTAGTCATGGCTATATATTGTCATAATTTATTTATTTATTTCGTATGGCAAAATATACAGTAAATCCAACAATATGGGGTGCAAAGTAGACTAGCCTCCTCGTGGTGCACCCCGGGCAACGTAACTTGTTACGGCAAAATAGTCTACACGTTCGATTTCCTAGCGTACCTATATTTCACCGATAGATACTTATGTATGTTGTCATTTAATAAGATAAAAACTTGATATTTAGAAGCTATATATCAGTGGGAAGTGATTTTTCAACTAGGGGATGCTGTCCAAAAAAGTATCCTTCATTTTTTGAAATTTTATTTTAATCTTCACTCTTTATTGAGCCTGAAAATGCTGTAAAACAAGTTGTAAAACAACAAAACGTCGCTATTGTTCGTTTAATATAACACTTATTATTCCTTTTATTTATTTGAACCCCCCAATTTTGTCAAATAATTATTTATTTGGAAAATAATAACTCTCTTTTTAGGTTCATTTTATAGTATATTTCATTTTTCTTGTTTTTTTTTTTAGTTTGAAAATCTTAGAATTTTAATTTTTATACCCCCCCCCCCTCTTAATTTTTACTAATCTCAATGAACCAAAACTACATATGAAATTTCGTTTTAATATTCACACTAGTTTTTGAGCTAGAGCGCCCATTAAAATTTGTTAAGGTACTAACAAACGTACTCACAGAAATTTTGACAAAATAATTAATATCTCGAAAAATATAATTTTTTCGATGATAACTTATAAGGGCTTTTTTGTAGACCAAAACGCCATGGTTTCGTCCATTTTTTTTAATCAATATAGTTTCAGCCATTTTTGAGTTATTTCGAAAAAAAGAAGCAAAACCCTGTATGCTAAGCTAAAAATATATTGAAACAGTATCTTTTTCAGCAGTACTTCCAACTATTTTCTTTAACAGCTCTAGGACTTGATGACCTTCAAATTTGACAAATAAGTATCCATAAAAATTACTTGTACCCTTTCTACAATCATCCATTCAATTGCTAAGTAAAGTGGTTAATACACTGTTTTTCTCTCATTACTTTATTTACTGTTTCTCGAAAGCGAAGAGTAAGGTAAACATATTAGAACGAAGCCACCTGTGAATTTACTAGGTGCACTTTTTACATTTCTTACAATTAAATTTGTTCTAAGAATATAATAATCTAAAATATTGTTTACTCTATAATGCTTAATTAAATTCAATAATTCGTTAATAATTATAAATAAAAATATTATTGTTTATTCTATAATGGTTAATTAAATTCAATAATTATCCATTATTGACTGACAAAAAACAAAACCAAGTACACCGTATACTCGCACACAGTTCAGGTTCGAGAAATACTAATAACCTTTTTTTTTTTTAATTTTTATTTCATGTATCCTTGCAAAGTGCAATTATATTTCCTATCATTCAGTGTATAATTAAATTTTCAAATGAATCAACTTACAATTAAAGTTTTACCATCTTGTTGTTGATCATAATGATGATCATGATCATGATGAAATCATCTTTTTTAATTTCCTCATTTCGGATTTCATTTAGGTATATATTATTTTTTTCATATTGATTTCAAGAAAAGTCGAAATTTTTACTCTAATGTATAATTAAAGGCGTAAAAAATTGTTAATTGATTGATTACAAATATATATACCATATATATATAAATAACTTGAAAAATATGATGAATAAAACTCGCCGAAGACTTTCACCAAAAGAAGTGAGTGGTATTTCAACAAATTAGCTCATTTATACTTATAATTTTAAGGAAAACGTTCTCATTACAATTAAAATGATTTCATTTTCAACTCCAAGAATACCTTGAATAATATTTCCTGAATATCCTGGTCTTTTGTTCGGTAATGACGCTTCTGTTTAGATTAATTACAACAGAAAAAAAAATTCAATAAAAAATACGATGATTGTGCATAAAAATTTTAATTTAAGAAATTATAATATTAATGGATAAGTTATTAAAAAATTTGAATTTTTTGGTTTGAAAAAAAAATATACCTATATATACCGGGTGAGTTTTTTTTATCTTGAGACAGTCTTATAAATCAAAAACAGTGCATTATATGAAAAAAAGTTTCAAATAAAAGTTTATTTATATGGAGGGGGAAACTAAACTACGCTATTGTTTGTTTACCAAGAACAAGCTTTCAAGGGTATTTCAAGGTCAAGATCTGTTTTTTAAATGGAAATCTATATGTTTCTGTACATATTCAGAATCTACAAAAAAAAACTGAACAACTTTTATTAGAACTATTTTTTATACGACATCAAATAAACAAAATATTAAATCAATTAGATCTCAGAAAAAAACCCTAATAATTATTTTTAACAATTATTCAACTTAATTTTTAAATAATAATGATTAAATAATTAATTATTAAATAAATAATTATTAAATCGAAAAGTCAAAACAATGAAAATAAGTGTTTATAATGATCTTAAAACTTCATTATTCACAGATTTAAGAGATTATTTTCTACTTAATAGAAATAATTAAAATTCTTGAGTTAAAAAAAGTTTATTTCTCGTGTCAATCCAGTAGATAGTTATAATGTATTATCATAATAAAAATGGATCATTTTTTGTTGAAGACAGAATTAAAATGGTCTTAATTTATGGTGAATGTGGAAGAAGCGTTGTGGGGCTGCAATTGAAATGGATGCCAAGCATTTTCCTGACAGGGATACTCCCTCAAGAGCTTCATTTTATTGTGTTGTAAATCTATTTAAAAAAATCAGGAAATGTAAAGGCTACGAAGAAACTTAAAAGGCCAAAATAACGAAATTGGAACTGGAATTCATCCAGAAAACTTGCGATAACACTCTGGAATATCACAGAACAGTGTCGAAAAATTATTAAATTATTGATTATTATTAAATTATTTATTTAATAATTAAATATTTGATCATTATTATTTGATAATTAAGTTGAATAATTGTTAAAAATAATTATTAGGGTTTTTTTCTGAGATCTAATTGATTTAATATTTTGTTTATTTGATATCGAATAAAAAAATAGTTCTTATGAAAGTTGTTCAGTTTTTTTTGTAGATTCATAATATGTAAACAAATATATAGGTTTCTATTTAAAAAACAGAACTTCACCTTGAAATACCCTTGAAAGCTTGTTCTACGTAAACAAACAAAAGCTTAATTTAGTTTCTTTTCGAAATAAATAATCTTATATTTGAAACTTTTTTCATATAATGCACTGTTTTTGAGTTATAAGACTGTCTCAAGATGAAAAACTCACCCGGTATATACATATTATGGTTGTACTTATTTTGGGTATTTTCGAATTTGTATGCTCCCTGAGGCTTATATGATTCGAAATGAATAAAAAACAAAATATCCCCCAAGTTTCAAGTCTCTATCTCAATTTTAACTTTTGCCGAACAGTGATCTAATTTTCCCATCTAAATAACATGGGGTTTTGCTATTGAAAGATCAATTTTTTATTTCGGTCAAAGTAATAGTTCAAAAAATTTGAAACTCTGGAAACATTATCCTTATAATACTAGCTATCTCTCAGAATTTTTATAGATTTTTAGCCATCATAATTTTGGAGTACTATAACTTAGTAACTCTAAGATATATATATAGTATTTTATCTAGCCGTAACTCCAAAATTATAATTAGATAAAAATCTATAAAAATTCTAAGGGATAGCTACTATTATATGGATAAAGTATACAGAGTTTCAATTTTTTTGAACAATTACTTTGGCCGAAATAAAAAAATTGATTGTTCAATGCCAAAAACCCCATGTTATTTAAAAGAGAAACTTACATCGCTGTCCGGAACCGGTTAACATTGAGATAGAGACTTGAAACTGGGGGAATATTTTTTTATTTATTTCGAACCATATGAGCCTCTGTCAGCTTAAAAATACGAAAATACCCGAAAAAAGGACCACCCTAATCCACAGAAACAACCACTATTGAATTTTTGAGTGAATTTTGGCTCTTAAACTAAACTAAACTAATTAAATTAATTTTAAACTAATTTTTGATATCTTAAAGGTATCGAATACTATCATTTGAAATTTTCCGAGTCAAATTAACTTGAAAAGTTTTGGAAATAGAAGACTTCTAAAATCGAATCTTGCCAAAGTGAATACAAACGTTAACTGTTCATGCTTCGCTCTGTAAGTGAAATAAAAAATAAAAAAATAAAAATAAATAAGCTGACGTGTTCTGATGTGACCATCCACTTGACTTTACCATACAACCCGGCCCCTAAAATTATTTATAATCGTGTAGGTGGCGGTTAGTTTTTGCATTTTTATATTTCTGGGGTCCCACTAATTATGTATACAAAATTTGGTTGAGTTTGGTAAATGGCCAAGATTTTCATTTTTTGCCCCCCCCCCCCCATTTTAAGCGGATAGTTTTTGCAATTTTAGACTTCTGGGGTCCCACTGATTATGTATACAAAATTTGGTTGAGTTTGCTCAAATGGCCTAGATTTTTAATTTTTAACCCCCCTATACCCCCCTTAATTTTGGGTCGATATGCACCAAAATCTAATCAGCTCTTAATCTCAATGGACCAAAACTACCTATAAAATTTGGTTTCGATATTCCCACTAGTTTTTGAGCTAGCTCGTCCACAAAATTTGGTAACGCACAGACTAACTAACTAACAGACATTTTGACAAAACAATTATTATCTCAAAAAATTTAATTTTTTCAATGTTCACTTATTAGAGCTTTTTGTTGAGCGAAATGCCTTGGTTTCGCTCAAAAATAGTTTCAGCCATTTTTGAGATATTTCGAAAAAAGATGGAAAAAAACACTTTTTTCATGGACGATTACAATACTTGACCATACCCTGTATGGTAAAGTAAAATAGTTTTGTATTTCCAAAGTCATGCCATGGAAAAAAGTAAGATTTTTCGAAATTTGATCACTTAATTGTTTCCGAATTAATTTTAATTATTAGGCATAATTTAACAATGGTTTAGTATTAATTGGACAATAATTAGTATAAGAAAATATATAATTGTTCGTATGCATAATCAAATTTGTAATAGGGATTGTAGGCAGTTGGATAAGATATTTATATTAAACGTTTCAGATTGTAGGTTATTTTTATTTTCAAAACATTTTTATTTTTTTATACAATTCTCGAATCGTAAATGGTTTACATATTACTGAGGGTTCGATATATAATGCCAAAAACCTCATGTTATTTAGATAGGAAACTTAGATCGCTGTGGGGCACAGGTTTTAAATTGAGATAGAGACTTGAAATTTGCGGGATATTTTGTTTTTTATTCATTTCGAAACATATGAGCCTCTGGGAGAATAAAAATTCGAAAATACCCAAATTAAGGGCCACCCTAATGTATGCATATATACCATTGACAATTCAGCAGGCTCAAGGTAAAAGATTATTTTTATTTATAAAATAGGAACACACTAAGATTGAGAAATATGCTTTTTTTATTCATTAAAAGTGGCTAATTTTTTAAAATTATGACTTAACTCAATAAAACCTTGACCATTTTGAACCTTAAAAGTAAGACGAAAACTACTAATTATTTTAAAATGTATATATAGGTACTTTTATAGTAGGTTCAAGGATTAATTACCGAAAGATTAATAAGTCTTGTCATTGGTTTATATATATTTATTAGAGGAAAAAATGAAAACTTTTTCAAGACATAGAAAAATTTAAATTTTTTTAGCTTTTTATCCCCATTTTTACTTTACCATACAGGGTATGGTCAAGTATTGTAATCGTGCATGAAAAAAGTGGTTTTTTTCCTTCTTTTTTTTTCAAAATATCTCAAAAACGGCTGAAATTATTTCAATTAAAAAAATTGAGCAAAACCATGGCATTTCGCTCTACAAAAAAGCTGTAATAAGTTAACATCGAGAAAATTATATTTTTCGAAATAATAATTGTTTTGTCAAAATGTCTGTTAGTTAGTCTGTGTGTTACCAAATTTTGTTGGCGAGCTAGCTCAAAAACTAGTGTGAATGTCGAAACCAAATTTCACACGTAGTTTTGGTCCATTGAGATTAAGAGCTGATTAGATTTTGGTGCATATCGACCCAAAATTAAGGGGGGTTAAAAATAAAAAATCTAGGTCGTTTGAGCAAACTCAACCAAATTTTGTATACATAATCAGTGGACCTCCAGAAGTCTAAAAATACAAAAACTAACCGTCCAAAATGGGGTGGGGGTGGGGTGGAGGGTCAAAAATTGAAAATCTTGGCTCTTGTACCAAACTCAACCAAATTTTGTATACATAATCAGTGGACCCCCAGAAGTCTAAAAATGCAAAAACTAACCGTCCAAAATGGGGTGGGGGTGGGGTGGAGGGTCAAAAATTGAAAATCTTGGCTCTTGTACCAAACTCAACCAAATTTTGTATACATAATCAGTGGACCCCCAGAAGTTTAAAAATGCAAAAACTAACCGTCCAAAATGGGGTGGGGTGGAGGGTCAAAAATTGAAAATCTTGGCTCTTGTACCAAACTCAACCAAATTTTGTATACATAATCAGTGGGTCCCCAGAAGTCTAAAAATGCAAAAACTAACCCCCTCCCCTACATGATTATAAATAATTTTATTAAATATTAATGTAAGTGAGGGGCCAGGTTGTATGGTAAAGTCAAGTGGATGGCCACATCAGAACACGGCAGCTTATTTAGTTATAGCCATAGCTAATGCTAGAGACTTTAATGCAGTTTCCCGTGAAGTGCTACTCAACTTTATGATGTAATGTATGTATAAAATAAACTTAAGACTAGTTCTGAAACTGGAATAGAGATCTATACAGGATATTAATTAACTTCTCCGATGATTAAAGAGAAACATTTCTGTGGATTGTCAAAATTGTGAACTGTTGTGACCTCATATGGAATATGTTTGAGCAAAGGGTGAATTCAATTTTAACTATTTTCATTATTATTTTTTCGTTAAATTGAAGGGTTGGTTTTGTCACAAATATAATAAAAGCAATAATTTTAATAACTATTTCATTATTTAGTGATAACTATACAATTTCGGTCACCACTGGTCGACCATCCTCAGTAGTTCTAAAAATTGAAATGAAACACTTATTTACATTTTTTCTTTTAATTAGATACTAAGCTTCAGGCCCCGCCTTCGGCGGGCCTTTTACAGGGGGCTTGCTCCTGGACCCCACGTGGCTGCTTTATTGATGTTTTATTAGTAACAGAGAATAAATATAATTGTTTTATTATAAAGTCTTAAATAGATATAATTTGAGATTCTATTTAACTATAATATACACTCATAACAAATAAGATGAAACAAATATTTAAAATGTATTAAAAATTCTATTTATAAAAAATTCTCTTATTCTCAAGCTTGAGTTGTTTATCATAAAAGAATTTAGTCTTATTGATTTTAATTCGATTCTTCCACGTTTTCAGTAGAGCTTGCCATTAATAGTCAAAACATCAAAAATGGAATGCAATAAGGTTATTCCTCTAGTATTAGATAAGAATCGATCGTTATTTTTGATTTTAAGTCGATTCCTCCATGTCTTCAGCAATGGTTACCAATAATAATCGAAGGGTCAAAAATCGAATGTAGAATGGTTATTCCACGACTTTTAAATGAGAATCGATCATTATTTTTTAAATAAAGTCAACATCAGGCGCGGATCCAGACCTCTAATTTGGGGCGGGGGGGGGGCGGTCGCCGGTATATAAGATCTACTTTTGATCTCGGAAGTGTGTCGCGGTCGAATTGTCCAAGCGGGGGGGGGCAGAGACGCCCCCATCGCCCCCCCCTGGATCCGCGTATGGTCAACATGAACTGCAAATTGCAAGTGATATCTGATTAATAATAAAGGAATAAACATATTAATATTTCAAATGAATTTGGATAAAGTTTAGCAACGATTCGTTGCAGTTTATTTTATTAAATAACAATTTTTGAGTTCATCAATTAAATTTTCAAATTAATATTTGTGGGATTTAAAATTCATTGTAATTAAGTACCTTGAGGATCACAAAAAAGGTCATATATAGTTTTTTGTAAAATTATATTTTAAAGTACTTTATTTTATTGAAGTTTATTTTTTTAATTTTTGTTTTTAAATGTACTTTAAAAAAAATAGATAGTTTTTTTAAATCTTTGTTGCATTATTAAATTCTTCTTCAACGATAATGTGGTTAGAACTCTATTATCTATGCTATTAAGAATGAATGACATTCAAAATTCTGACAAACAGTGCCGCCAACAAATGTTTAGTTTGCATGTTTAGTTCTTTTATTGTTTGGCAAGCTATGTTGGCAATTCAGATTTGGTTTCAGTTTTCCGTGAATTTTCCAATTTTCCGGGCAACTTTTCGGATTTTTTTTTACATATTAACCTGAAATGGACTATTACGAACATTTAAAAAAAAAATTAGCCAAATCGGCCCAGGCATTTGAGAGATCTGCGCTTACAAAGAAAAAGAAATTCATTTTTATTATATAGATTATATAACACAAAAAATTTTTTATAATAATTTGAAATCATACATACATCTCGTTCAAGAACCGGAATTTGTCATTTCACATGAAACATTCATTCTTAAATCTTCAATATAGATACATCACATAATTCATTACAATCACACATATATATATATATATATATAGCAACAATTTATAAAAACGTTTATCACTGAACTAGAAACTATTTTGAATTAATGATTATATTAAATATTATTTTCAATTTTATTTTTTTCTAATTATCTCATTGCATCGTCAATTATTATACAATTAAAAAACCCATTATAAATAATCCATTCTAGAAACACATTATAAGTTAAATTCATTCTTTATTTTTAATTTTTTATTAATGAAATTAATGAAATATCAAAAATACACATCTTCCTATTACATTTTTCTTATAAAATCAATACCTGTTTAATCAACATACTAAATCAAATCAACACTCTCACAACAATGACACAATGAGACTATAACATTCTGATATGTTTTCCGAATCCATTTTGAAATTTACACAATTATCGATATCCTTCAATATATAAAGAGATTCTTTTATTTTTCTCTTGGTCCAATTTTTCTCATAATCCAGTATCTTTACTCCTTCAAAATCGAAACTATGCTCGTTGTCAATAGCATGAATGGATAACGCGGAGACCAATTTATTTCCATTAATCGATGAAATATGTTCTTTAATTCTTTGTCTCAAATGTCTTGAAGTCTCACCTATATATTTGTGTGTTTTTTTATCTTTTTTACATGAATCATATATTTGTGACAAAACCAACCCTTCAATTTAACGAAAAATTTAAATCATGTCACTTAAGTTCTGGAAGAAATTCATTATTATTGTTATTTCATTTTTTACTATAGGGGGCCATATATATTGGGATTTTTGAAAACGTCTGATTGTTGTTTTCATTTCTAACTTAGATTCTTCTGATTGATTAAATTCGTGAAATTTCTATATAAGAGACTCTCCCATAATTTACGTCACTCAGTAAGGGTGGGGGTGGGGGGGGGGGGGGAATAGACATTTCAGATTTGTGACAAAATGTGACAAGGGGCCCGAGAATCTTAAAAATTGTGATGTCACAAAAGTCAAATTAAAAAATATTAAAAATTAAACTTAAAATGTATTAAATTACATTATTTAAGTTTAATTTATAAAAAAAACATCTAGAATTATTAAATTGTAGGTTATAAAATTAATAGTGTGAGGTCACAATGGTGGTTCAATGAAAATGTGACAAAAAGTGACACAGAGGGAGGGAGGGGTCTAAAAATCATGAAATGTGTGTAATATAATTTAAAAACGGTCTCATACTTCTGTTTTTTATTTTTTATTATTTTTTTATTACTAACTTAGATTCTTCTGATTGATTAAATTTATGAGATTTCTATATAAGTTGATTGTCATTATTATTGTAGACTTCTTCTTCTTCTTCTTCTTATTCTATATTTATAGGTGTGAACACCTGTTTCTCCAACATATTACAATCAGTCATCAGGGTCATAACTCTCTTTCCATCGTTTTTTTGGTCTTCCACGGCTTCTGACCCCCCCCCCCCCCCCCCCCCGTATGGAAATAAATAGATTTTCGAAATATGTTTTTTATATATTTTTTGAAAATATATTAAAAATATAAAATTTTTGTGTTAAATTTATATAAAATTTATACTAGAGCGACATAAAAATAGTTTATATTTTAAGAATATATAAAAAACATAAATTTTATATAAATTAAATACAAAAATTTTATATTTTTAATATATTTTCAAAAATATATAAAAAAGATATTTCGAAAATCTATTTATTTCCATACGGGTTGTCATGTAGGGTCTTAGAATGGATGGCTCTTACAACTCACTGGTCCTCCAGGTTGGGGGTTTTATGTAGGGCTAGCAACCCGCATATCTAAAAAAAAACCTGACGCTCACAGAACCAATAGAAAGAATTGTAGACTATTATTTTTTATTCCGAAGAAAGAGATCAAGGAAGGAGCTTGTTACCATCTTCTCTTCAAAGATTAAATTTACTAAATAAAAAGTCAATGAATTCACATTGATTTGCGCAACGTTTTCCCAATTTTATTTAGGCTTCATCAAGCATCTAAAAAACAAAAAAGCAAGTTTTAGAGAGAATATATCTTGAAATTCCTGTGACGTAATTTATGGACGTCCTCAATCAAACGTCTGATTTTTTTTTTTTTTTAATTTAGATTCTTCTGATTGATTAATTTCATGAGATTTCTATAAAGAGGCCGTCCATAAATTACACAGTAAGGAGGGAGGGACGCATCTCAGATTTGTGAAAAAATGTGGCAAGGGGGGGCCCGGGGATCTTAACAATTCTGATGCCACAAAAGTCATATTATATAATTTAAAAAATTAAACTTAAAAAAATATTAAATTCCTTTAGTTAAGTATAATTTATAAAAAAAAATCGACAATTATTAAATTATAGTGTATAAAATTAATAGTGTGACGTCACAATACAGTAAGGCTCAATTAAAATGTGACAGACTGTGACACAGAGAGGGGGGGGGGGTGTCTAAAAATCTTGAAATTCGTGTGACGTAATTTATGGACGGCCCCTCATTGTAGATTATTATTTTTTATTATGTAGAACGAGATTAAGAATGAAGGGCCATATTACCATTTTTCTTCTAAGATTAAATTTACCAAATGAAGTACATTTGTGCAGGTATTTGAACAAGAAACTAAAAAAATCAAAAAATTCACATTGAGATTTGAGCAACGTTTCGCCAATTTTATTTAGGCTTCATCAGAAGTCTAAAAAAACAATAAGTTACATTATTTTGTCTCTCCTTCACACTCAATTAATCATTTGCTTTTTCAGACTCCTGATGAAACCAAAATAAAATTGGCAAAACTTTGCGCAAATCAATGTGAATTCTTATTAGTAATGAAGCAGTTGAAGCTTTTATTTTTGTAATTTTAATGTGATTAATATTTGAATTTTTATTTAAATCACACATAATTCATTATAATTATTTATTGAACGAACAAATAATAAAATATAACTACTAAGTTGTCCGTGTTCAATAAATAATTATAATTAGCATTGTGAATTCTTTGATTTTATAGTTTCTTGTTCAAATACCTGCAAATGTACTTCATTTATTAAATAATATGAACGCGATTGAGTTCAAAATTAAATTTACCATTTGAATATTTATTAATAAAATAGAATTTTCCGTCTGTAGGTCAAGCTTGAATCGTTTGCCAGTAGATGGCAGTGGTATCGTTTGAATGATTTATTATATATTCAGTGTATGTTTACTGGGGTGGAGGATGAGTACCGCAGTTGGGGGTGGAGAGTGGTTGGAGATGGAGGAGGGGGAGTGTTTAAATGACGGGGGGTCCAGGGACCTCGCAGCTAGTAGTTATTAAAATGTCGATTTTTAAATAATAAAAAATAAGCTGACGTGTTCTGATGTGGCCATCCACTTGACTTTACTATACAACCTGGCCCCTCACTTATATTTAATATTTAATAAAATTATTTATAATCATGTAAGGTGGGGGGGGGAGTTTTTGCATTTTTAGATTACTCTGAGCCCACTGATTATGTAAACAAAATTTGGTTGAGTTTGCTACAATGGCCTAGATTTTCATTTTTTGACCCTATACCCCCCCCTCCCCACTCCATTTCAGGCGGTTGCTTTTTACATTTTTGGACTTCTGGGGGGCCATAGATTATGTATACAAAATTTGGTTGAATTTGGTACAAGAGCCTAGATATTCATTTTTTGAGCCTACACCCCCCCTCCCCATTTTGGGCGGTTGGTTTTTGAATTTTTGGACTTCTGGGGCCCACTGATTATGTATACAAAATTTGGTTGAGTTTGGTACAATGGCCTAGATTTTCATTTTTTGACCCTACACTCCCCCCCCCCATTTTGGGCGGTTGGTTTTTACATTTTTGGACTTCTGGGGGTCCACTGATTATGTATACAAAATTTGGTTGAGTTTGGTACAATGGCCTAGATTTTCATTTTTTGACCCTATACTCCCCCCCCCATTTTGGGCGGTTGGTTTTTACATTTTTGGACTTCTGGGGGTCCACTGATTATGTATACAAAATTTGGTTGAGTTTACTCAAATGACCTAGATTTTTAATTTTTACCCCCCCCCCCTCCACTCCTCTTAATTTTTGGTCGATATGCACCAAAATCTAATCAGCTCTTAATCTCAATGGACTAAAACTACGCGTGAAATTTGGTTTCGATATTCAAACTAGTTTTTGAGCTAGCTCATCCACACAAATTTGGTAAACAGACTAACTAACAGACATTTTGACAAAACAATTATTATCGGGAAAAATATAATTTTTTCGATGTTCACTTATTAGGGCTTTTTTGTAGACCGAAATGCCATGGTTTCGCTCAATTTTTTTAATCAAAATAGTTTCAGCCGTTTTTGAGATATTTCGAAAAAGAAGAAAAAAAACACTTTTTTCATGCACGATTACAATACTTGACCATACCCTGAGTATAAAAGTCTTTCAATGGACATACTAGTTCATTATATCGTAGAATTGTTTTCAGTAATTCAGATAAAAGAACGTTAAAGTTAACATCCGAAGAGGTAAAAAATTGAGGATCTATAGTTGAGACTGTAATTATACTATAATCATCAAGAAATAGAGGGGGGACCTTTCCACCCCTTTCTAAATAGAGTCCTTTTGGCTCTGATTAGGCCCTCGACCGACTCATAAAGACCTGCATGAGATTTCTTCGAAAACAACACAATTTGATGACTAAAAGGTCAAGTATTAATTTGGAAAATGGAAATTAACTAATGCTTAATGATTTCAAGGATTTCAAGGTGTGTTGTGTCGGATTCGATGACTAATTTCAATGATGTTTTAAACATTTCCTTAATTAAGGCCACACCTTTTATCTGTTAATTAATAATCAAAGAATTTATTTCTTTATTCTTATTAGGAGGAGGGATTTTTTTATTATTATTATTTATTCAATCGAATCGAAGACGGAATTGATATTGAGATTATATAATCTCTTATATATGAAAAACCAAGAGAGTCAAACGGAATCTGAGACAATTAATTATACAAATAGTTGCTTCGAGGAAAGTTGAATGAATGAAAAATGAGCCAGTGTTTTGATACCCAACAGGTTTTTCTGAAACTTTTTAGTCTGATTAGTGACTTTTGAAAGTATCTAAAATATATATTTTTACTTTACCATACAGGGTATGGTCAAGTATTGTAATCGTGCATGAAAAAAGTGTTTTTTTTCCTTCTTTTTTTTCGAAATATCTCAAAAACGACTGAAACTGTTTTGATTAAAAAAATTGAGCGAAACCATGGCATTTCGCTCTACAAAAAAGCTCTAATAAGTGAACATCGAAAAAATTATATTTCTCTAAATAATAATTGTTTTGTCAAAATGTCTGTTAGTTAGTCTGTGCGTTACCAAATTTGTGGACGAGCTAGCTCAAAAACTAGTGTGAATATCGAAACCGAATTTCACACGTAGTTTTAGTCCATTGAGATTAAGAGCTGATTAGATTTTGATGCATATCGACCAAAAATTAAGGGGGGTCGAGGGGGGGGGGGGGGGGGCGTCAAAAAATGAAAATCTTGGCCATTTACCAAACTCAACCAAATTTTGTATATATAATCAGTGACCCCCCAGAAGGCTAAAAATGCAAAAACTAACCGCCCGAAATGGGGGGGGGGAGTCAAAATGTCTGTTAGTTAGTCTGTCTGTTAGTCTGTTACCAAATTTTTGTGGACGAGCTAGCTCAAAAACTAGCTTGAATATCGAAACCAAATTTCACGCGTAGTTTTGAGTCCATTGAGATTAAGAGCTGATTAGATTTTGGTGCATATCGACCCAAAATTAAGAGGAGTGGAGGGGGGTTAAAAATTAAAAATCTAGGCCATTTGAGTAAACTCAACCAAATTTTGTATACATAATCAGTGGGCCCCCAGAAGTCCAAAAATGTAAAAACCAACCGCCCAAAATAGGGGGGGGGGAGTGTAGGGTCAAAAAATGAAAATCTAGGCCATTGTACCAAACTCAACCAAATTTTGTATACATAATCAGTGGACCCCCAGAAGTCCAAAAATGTAAAAACTAACCGCCCAAAATGGGGGGGAGGTGTAGAGGTCAAAAAATGAAAATCTTGGCCATTTACCAAACTCAAACAAATTTTGTATACTTAATCAGTGGGTCCCAGGAGTCTAAAAATGCAAAAAATAACCCCCCCCCCCCTACATGATTATAAATAATTTTATTAAATATTAAATATAAGTGAGGGGGCAGGTTGTATGGTAAAGTCAAGTGGATGGCCACATCAGAACACGTCAGCTTATTTAAAAGAAAAAAAAATAAAGTAAAAAGTTGCAAAATCCCATGTTATTTAAATGGGAAATGTATCGTCTTTAGGACACGGTTTAATATGAATATTAAGAGCTGTTTTTTTTTTAGGCCATAAGCTAAAAATTTAGAGGTTATTATTTAATTTAGGTTTTTATTTAATTATTATTGCAAATAAACGTTCAAGTCAACAAAATTTCCTAGAGAATGAGATAGGAATCAAGTTTCTAGGATAAGTGGCTTGTTCATTTTATGAATGAAAAATTGGATTTTTGGAAAAATTTGCAGATTTTCAAAACTTCGACCTCATTACGTCACTTATTACCTTTTATCCAATTAAGATGAAACTTTGTTTCAATTGTAGAAAATTTAATCTAGTTTAAAAATGTACAAAGTGTTCTTTGTCGAAAACGTACTCCTTCATGGTCAAAATGGGAAAATATCGAAAAAAGTGCGAGTTTTTTGGGTAATCCAGGGGGGAGGGGGGCTGCCGAGGTCGAAAACTTGGATTTTTGCACTTGAGCCCGAATGGTTGGTTGGAGAAAATAAAACCTAAAAAATAAAATTTGTAGGAAATTTTTGGCATTTGTAGGCACTTTCTACATTGTTGCGTAACGAAATTTTGGTGGGAGACATCTGATTTGGATTCAGTGTCCCAAAAAATTTATAAATCAGAACTAGCCCAAAACTTTCCTGATAAAAACACAATTAGACTGGACTACTGGAGATATCAGCCAAAGTGGGATGCACCGGATTCAATAAAACTTCCAGAATAAGACGTTTCGGCCTCAATTTTATTGGGTCATCCTCAGTTATTGGAAATCATTTTATATTATTCTAATTAAGGTGAGTTGTTTTTTCAAATTCATCAATATTCATATCTATAATATTAAGTCACGTATTAATACTAGTATATTTCTAAATTAGATTATAGAACCTACTATTTTTGACGTGACAACGTCTTATAATTCGATGAAGCCGGCTGCACGCTCGAAAAAACATGACTCATCTGAGGCGTTCCATTTAAGGCTTGAAGTGCAAGCGAGAGCGCGGAACGAGCGACAAAGATTGAGGCGGGCTTTTTAAAAGCTACAGTTACAAAAATTTTAATGATGTTTCCAAATTTTAAATTTTAAATTTAAGATTTATGAACAATAATTTAATCACAGTTTATTCTTATAATAAATTATTCAAAATTATTACTTTTTTACAACAAATTACAATTAAATTTGCAAAAATAATTAAGTAACTAATTGAACAACAACTTTTATTCAGTTTACTTGCTGAAAGAAATAATGTCAATACAAAATTTATTATTATAAAATAATAAAATCAAAAATTAAATTTTAACAGTCGAGTAGAAATTTAAACAATAAATTTTATTCAAGTATTTTGTAAATTTAAAATGATTTTCTGAACGAAGAATTTTATGAAAAAATCGGTTGTCTGTAAAGTCGGTTTACTGACGATAGTTGAACGTGACAACGTCATAAGAAAATACCATTCCATCAGTATTTTCTTATGACGTTGTCACGTTCAACTATCGTCAGTAAAACCGACTTTACAGACAACCAATTTTTTTTCTAGCATTTAAAATATATCAATATATAATTAATAACAATTAGGACGTGGATAATAACATATTCAGTGGAAAAGAGAGCGAAAGATAACCTTGGATGATTTAGTTAATAAAATAATACGCTTCTTTTATAAGATCTTTTTCTTTTTGTAGCCCGAAGGGCCTTCTTCAATCGCTCGCTGGCTGGCTATTTTAAATATGTTCTATATGAACCGTAAATAATTTCAATAATAATTAAGATTTTGAATTTTGATAAGAAATTATATTTAAAAAAAAAATACATATAAGATGGAGAAGAAGAATGAAATCGATGAGAGATGCGATGTGGGGATAAATTTAATAATATTCACCTTCAAGGTAAAAATGGATGGCTCGATTTGATTAATCTAATAAAAGGTAGAGGTAGGTAATTATTCCCCCGGGGTGGAATAGTTAGTCGAGAAAATTATAACTAAACTAGGAGATATTTAATTATTATTATATCTTTTTTTCGAACGTGTAATTTCAATTCACAGCGAAATATTCTCGACACTTAAAATAAGCTTCTAATTAAAACGATTTTGCTGGAAAGTTTTTAAGGGTTCTGTTTAAAAAATAGCCAGTGGAGCTGTCAGCTTCTAAAAAAATTAAGTTTCTGAAGCTCGGGTTTAAAAAAGTTAGTGTTCAATTAAAATTGTTGTGGTTGTAGATTAATAGGAATTAAATATCTTTCAAAAGGTGTAAAACGAATATGTTTAGATTATCAGGTAAAGAAATTAAAAAGAAAGCAGTTTGGTTTTAAATGATTTTATTAACAAATGGAAAACAAGAAAATTTGAAGAAAACGATAAAAATGAAAATTTAGTTAAATTGATTTTTTATGATCAATGTCTTGTTTTTGTGTGGGTAGCCAATATCACAGTTTGCAACGAAAGCTTGAATAGCGTTGCGGTAAATGGATACGGTCCCTTGGAGATCTTGTATGTGGGTAGCCAATATCCCAGTTTGCAAAGAAAGCTTGAATATCGTTGCAGGTGGATACGGTCCCTTGGAGATCTGTTTAATTTGGGTTTATCCCGGTAAGATGTCGGACCTTATACACAAAAAAAATAAAACATTTATAAGAAAAGATTACAATATAAAAAATTTCTAAACACAAGTAATATCAATTAAACTACCTTATCGTCCGATCATTATGCTCAAAACTCATTCAATCTAAAAGCAACGCGACAAAATTTTGGTCCGCATAGTAGGACATTTGTACACGGAAAGATTGGTTTTGAGTAAGAGGGCTTGGCGGGTGGCATCTCGGCTTGAATAAGGTTTCCGGGAGTCAAAATAAATATTTGAATAATCATTTGGTATTTCCCGGTCAATGTTTTTAATTGAATTTATTATAGTAATCATTTTAGAAATAATTATATCGAATTTTAGGCCGAATAAATGTTAAATGTATATTTTGAAATTAATTAAAAAAGCGCGGCGTATTCGAATTTTGAAAATCTTTGGACTTGCAATTTTGAATTTTTTTTAATAAAAATTTGAGCTCATTTCGCAGCTCCAGCCAGTTTCATAAAAAAAAATAATCCTCGGCCTACTCAACTCCAGGTTGAGAGTGAGCCTGGAGTTCCAAACAATATGAATTTCATAAAACAAAATAGTGTGGAGTTAGCTCACCCCGAGTCAAGGGTAGGAAAATAGGTTGGCAATGGCGAAATTCCCTAGATTTTAGTTATTTAAAAAAAAAAAAAATATGTTTAAATTTTTTGTTTGTTTTGACATTCGTCTTGTATCCTTTTTAACCGACTTCAAAAAAGGAGGAGGTTCTCTATTCGACTGAATTTTTTTTTCTTTTTGTGCCTATGTTACCTCATATCTCCGCCAATTGTCAACCGATTTTGAAAATTTTTTTTGCATTGGGTCCAGTCTAGCTTCCGATTGGTCCCATTTTTTTTTCGATTTTTTTCCATAGGTATTAGACCTTTTTTATTAGGTTTGTTTAGACCTAACCTCTTTGTTTATGAACCGATTTCGATGGTTCTTTTTTTATCCGAAAGGGGGTATCTTAGGGATGGTGTCATATTAATTTGGTCAAGTTCTGATGATATGATCACTATTAATGACATCACTAAAAAGAGAAAAATAAAAATAATTTTTAAGAAAAAATAAAAACCGACTTCAAAAATTAAATGCAACAAATAAAATACACTAAAAGGTATAAAATAATTATTATCTTATTTAGTTACAACTAAACGACGAAATATTAACATGAAATTACTTTTTGAAGTCGGTGCCAAACATATACCTTTTATGAATCGCACTCGACGGATCTTACTTAGTACGTTTGGCGGGTACGCTCGCTTATAGGTATAGTTTGTTTGGCACCGACTTCAAAAAGTAATTTCATGTTAATATTTCGTCGTTTAGTTGTAACTAAATAAGATAATAATTATTTTATACCTTTTAGTGTATTTTATTTGTTGCATTTAATTTTTTGAAGTCGGTTTTTATTTTTTCTTAAAAATTATTTTTATTATTTAAAAACAATCAATTTTTTTTTCTATTTAATCATATAAAAATAAAGTGGTAAAAAAGTAAGTATATAGATACAACAAAACTGAGACAAATCATGTAATTTTAAAAATTTGAAATGTATTGAATAAGTGAATATTAAATTTTAGATAGAATATGAACCAATCTTCAATTAAGAGTAAAAGAACTCCCAATTTCAAAATAGAAGAGAAGAAACGTCTTGTTTTTCTCGTTAATAAATATAAAGATGTGTTAGAATCTAAGCGTTCAGATTCCGATGCTAATTTAAAGAATAAAAAAATATGAGATGATATGGCATCAGAATTTAATGCTGTTTCCAATCTAATTTTCTTCTACGAAATAAATATAAAAATTTAGCTATTTTATTAGAAATATCTGCTTTCTTGAGTTGTTTACCAAAAAAGAATTTAGTCTTTTTGATTTTAAGTCGATTCTTCTACATTTTCAGTAGAGGTTTCCATTAATAGTCAAAACATCAAAAATGGAATGCAATAAGGTTATTCCTCTAGTATTAGATAAGAATCGATCGTTATTTTTGATTTTAAGTCGATTCCTCCATGGCTTCAGCAATGGTTACCAATAATAATCGAAACGTCAAAAACCTAATGTAGAATTGTTATTCCTCAAGTATTAGATGAGAATCAATCGCTATTTTTGATTTTAAGTCGATTCCTCTATGTCTTCAGAAATGGTTACCAATAAAAACCGAAACGTCAAAAATCCAATATAGAATGGATATTTCTCCCCAAGGTACTTAATTAGGATATTAAATTTCATCAAAATTGGTTAAGTCATTTTCAAGATATTTAGAAAAAACTAAAAAAGTACTGAAATAAAGTACAAATGTTTGTGAGCCGATATGTACCAAAAACTAATCAGCGCTTCATTTTGTTAAACTAATGGTAGGTTTTCAATTTCATTTCAATCGGTGCAACGGTGTGGAAAAAATCGTGGGCCAAAAAAACGATAACATACATCCATCCATCCGCACGCACTAAATGAAAAAATCGCACTTTTTGGTCTCTCGACGAGACCCCTTGTAATTTTTGGCAAAACCGTCACGTGCTAAAATTCAACCTAATTGAATACTACAATTTGTGACTTTAATTGAGTACATGGGTTCCGTAGTCTTTACCTGAGGACCCTTTGAAGCCACGCTTGCCCCGAGAGCGATTACAATACTTTACCCATGCTTTGCATTGGATAAAGTAAAAATATGAGATGATATGGCATCAGAATTTAATGCTGACTCCAATCGTTTCCAATCTAATTTTATTCTACGAAATAAATATAAAAATTTAGCTATTTTATTAGAAATATCTGCTTTCTTCGATTTTAGTTGGAAATTTTTTTTAATTTAATTTATTAGATATTTACTTTTAAAAAATATACCTAGGTATATAATGAATTCTTTTGTTTTATTCTAATTCCGTGTTAACATAAATTAAAATTCTATATACATTTATATAGGTATATTTGGCTATATTTAATATTATATAAAAATAATAATAATAATAATAATAATAAGAGCTGTCTGTCGAACTGAAGGATATGTATAAGCTTCAGGGGGTGGAGATAGTCCCAGTGGTGGTGTCCGCGAATGGTCTGGTCACGAAGGATTGGAAGATTGCAAAATCAAAAATTCAATTGGACGAAGGACACATGAGAACTTGTCAGAAGGCCGCATTGTTGGGAACTGCAAATATTGTTAGGAAATTTTTAAGTCTCCAATTAACCACCCAGTGTCATGCATGATTCGCATCCCTAAATTCCTTTGTAAATATTGTACATATAAATATCAACCTTTGTACATAAATTTTTGACTTGGGTAAATACCCCGGCAACTGTGTAAAAATTAAAAGAAAAATAAACAAAATAATAATAATAATATATATATAGGCGATGTGATTGTATGGGTGAGTCCATCGAACATATTATGGCAGGGTGTCCAACACTATCTGAGAATGCCTACCTTGGAAGGCACAATCAAGTGGCCAAATTGATCCACCAACAGCTAGGAATCAAATCTGGCTTACTGGATACGAAAACACCTCCCTACTATAAATACCAGCCGGTGCCTGTCGTAGAATCGGGAAAATACATCTTATACTGGGACAGGCCTGTGTTAACTGATAGGACCATCGCTTATAACCGACCCGATATTCTTCTAATAGATTTTAACACAAGTTCAGGGATACTCATTGATATCGCTGTTCCTCTGACACATAACATCAAAAGGACAGATCATCATCATTGAGTATACAGTCCTAAGACTGGTTTGATGCAACAATCCGTCTCCACTCGACTCTGTCCTCCGCCAGCTGTTTAACCTCTCTAAATGTCTGGCATCCCATATCCCCAATTATTTGGTTGAAATATTCTAATCTGGGTCTTCCCCTTCCCCTTTTCTTTCCCACCTCCCCCTCCAAGATATCCCTAAGCAGTCCCCCATGTCTCAGTGTGTGCCCCATCATCTGACCTCTTCTCTTCTTCAGACTCTTCCACAAGGTTCTTCTTTCTCCGATTTTTCCAAGAACTTCTTCATTTGTGATTTTATCCATCCATTTGATATTCATCATTCTTCTGTAGCACCACATTTCGAAAGCCTCCAATCTCTTTCTCTCCGCTTTTCCAATTGTCCAGGTTTCACACCCGTACATGGCTATGCTCCATACATATGTCTTCAATAGCAACTTCCTGTTTGCTAAGCTGATTGAGGAGGAGCATAGTAGTTTTTGTTTTGAATTAAACCCCATTTTTGCTTGGGCAATTCTTGATTTAATTTCGTTTTTGCTCCTCCCATCCCATGTTATTTTACTTCCTAGGTAGCGGAATTCCTTAACTCCTTCTAGGTTTTCTTGGTTAATTTTGATGCATTCCTGTCTCGTTTGTTCTTTTTTTGTACATACTAGGACCTTGGTTTTATTCTTGTTTATTTTCATTTTGATTTCTTCTATTAGGATTTGGTTAATTCCATTCAAGGCGTCCTCTAATTCTTTTTTATTGCTTCCTAGAAGGGCAATGTCATCGGCAAATCTTAACATAGCGATCTTTTGACCTTGGATTTCTATACCTGTATCAATTTTGTCTTTGAATTCTTTAATCGCTTCTTCTATGTATAAGTTGAAAATCATGGGTGACAGCACACATCCTTGTCTTACACCTTTTTTTATTTTGGCTTCTCTTTGTTCATCACCAATATTTATAATTGCCGTCTGGTTTTGATATAGATTGTAGATTAGTCTTCTCTCTCTGAATTTTATTCCCGCCTGTTTTAATATTTTAAACATAATTTCCCAATTGACGTTATCGAATGCTTTTTCTAGGTCTATGAATCCGATGTAGACAGATTCTTCCCTGATAAAAGCCCTTTCTATTATTAGTCTAAGAGAGAGAATTGCTTCTCGGGTGCCTCTGTTTCTTCTAAAGCCGAACTGGTCTTCCCCCAGATTTTCTTCAACTCTTTGTTCTATTCTTCTTTGGATTATTTTGGTTAGGATTTTGGAGGCATGTGAGGTTAGGCTAATGGTCCTGAAATTTTCACATTTATCCGCGCCTGTCTTTTGGGAAGTGTGACTATTTTGTTTTTTTCGAAATCTTTTGGGATGATTCCCAATTTATAGATTTTGCTAATTAGTTCAAAAAGTTTGTCACGTGCCTTTTCTCCAGAGTTCTTTAGGATTTCAGCTTGTATATTGTCTATTCCGGGTGCTCTATTATTTTTTAGTTCCTTCAAAGCTGTCTCGAATTCTGACCTGAGTATGGGGTCTCTAATTCGTTTTCGTCCACAGATTCTTCTTCTTCTATTGGGTTCATTGTTTTTTCTTCTCCATAGAGTTCTTCTAGGTGTTCCTTCCATCTATTTGCCTGTTCGTTTTCGTTTAGAATAATGTGGCCTCCTTTATCTCTTATGTTCTTGCTTTTTGGCTTGTCTTCTTGAAAATTTCTTTTTATTGTCCTATAGGCTACATCAACTTTTCCCAATACTAGATTTTCGTTGACTTCTTTACATTTTTCTTGAATCATTTTTTCTTTTGCTTTTCTACATTCTCTTATAACTTTCCATCTTAATTTTTTATATGTTTCTTTCCCTTCTTCGTCTTTTCTGTTCTTAAATTGTCTTCGTTCGTCAATCAGTTGCCGTATTTCGTCTGTTACCCATGGCTTTTTAATTTCGTTTTTCTTTGATTGAAGGACTTCGTTAGCTGTTTCGGTCAGGCTTGATTTCATGTCATTCCATTCTTGTTCGATTTCATCTTCTTTATTATTTGTGTGTGTTTTTTCTTCCAGTTTCTTATTCATTACGTTTTCGAAGAGTTTTTGGGTTTCCTTATTTTTTAATTTAGATATATCCCAGTTTTTTCGCGACCGCCCGTTTTTTATTAGTTTTTTAAATTTTAGTTGGCATTTCATCGCAATTAGATTGTGATCACTAGCTATATCAGCCCCAGGATAACTTTTGCAGTCCTTTAATTGATTTCTGAATCTTTGTCTGACTAATATGTAATCTATTTGAAATCTCCCCTTGTCTAACGGCATTTTCCACGTGTAGATCCTTCTTGGATGGTGTTGGAAGAGTGTGTTTGCTACTACTAGACTGTGCTTACTGCAAAATTCAATTAATCTTTCGCCCCTTTCATTCCTATTTCCTAGACCGTGTTCGCCCACCACTTTTCCTTCTTTGCCTTTTCCTACTCTTGCATTCCAATCCCCCATAATTATTAAATTTTCATCCCCTTTAACGCGCTTCATCAGGTTTTCAATTTGTTCGTACATTTCTTCTATATCTTGGTCCTCATATGATGTAGTAGGCATGTATACCTGGATTATCACAGTATCTTTCGGTTTCGAATCCACTGTAATCATAACAATCCTTTCGCTTACCTGTAGATAATTCTTTACCCTTTGCCCTATTTTTTTATTCATAATAATGCCCACTCCTGCCCTCCCATTCTGCCCCCCCGTGTGAATGATTCTATGGCTGTTTTCGAACCAAAAATCTCCCTCTTCTGGATATCTCATTTCACTAATCCCAATAATGTCCAATTTGTGTCTATCCATTTCCCGCTTTAAATTCACTAGTTTATCGTCTCCCCTTAGCGTCTTAACATTCCACGCTCCGACTCGTAGAAAGTCATTATTTATTTTTCCCTTTATGATGGTCTCTCCTCGGGTAGCCCCTTCCCGGAGATCCGAACGAGGGGCTAGTTTACCTCCGGAATTCTTTACTCGAAGAGAAATCGTCATGTTGCATATTCTCGGGATTTGTAATGTGGTGGTTTCCCGTTGCCTTCCACATGTTGAAGAGAAGAAAAATGAAAAAGGAAATCAACTCCTAGCCCTCGAAAACCTAATAGCGTCGGAGTCGGTAAAAAAAAAAAACAAGAGTTGGCCAAGGGAGGCCGTATAGGAGAGAGAAAAGAGAAGCCTGACACAAGTAAGTGGAAGCAATGTCAGACTTAGCTCGGATAACCCCGTGGTCGCAATCCACGTACTCATCAGAAATGGGACAGAGGCAGAGAAAAAGAACAAATATGAGGAACTCGCCTGGCAAATTAAAGAGATCTGGAAACTGGATAGGGTCTCCATCTACCCATTAGTGATATCCGTTGAGGGGGTTGTCTCTAACAACTTTAATAAGAACATTGAGAAACTTGGGCTGCCAAACACCATCTTGAAGCATGCACAGAAGGCAACTATATTACAAACCTGCCATATCGTGCGCAAGTTTCTCAATAATTGAAGATTATCCGGAGGATCATGTGGGCCAGAGTGAATTCTCTTTCCACATCGACCGAGCCTAATCCCAAATAAGATCTGAAGGGATAGGTGAAATTTTTCCAGCACAAGCTGAGAAAGTGCATTAACTCGGATAATAATATTATAAAAATAAATAATATAACGATTTGTTTTGAATTCTTTTGATTTGAAACTCTAACCTATAAAATGTTTTTCTAATGTAAATAAACACAGGGTTATCCCCAGGATAAAGGTGAACCCATCAAGTTCGGAGAGTTAAAGATAGAGGGGTTAAGTCTGCGATCACCCTATGTTTTTTTATATAAAACATATTTCGAGAGCTAACCCCAGGGTCTTCCCTAGCATAGGGTCATCTTAGTTTTATGAAACTGGCCCTTAGTGTCTCTACAATGTCTGGTCTGTAAGAGTATTGTAGCTCGTAAACTGATAAAGATACAAATTAAAAATTTAAAAATTATAAGAATTCATTTTATAAAATGGTAGTTTTTGAGGGGAGAAGGCAGATCGAATTTTATATATAAAATAAATAAATCTCTGGCTCGACAACCCTTCATGGGTCTTGGCCTACTGAATTGGTTGCTGTCCTAATTGGAAACAGTACCGAGGGTCAAGTGGTTAGCTCAACGCACATCTACAACCTTCGTTTCAGTTTTCTTAACCGAGATTCGCTACTTCTCAATCAAGCAGCTACTCATTTATCCTCACGAGGCTGAGTGAACCCCGTTCCAGACCCTATACTTACAGAAAAATTTCTGAGCATAGCCGGGAATCGAACCCGGGACCTCCGGGTTGCCAGTCAGTTACTCTGACCATTAGACCACGGAGGCGGCGAATTTATATATGGGGTAGAAAATCAAAAATATTTGTTTTATCTTAGAGTGTGAGGTGCCCATGGAAAGTTCTCTTTTTAGTCCAGGCAAATTAGACTTCTACTGGCCAATAAATATGCATAAGGTGGAAATAATTTGAATCGACTTTAGAAAATATGATTTTATGACGGTTGCTGGCTGGTGCTAAATTTTTGAGGGACTAAAAAGTAAAAATCACCAAAATTTTGGACTTTTGCTTATAACTCGAAAACCATAGGTCCTACAGAAAATTTTACTTTTACTAAAATGAAAGAGCATAAATTTCCACGTTGAATAACGTTAATTTAAAATTTAAAATTCGTTTAGGTACAATCGCTCGTCAAAGATAGGTAATTTTTACCAACTTGGCGGAAAAATAAATTATCCTGATTAGGTGGTCATAAGAAACCACTCGGTGCTGACAGTACGTTATTCGACGCGAAATTTTATGCCCTTTCAATTTTGTAAGAGTGAAATTGTCTGTAGGAGGCATGGTTTTCGAGTTATAAGCGAAAATCTGAAAAATGTTCAAAATTTTCGAGGTTTTGACTTTTTAGACCCTTAAAAATTTAGCACCAGCCAGAGACCGTCACAAACTCATATAACACTTATTTGGGATGGCTAACGTCAATTAAAATTATTTCCAGCTTGTGCATATTTACTGGCCACCGCGACCTTTTTCGGTCTAATTTGACTGCTCTATTTAAGTAAATTAGTTTTAATTTATTTCAGTCCGGGTGGGCTTCATAATGACCGTTGTCAGGTGATTTTTTTACAAAGGCTTAGCTTAAAATTATGAAAAAATCCAGGAATTCAGTCATTCTTTCCTTAAAACAACGACAAATAAGAAACAATTTGATACCTGAAATATTTTAGGATTTATAAGGTATAGAACTCTCGCTAAGCAATCCGACTCGCTCTTATTTTTTATAATGATAATATTACAAGAAGAAGTTGCACCAAAAACAGCCTCTGTAGTCCGCGATAAAATAAAAAACATAAACAAAACACAAAATAAATTAATTCGCTCGTCAAAGATAGGTAATTTTTACCAACTTGGCGGAAAAATAAATTATCCTGATTAGGTGGTCATAAGAAAACACTCGGTGCTGACAGTACGTTATTCGACGCGAAATTTTATGCCCTTTCAATTTTGTAAGAGTGAAATTGTCTGTAGGAGGCACGGTTTTCGAGTTATAAGCGAAAATCTGAAAAATGTTCAAAATTTTCGAGGTTTTGACTTTTTAGACCCTCAAAAATTTAGCACCAGCCAGAGACCGTCACAAACTCATATAACACTTATTTGGGATGCCTAACGTCGATTAAAATTATTTCCAGCTCGGTCCGGGAGAGCCCCAAAATGAACGTTTTCTGGTGATTTTTGTACCTGCCGACGTTTGGAAAAGGCTTAGATTAAAATTATGAAAAAAGTCCAGGAATTCACTCATTAATTCTTTTCTTAAAACAACGACAAATAAGAACGAATTTGATACCTGAAATATTTTGGGAGTTATAAGGTATAGAACTCTCAGTATGCGATCCTACTCGCACTTATTTTTACTTTACCATACAGAGTATGGTCAAGTATTGTAATCGTGCATGAAAAAAGTGGGTTTTTTCCTTCTTTTTTTTCAAAATATCTCAAAAACGGCTGAAACTATTTTGATAAAAAATGAGGGAAACCATGGTATTTCGCTCTACAAAAAAGTCCAAATAAGTGAACATGGAAAAAATTATATTTTTTGAGATAATAATTGTTTTGTCAAAATGTCTGTTAGTTAGTTAGTTAGTCTGTGTGTTACCAAATTTGTGTACGAGCTAGCTCAAAAACTAGTGTGAATATCGACAAATTTCACGCGTAGTTTTGGTCCATAGAGATTAAGAGCTGATTAGATTTTGGCGCATATCGACTCAAAAATTAAGGGGTCGAGGTGGGGGGTTAATAATTAAAAATCTAGGTCGTTTGAGCAAACTCAACCAAATTTTGTATACATAATCAGTGGACCCCAGAAGTCTAAAAATGCAAAAACTAACCGCCTAAAAAGGGGGGGGGTGGTTAAAAAATGAAAATCTTGGCCATTTTAGGGGCCAGGTTGTATGGTAAAGTCAAGTGGATGGCCACATCAGAACACGTCAGCTTATTTCATAATGATATGATACAAGAAGAAGTTGCACCAAAAAGGTACATACAACCTCTGTAGTCCGCGATAAAATAAAGAACATAAACAAAACACCAAAAATAAATAAATACTAACATGATTTTATATCTAAAAATCAAAATATGATCCTAACCAGAAATTATGCAAATTCATTCTTTTTGAAATGTTTGGTAGTAGTAATAAAACCGACCTATAGAGTAGAAACTTACCATTGGTGGTCCATAATCGGGATGTCGACAGGTGGTCCCTGACATATATATGAATCTGGAGAACTAATAAATATTTCTCCAATGGATTAAGTCATCCTAACGGGAATAATGTTTAAACAAATGATTTATAATAATTATTACATATTGAAACATAACAGAACGTTACAGACAGGTCTATAAGAAAATAATTTTCAAACTAAGATTTCCCTTTTTGGGGCTCCCTCATTTGTTCATTTTAAATCGAAATAAATTTTAAATTAATTATTTTTTAAATTCAAAGGATTTTTTAGTCACAAACTAATAAAAGACAAAAATTTCAATTAATTATTATTATTTATTTTATTGATTCACCAAACAGTATTGGTCACCACTGGTACAGTAATACTAAAAATTGGAAAAATGAAACATTTCGTACATTTTTTTTAAACAATTACGTAATACAAAAAATATAGAAATTTGAATTTATACATACAATTACGTTCAAGATCTGAAATTGTCACTTTGTATATACACTACGGTGCAAAAAATCGAACCACCAATAAAAACTTTATTAAATAGTAAATCATTTTTAATTTTTTTACAAGGGACCATACATTATTGAAATTATTGCTTATTTCAAGTGTACTTGGCACTTCTCGTTGATTTAGCCCTTGATTATTTAGGCACACAATTTGAACTGGTTGAACTTCAGAAATATCCATTTTGTATATTTTATCTTTCTATCAATGATGCTTAATTCAAAATTATTTATTTTATTGATATTTCAAATGGAATTTGATCTTTTATTAAAATTATATTTAAATGTAAAGTGATATTTAGAAAATATGATAATTTGTAATTGTATCTTTTAATTTAATTTCACTTATTTTTTTTATAAAATTCAAAAATTATCAACAATATTTATTGAATTTGTTAGTTTAAGGAGTTAATAGAACAAATTATTTGAATATTTGGAGCAAAAAAATCGATCCACCAATAGAAACGTGATTAAATAGAAAATTATTTTTAAAATTTTTACATAAAAGCATATAATTTGTTCTATTTACTCTTAAACTAACATGTTCAATAAATATTGTTAAAAATTATTGAATTTTATAAAAAAATAAAAATAAAATTCAATTCAAAAATACAATTACAAATTATTATATATTACTTTCTCAATATCACTTTAATTTTAAATAAAGTTTTAATAAAAGATCAAATTCCATTTGAAATATCAATAAAATAAATAATTTTGAATTATGGTAAGCAAGCATCATTGATAGAAAGATAAAATATACAAAATGGATATTTCTGAAGTTCAAGCAGACCACGGTAATTTACTTATTTATTTTTTATATATATTTCAAAAATTATTGTACAACAAAATTTACTGAATATGTTAGTTTAAGAGTTAATAGAAGAAATTTTATGGTTATTTGTGAAAATTTTAAAAATAATTTGCTATTTAAAAAAGTTTTTATTAGTGGCTCGATTTTTGTGTAGTAGGTATTGTTTAGAAATGGTAATTTTTTTACTTGGCCTCCAAATACTGGCTATAGCGAGAGTTCTGGTCACTTGTAATCACCAGGTGAATTCTATTTTTTTATTTGCTTTTAATTTACGATGTGGTGTGAATATGGAAAAATCCTATGGATGATCTGATGTAGCCACCATACCAATAGCACCTTTTTTAATGTAAAACAGAATCTTAAATTTATTCAGATTTTTTATTACAATCCATCTCAAATACTTCTTGTTTGTCTTTAAAATGTTTAATAATATAATCTATTCCCAACTAACATTAGGTATAAAGAAATTGGCTTTCTATTAGGATATGTAAATGACATTTTGTAAATTTTATTGATACTCTCTTCAAACAATATGACTTTTATATCATTTTCCTGATAATTTATATTTTATGTTAATATTAACGATTTCAAACAAGGTATTATATTATCATATATGGGAATTAATTATATATACATTATAAATTTCGTTTTTATAGCTTTAATTTCAATCCCTTATGGCTTGCTGACCTCAATTTCAAATTTGAATATTCAATTAATGAGAAATTTTTTATTAATTTATCTATTTGTTAAAAATTTAATTTATTTAGATCGTTTTATTTATTTATTTTTATTAATTTTCATTCAAATATTCAGTTTAATTAATTAGGGCTATAATTTCCTATAAGTGAACTAAATAAAAGTAGGAAAATCACTCAACAACAACTGACTCCAGTCCCTACAATTCCAAATCAAATAGTGTCAATTGTTTTTTAGATATTTCGAAAAAAAGTGGCAAAAAAAAACAATTATTTCATGCACGATTACAATACTTTACCATATCCTGTATCATTGTCGTAGTTGGGGAATTTTCTTGGGGGAGGGGGGCAGCCGCAGTGGCGGCGCCAAGGTTGAGCGAGGTGTGGCGACCGCCCACCCAAATTTTTGTTGGAAAATTTGCAATTTTTTTTTGCAAAAAATCGCAGTTTTCCTTCATAAAATGAAAATCACTCATCCTAGAAACTTGATTTCTATCTCATTCTGTAGGAAATCTTAATGACTTGAACGTTTATTTGGACCACTTTTTTGTTAAAACTCTTAGATTTATAGATATTCGGCATTTTCCATGACGCATGTGGATTCGGATCATATCCTGTCCGGAAAATGTAGAATATCTATAAATCTAAGAGTTTTAACAAAAAATTGATCCAAGCAAACGTTCAAGTCACTAAAATTCTCTAGAGAATGAGATAGAAATCAAGTTTCTAGGATGAGTGGTTTTAATTTTATGAAGGAAAAACTGAAATTTTTAAAAAAATTGCATTTTTTTCAAAATTTCAACCTCATTGCGACATGAGTTATCATTAGTCCAATATGAAACTTTGTTTAAATTGTAGCAAATTTAATCTATTATTAAAATGTATAGAGACTTATTTGTTGAAAACGTGCTCCTTCATGGTCAAAATGGGGGAAAAAAAATCGAAAAAGTGATTAGGGATAAATATTCAAAAGTGATCCCGGGGGCATTTTTTTGGATCCCCATTAAAAATCGAACTACTGGACCAATTTTGCATTTCTATTTTTTACTCAACGGGAAAATTTGTCCTCTTTAATTTACTATAGAACGGTTATTTATAAAAGATGAACTGTTTTCGAGTTATAAGCGAAAAACTAGAAAAAGTCCGAAAATTTCGAGGTTTTTCGGCCGCCAAAAGTTGTCCCCCAGACTTTCGAGGTCGCAAATTTAGATTTGGCATACCCACATCATACCAAACGACCCTAAAAAAATCTTTTCCCCCAATTAATATAAGCTGAAACCCCACTATTTACTGCCCTATATGGGAAGATAGTTTTTTTGAGATCTACATTTTTCAATCTATATTGATTTTTTAAGAATAAATTTAATCTCATAGCATAAATAGTTATTGAGATATTGACTTGATTTTCTAGGGGGAGGCAGTGTCCCCTTGCCCCCCCACACACTTAACTACGCGCATGCCTGTATGGTAAAAGTAAAAAAAAGGAAGTATACATCGGTCTGAAATATTTGAATTTATAAAATCCGAAATTGGATTTTAAATTGCTTAACAAGTTAATTTTTAACAAATGTCCTTGTATTTTGAATTTAACATTTCTATTAGGTGTCTGTCTGTCTGTCCCATCTGGCAAATTAACCTAGGAAACGATTTATATTTTAAATAAAAAAAAACAATAATAATAATAATAATAATAAATATTAATACAATCGTTTATAAATTATATAAAACAGATGTCAAAAAATTAAATAATATTTGTCTGAATGCAATTATTTAAAAATTATATGAAATTTACACAGATTAAAAAAAAACCCGGTAATTTATTAAATAGATAAAATTGATAAAGAAGAAAAGAGATAAAAAAAAACAACTGAAATGGAAATGATAATAATGATTATATTAGTATAAGAGATAGTTGGAATTTTTCGAATTCCTGTTTTTTTTTTTCTTTCTAAAATATACTAATTTAAAAGTTAAATATATTTAATATTTGAAAAGAGAGAGGGAATGATAGATTTATATTAATAAAAAAAATGTTCGACCTCAATTGGACAAATTGGCCGATTAAAAATTAGGGTTGAAAAAAGAATGTATGGGTGAAGAAGAAAGACTCTGAAATAATGGGAAAAGGGATAAAAGGTACAAATAAGTTTAATTTATAGAAATATATTAAAATAGTTTTGCTAATAAAATTATAAGGGAAAATAAGAATTTTAGAACAAAAGTTTTAGGATTCTATATCTCTATGTTCACCGACCTCCAGGTTAAACGGCTTAACCAATTGATTTGAAATTTGAAACACAGATTCCTGAGGGGCCAAAAAACCGGCTTGATTCATAAAAAGTGAACTTTTAGTTCCATCAGGAACTTGAGCACTTTTTTTGCTATTCTTATTCAAGTTCTGATAAGACCCATTATAGGGCAGTAAATAGGGAGGGGTTCAGCTTATATTAATTCGGGGAAATATTTTTTTAGGGTCGTTTGGTATGGTGTGGGTATGCCAAATCTAAGTTTGCGACCTCGAAATTTTCGGACTTTTTCCAGTTTTTCGCTTATAACTCGAAAAAATTCATATTTTATAAATAACCCTTCTATAGTAAATTAAAAGGACAAATTTTCCAGCTGATTAAAAAAATAAATGCAAAATTGGTCTAGTAGTTCGATTTTTAATGGGGATCAAAAAAAAAGCACCCGAGATCACTTTTGAATATCCCTAAAACTCGCACATTTTTCGATTTTTTTCCCATTTTGACCATGAAGGAGCTTGTTTTCTTCAAAGAAGACGCTATACATTTTAAAACTAGATTAAATTTTCTACAATTTAAATAAAGTTTCATATTAATTGGATAATAGTAACCCGTGTCGCAATGAGGTTGAAATTTTGAAAAAATGCAATTTTTTGCAACAAATCTCAGTTTTTCCTTCATAAAATGAAAATCACTCATCTTAGAAACTTGAGTTCTGTCTCATTCTCTAAGAAATTTTTGTTGACTTTAACGTTTACTTGGACCACTTTTTTGTTAAAACTCTTTGATTTATTTTCCGGACAGGATATGATCCGAATCTTCAAAAGCGTCATGGAAAATGCTGGATATCTATAAATTTAAGAGTTTTATCAAAAAATTGGTTCAAGTAAACGTTCAAGTCAATAAGATTTCCTACAGAATGAGAAAGGAATCAATTTCTAGGATCAGTAATTTTTATTTTATGAAGGAAATACTGCGATTTAAATTTAATCATTTGAAAACCCACAAACAGTTTAATATAATACAATTTATAAAATATATCCTCAATAGTGCCATTATAAAGTCTTTTTTAGGTTAGATAAACCTAGATCACTCTGAATCTGGGGTAAATATGAACAGATCGTTTAAAATATTTATCATAATTTGAATATCAGCGCAATCTCTTGTATGGAGTCAAATTTTATGCGGTTTGCATTGTCAGTGCCAAAGAGTTCTTAGTACTGTTTTGACCTTTCAAAAGTGAAGAGCTAATAGGATTTTTGCACTACGAGTTGCCGAATGTGCATTAAGTTTATTATGACAATTTAAAAAGTTTATAACTTAGTTCATGTTTAAGATATTAAACCATTCAAAAAATGAAATTTTAGTTTTTTTAATAGATTTTTACACTTACCTCAATTTTGCGTACAATTAGAATAATTGGATTCAATAGAAGCCGAGTTCTCACTTGCCCCATATTCTGAAGAAAGTGTGAACAACAGACATCGTTTTAAAAAAAATATAAACTCATTACACGTTGTTGTTGTTAAAAACCTTTTAGGAATACTTTTGTCGCATTCTACTAAAATAACAAATAATTTAAAATAATACTTTAAAAAATATGATAATTTAATTATAAATATATTAAATAATCTTGCAGATAAAATTACAAGGTAAAATAAGAATTTTCGAACAAAAGTTTTTTGGATTCTATATCTCTATGTTCACCGACCTCCAATTGAAACGGGCTAACCGATTGATTTGAAATTTGAAACATAGACTCCTGAGGGGTCAAGTAACCGGTGTGATTCATAAAAAGTGAAATTTTAATCCCAGAAGGAACTTTATTATTATTGTTTTTTTTTTGCTATTCTTATTCCAAGTTCTAATAAGAAAACTCTAATTGACAAATTTAAATTTAATCTTTTTAAAACCCGCAAACAGTTGAATATATTAATATTTATATAATATATCCGCTATAGTGCCATTACAAAGTCCATTTTTTGGTATTCAAGTTTCCAAATAGTTTGCCTCCTGAAATGCCTGCATATTTACTAACTTTTAAAAATTGAGTGTATTCTCATGCTTTTGAGAAATTTGAATACCAAAAAAAAGACTGTAATCGCACTATTGAGGATTAATTTTATAACTTATATTATATTAAACCTGTGTTTTTCAACGTGGGGGTCACGAATCCTCTATAAGTGGGTCGTGAATCCTCAGTAAAAATAAAAAAATAAATAAAGTTTAAAAATATATTTTTATTAAGATAATGTTAATTAAAGGACATTTGTAGGTTAACACAAATTATTAATCTAGTATTGTCGTATCGTTTTTCCATGAAGGCGTTTGGCTATGTAATCGATGTAAAAATATGTCTGTTTATAGGTACTTTTAATTGTGTATTTAGCCAATACCTAATTATAAAAATTAATAAAAATGTTGTACGGACTTGATATTTGTAACATAATAAAATACAGGTTACAAACAGCGCGAGGGGGGGGGGGGGGAAGTCGCGAAAAAAAATTTCATACTAAGGGGGTCGCGTCATGAAAAAGGTTTAAAAATACTGTATTAAACTGTTTGTGGGTTTCAAAGAGATTAAATTTAAATTTGTAAGAGTTTTCTTATTAGAAATTGGAATAAGAATAGCAAAAAAAGAAAAATGTTAAACATCTTCATGGAACTAAAAGTTTACTTTTATGAATCCTACCGGTTACTTGACCACTCAGAAGTCTATGTCTACAAATTTCAAATCAATCGGTTAAGTCGTTTAATCTGGAGGTCGGTGAACATAGAGATATTGAATCTACGAAAATGGCCGTAACAGGGATATTTAATCGAATATTATATTGATATGTGTCCTGCGGGCAAGTGCTAAATCTTATCTTTAATAACATTATAAATTAACGACTTTTCTTTGAACATATTTCATTGTGTGAGACATTAATGTAATATTTCGCCTTCTCTTCTTCCAAAAATTTTTCAGGCAACACAAATTTCCATTACAGATTTCACTTAGGTATTTTAAATACCTAAATTTTATTAAAAATTAACCTGAAAAATTGTCCAAAATCCAGTCTATAATTCCCTTGTTAGCGGATACTCTCTACTTTTCAATTGTGGGTGAGCAATCTTATCTTATCTATATATATAAAATCCTTTGTGTGTATGTACGCGATCGACCCACGCCTAAACCACTGAACGTATCGAAACCATATTCACACCATATATTTGCTTAGTGCTCGCGATGGTTTATCTAAATTTTGAGCCAAATCGGTTTGATTTTATTTTTTATTTTTTTATTTAATTGATTGACAGATAATATCTATAGAAATAGAGCTTCTAAAATGGCCAAGCAAACAATACATTATCCCTGCCCTGAAAGGTCAGGTCTTAAACAATGAAACCCCTCTTAACAAAAGAAAGGGGAATACAGGTAGTCAGGTCAAAATTTCAGAAACTTTTTTTTTTTAAGATAATAAAATCTATTTTGAATACAGACATAATTTGTTAATTTAATTTTATATATATATATATATATATATATATATATATATATATATATATAATCCTTAGTATGTATGTGCGTGATCGACCCATGCCTAAACCACTGAACGTATCGAAACCATATTCACACCATATGTTTGTTTAGTGCTCCAGATGGTTTATCTAAATTTTGGGCCAAATCGGTTTGATTTGATTTCACACGATTTTACATAATTAAATTAATTATTCTCAGGTAGAATGCCAATTGGGGTTTTAAAAAGGTTTATCTTTTCTTTTGTACCCAGGCAGACAATGGGTGTGGGTTAATTCATTGTTCTCAAAGGCCTTGAAGAAGTATTATGATTATATTATAGATATATTTTGTTTTCCCTAAACTTTAGAATTAAACTGTTTCACAGAAATACACCATTCTCTCTTAAGTAAAAGAAAAATTTATATTTTTAAATGTGATTATTTTATTGTTATTAGTTGGCTAACCTGAGCCTGTCGGAAAGAAACATTCCAAATCTTAATCAATGTTTCTTATTATAAATACATTTCCCAGTATCTCAGTGCATTACATACAACGAATCATGGTGCATGCCTAGCATTACGATTGTTAGAAAGATTCGATTGGGATGCAACTCCTGCGATGCTGCTCTCGGTTCCATCGCCACATCAAATACGATGTTTGTTTCCATTTTATTGACAACGTGTTTTCCAACTAACCACCTGATTAGCAGGAAAATGGAGGCTATAATGGTGACGATGTGTTACACATACGTAGAATTCGAGGAGATCGAATGTAAATTTCGCCAAATGCTACAGTGAATCTTTAGTGATTAAGTTGGAAAATTGCCATGAATCAGGCTCAGATCAACCACCTAATTAAGTTAGGGATCGCCATCAGTTCGTCGGCCGGTAAGTGCGTTTATTTAATCGCGATATGCATATCGTGAACAATCCGTTACAATGTTGATGGACTACAATGCATATGTTCAACCAGTCGAGACCAAGGTATTTTAGAACAAAAATTACTTTATGGTAAAATTACGCATGCGAGTCGCTGCTCAAGAAGATGGTTTCTTTTTTTTGGATGCACCAGGTGGAACAGGGAAGCATTTTTAATTTCGCTCATATTGGCACAAATGGCCATCATCTACGGAATTGCTGCCACTTTATTAGACGGAGCGAAAAACACGCTACATTTCGCACTAAAATTATTGTTAGGAACATTCAGACAAATGAAAATGCTGCATGTGGCTGTCAAAGAATTTTTGGAACTGTACATGAAATCAAAATTCATTCATGTATAGAAAAATATTAGAAAGAGGTAAATCATATGCTTCGTCGTTGAATTATTTAACCTATAATCTTCAAACTAACGTAAGAGAAAAAAAGAGAGAATGAAATGAAAAGAGAGAGGAATACTAGAAGTTTCACTTCCGTCGTGCGTAAGCTTGACACACTCAGAATTTTTATTTTGCTTTCGCAATGAGTTAGATTATTTTCTTGGAAAGCTGATTTTTAATTAATAAAATACGAGTACATTTTAATTAAAAATACAGTTACAGAACAAAACTATATTGCCAAACAAACTTTTGGCCGTCTCGAGACGCTGCCCGCCAGAGACCCTGCCCCGCCCGGAGGGCTGAAGTGCTAGATGGCGTGCCGGAGAGCACGCCTGACGCAGCTTATGCTTATTATATTCTTATTATATTAAATGAGCAATTCTTGTATAAATATTGAGTGAGTTTTTTATCTTGAGACAGTCTTATAACTCAAAAACAGTGCATTATATGAAAAAAAGTTTCAAATAAAAGTTTATTTATATCGAGGGGGAAACTAAACTACGCTATTGTTTGTCGACCTAGAACAAGCTTTCAAGGGTATTTCAAGGTCAACTTCTGTTTTTTAAATGGAAACCTATATATTTCTTTACGGATCCTTAATCTTCAAAAAAAACTGAACAACTTTCATAAGAACTATTTTTTTATCTGACATCAAATAAACAAAATATTAAATCAATTAGATCTCAAAAAATAATCTTAATAATTATTTTTAACAATTATTTAACTTAATTATCAAATAATAATGATTAAATAATTAATTATTAAATAAATAATTATTAAATCGAAAAGTCACAACAATGAAAATAAGTGTTTATAATGATATTAAAACTTCGTTATACTCAGATTTAAGAGATTATTTTCTACTTAATAGATCTTTTTAAAATTCTTGAGCTTAAAAAAGTTTATTTCTCGTGTCAATCCAGTAGATAGTTATATTGTATTTCCATAATAAAATGGAGCATTTTTTGTTGAAGACAGAATTGAAATGGTCTTAATTTATGGTGAATGTGGAAGAAGTGTTATGGGGCTGCCATTGAAATGACAAATGGATGCCGAGCGTTTTCCTGACAGGGATACACCCTCACGAGCTTCATTTTATCGTGTTGTAAATCTGTTAAAAAAACAGAAAGTGTAAAGGCTACAAAGAAACTGACAACAGGCCAAAATAACAAAATTGGAACTGGAATTCATCCAGAAGACTTGGGATACACTCTGGAATATCACAGACCAATGTCGAAAAATTATTAAAATATTAATTATTATTAAATTATTTATTTAATAATTAAATATTTGATCATTATTTGTTGATAATTAAGTTGAATAATTGTTAAAAATAATTATTAGAAATTTTTTTGAGATCTAATTGATTTAATCATTTGTTTATTTGATGTCGGATGAAAAAATAGTTCCTATGAAAGTTGTTCAGTTTTTTTTTGAAGATTAAGGATCCGTAAAGAAATATATAGGTTTCCATTTAAAAAACAGAAGTTGACCTTGAAATACCCTTGAAAGCTTGTTCTAGGTCGACAAACAATAGCGTAGTTTAGTTTCCCCTCGATATAAATAAACTTTTATTTGAAACTTTTTTTCATATATTGCACTGTTTTTGAGTTATAAGACTGTCTCAAGATAAAAGCTCCTGATATAACATAAATAGAATCATCATCATCATCATTGAGTATACAGTCCTAAGACTGGTTTGATGCAACAATCCGTCATCCACTCGACTCTGTCCCCTTGCCAGCTGTTTTTCTCTAGAATCCCCTGCTTAAATGCAGTAGCAATCCCACACCTCCCCTCAATTATTTGGTTGAAATATTCTAATCTGGGTCTTCCCCTTCTACACTTTTCTTTCCCACCTCCCCTCCGATGATCATCCCTAAGCAGTCCCCCATCGTCTCAGTGTGTGCCCCATCCATCTGACCTCTTCTCTTCTTCAGACTCTCTCCCACAAGGTTCTTTCTTTCTCCGATTCTTCCAGGGAACTTCTTCATTTGTAATTTTATCCATCCCATTTGATATTCATCATTTCTTCTGTAGCATCCACATTTCAGAAAGCCTCCAATCTACTTTCTCTCCGCTTCTCCAATTGTCCAGGTTCCACACCCGTACATGGCTATGCTCCATACATATGTCTTCAATAGCAACTTCCTGTTTGCTAAGCTGCAGTTGAGGAGGAGCATATGTCAGTTTCTGTTATGAATTAAACCCCATATTTTTGCATGGGCAATTCTTGATTTAATTTCGTTTTCGCTCCTCCCATCCCATGTTATTTTACTTCCTAGGTAGCGGAATTCCTTAACTCCTTCTAGGTTTTTCTTGGTTAATTTTGATGCATTCCTGTCTCGTTTGTTCTTTTTTTGTACATACTAGGACCTTGGTTTTATTCTTGTTTATTTTCATTTTGATTTCTTCTATTAGGATTTGGTTAATTCCATTCAAGGCGTCCTCTAATTCTTTTTTATTGCTTCCTAGAAGGGCAATGTCATCGGCAAATCTTAACATAGCGATCTTTTGACCTTGGATTTCTATACCTGTATCAATTTTGTCTTTGAATTCTTTAATCGCTTCTTCTATGTATAAGTTGAAAATCATGGGTGACAGCACACATCCTTGTCTTACACCTTTTTTTATTTTGGCTTCTCTTTGTTCATCACCAATATTTATAATTGCCGTCTGGTTTTGATATAGATTGTAGATTAGTCTTCTCTCTCTGAATTTTATTCCCGCCTGTTTTAATATTTTAAACATAATTTCCCAATTGACGTTATCGAATGCTTTTTCTAGGTCTATGAATCCGATGTAGACAGATTCTTCCCTGTAATATATCCCTGTAATAATAGAATTTGTTTCTCGAAAACGGCTCTAACAATTTGGATGAAATCCACGGGTTAGGGGGGTTTTTGGGTTGACTTTTCGATCTGTCACGGTCTCATCTTCGGCTAAGTTGTTTTTGATCCGTTTTTTGTTAATTGAAATAATTATTCACAGAATTGATTTGTTTGAATAATTGAAACATCGCTCGGTGTTCCAGGTACTAATTATTAATTACAGAGCGATCGAGAGTGGGTAGATTTGAGTCACCGGGACTTGATATTCTTTCGTTTATCGATAACGATTAATTTTTCATGCCGATAGTCATCATGATTTTATTTATTATTATTAATAATATTTTTAAGGGGCCCCGAGGTGATTTGATAAAGCTCCCATCACCATCATTTTATGCTATAAAAAAATGGTGGATCGAATAAAAAACTGCTTATAATTATTATTAAATCCAACCACCGTCCACCCACTCATTTTCGATGAATTAATTGGGACATCTTGGTAAATTCCTAGACTCGCTATTTTATAATAACACTATCATTTTCAAAATATAGAATTATAAAATGATCATGATTCGTTAAAATTATATATATGAAGACCTGAGTTTTTACATTCATTCAATATGGAATATGGCATCAACAATTTTAGTATCATCTCTTTTTAATAATGCAATATAAATAATTATCAGCTGCAATGCCCGCCTTTAGTGGGCTTCTTGCTCACTCGCTCAACATCACATAGATAGAGTCCAATTCTTGTGAACGACTCTCCTTTTGGAACATTACAGAATGTTCCCGAAGTTTCTAGAAGCTTCCAGAAAGTCTACGATAGATAGAGTATACATGGGGTGCAGCCATAAGTGGGCGAAACCGGACAAACCAAGTGAGTCCTTACTGCTTTATTATAAAGTATTGATTTTGTCCTGAGGATCGAACTAACATGCCCGGACAGTGACCAGAAAGTCTACGGTAGATAGAGTACACATGGAGCGGAGCCATAAGTGGGCGAAACTGGACAAACCAAGTGAGTCCTTACTGCTTTATTATAAAGTATTGATTTTATCCTGAGGATCGAACTAACATGCCCGGACAGTGTGTTAGTACCTGGGTTCAACTTCTATGGTAACGATCCCTCTGATAATGGAATATAAACATATTCTACTAATATCAAAGAATTTAACACCTTAAAAACTAAATTCTTTTTATATATAATTCGGTTATTACCGCGAGCTGATTTTCGAAAAAAATTCATTTTGTTTTCAAAATGAGATACTTATTTTTTGCTTTATTTAAATTAAACAATGGTCTATTCACCGAAAACTTTTTCGGGTTAGCATAATTTTTATTTTCGCTTTTGAATATATATATTGAAAAAGAAAAAAAATTTTATATCTTTTAATTTTTTAATTTTAATGTGAAGTAAGTGACCCAGTATCCTTAACTCATAGTAAATCCATATTAAATAAAATATTTATTTACTCTTATCTTTATTTATTTATTGTTTTATTTAATTGATTTTTCGTTAAATTGAAGGGTTGTTTTTGTCACAAATATAATAAAACAATAATTTCAATAACTATTTGAATTATTTAATTGATAATTATACAGTTTTGATCAACACTGGTCGACCATCTTGAGTAGTTCAAAATTGAAATGAAACATTTTATTTACATTTTTTCTGTGTTATATAATTCTCTATAAAAAGAAAAAAATGTAAATAAAATGTTTCATTTCAATTTTAGAACTACTCAGGATGGTCGACCAGTGGTGACCGAAACTGTATAGTTATCAATTAAATAATTCAAATAGTTATTGAAATTATTGTTTTATTATATTTGTGACAAAACCAACCCTTCAATTTAACGAAAAATTTGAATCAAGTCACTTTTAAGTTCTGGAAGAATTTTAATAAATTAATTGATTATTTATTTATTTATTCTTCCCAGTGTATTTATTTATTTATTTTATTCCCTTTTTAATTTTTATTATTATTATTATAAAAGTAAAGCTTTACATCTTATTTTGAAAAGAGTTGGAATGTTTTTCAAAAATGAGCTCGGGTTCAACAAATCAATTATAAACGAGAAAGAATTTAATTTATAGGACAGATTCTATGATTTCTATTGAATATAAATAAAAATAAATATAAATTAAATTCTTTCTCGATTATTATTATTATTTTATTCTTGGTCGCAGCATACTAAGGTTTCACACCGTTCTGCTGTGGCTACACCCTGAGCCACTCAACCGGATCCTGAGTGGGAGGATCGGAGTGCTATAAGGGGAGATGTGGTGGCCCTATTATTATATTATTATTAAATAAAAATTCAAATTTTAATCAAATTAATTACAAAAATAAAATCTTCAACAGCTTCATTACTAGTAAAACATTGTATTTATTTTCATTTGTGACTTAAAAACACTTGAAATTTCAAGAATATTAACTTCATAGTTAGTTAAATTTTGAAAGAATAAATTGATATTTCATTGCACCGTATAATCGTATTAGATTAAAGAATACCTGTGTGTTAGAAGGTTTATAACTCTTTTAAAACCATCGATAGACGATTAAATGGGAAAATTCTGTTAAAGTATGTAATGTATGTATTAATAATAGTGGCTGGCTGGCCTGGGTCTTAAAGACATGCACATTCCAAACTCGATAATTTTCTGTTCATTTTTCAATCCTCCTATCCCATGTGAAATTCTAATTCTTTTTGATCAGTCATTAAGAGTTGAAGAAGAAGGAATAAGATAAAAACGTGGGATCCGGATCCGAATCGAGCGAGAGGGTCCGCTGTAAACATGATTTACACGACTGGCCGGCCCCCTTGGACCCTTCCCGCCCCCGGTGCACAATTATTTGTTTTACTATCCGGGTCGGTTGAGAAGTAATTAGCTAATTGCTCTTGGCGCGCCGCTAATTGGAGGGCCCCTTTTTTTGAAAAAGAGGGACGACGACGTCGGCCCTTTTTGGCGCCTCCTAATTTGACAATAATTGTCAGTAGGAAAGATTTCGGTGGGTTTTATGAAATAAACAAAAAAACAAGGGGGCGGGGAGGATATATCTGCAAATTTGTAGGTGACTCGGACCTAAAAGATGAAGAGGACTCCATCAGAACAAAAACATCTGTCGTGACTCGAACTACGCAATATGTGAATTTATCATACATGCCCCCTCTCTTATATTAATATAATTTTATCTACTCTTATTAAACGAGCAAAAATTGTTTATATATTTATAACTTAGTTCTATTTTGAAAACGGCTCTACTGATTTTGATGAAACAAATTCTATTAACAAGTTTTAAGGATGAGAAAGCGATCTGGCTAGGTCTGGACCTCGACAAATTTAATCTTAATTGATCTTTTCTTAATTAAAGTAATTATTGATAGATGAAAATCTCAATAAAAAAGTTTGTTTACATTTTTTTTCAATTATCTTTTTATTTTTAATTGGTTTTTTTAATTTTAAAACCCACTAATAGGTTATAGCAAATATTAATATATTATATTAAAATTAGGAATTTTTTGTTTGAGGGAGACCAATCGACTTGATTGGGGAATAATTGAATTGAAATAATTATCGGAAAAGAGGTTTTTTTATCTAATTAGATTTTTCCTCTTATTAAAAACAAGGACTAAAGATGAATAAGGACACTCGATGGTGGAGAAGTAATCTCCGGAATCGAAGTAAAAATACAATGTATACATTAATTAATGTAAAATAATTGGTTTAATAAAATTTATAAAAAAAAATTGTTTGTTTCCAATTAACAGGTGTCTAAATCATAACAAAACAGGTGTGTTTACAAATAAAGTGGTTGAAGTGGCTTTTTTTATATAACTTGAAAACAAATCTTATTTAATTTTATGTTTTTATTTCAGATCTTATACGATTATTTTTTTATTATTATTTTCCTATTTATTTTTTTATAATGTTTATCAATATGAACGAATGGGGGCAAATTGGTGTACGAGTAAACAAATATACACATAATATTTAGACCATTAGAAAGCTAGAAATTCAAAAACTGGGTGCGGGGTGGGGTGGAATTGAGAGGTTCAGGAGGTGGGGTGCAGTTGTGGGGATCCCGGGGTGGGGGCGTGGTGTGTGGTTTCAGGAGGGGGGGGGGGGCAGGGGTTACGGTGGATTGCTCGATGGCTCCAGGTACTTCTAATTTATACAACGAATAATTATAAATCGAAATGTTCTATTTGAGAAAAATTTAATTTTTTTGTATCTTAATAATATCGTTGTGTTTATCTGTGTGAAGACGTCCAAATTTTAAAATTTTAATAGTAACATAATATATATAATAGGTCATATAAAAGGTCTCCGCGGTTTATTGGTAAATTTTAGAACAAAAAATTTCTTTTTTACTTATGGAAAGTGGTGTAGGTTTTAGGTGAAACATGATGTTAATTAATAGAGTAAAGGGTGTGTAGTTTCACAGTGAATGAAATAAAACTCAAAAGAGGTTTATACAAACTCAATATATTTCGGATTATTAGTCCATCATCAGGAGTTTACAGGTTAAAACAGTTTTAAGTTGTAAACTCCTGATGATGGACTAATAATCCGAAATATATTGAGTTTGTATAAACCTCTTTGAGTTTTATTTCATTCACTGTGAAACTACACACCCTTTACTCTATTAATTAAAAATTTCTTTATTGAAAATCAATTTTAATCAAGTACCTACATATTGACCATTAATATCAATGACCTTTTGATATTTTTTGGGTAGCTTCATAATTCCATCAGTGTAGAACTTCTGTGATTTATCGTCGAAAAACTTGGCCAAGTTATTTTCAGTGGCGTCATCAAAGATGTGTGTGGCCGTGCACACATCTTTGATGACTCGGAACAAATTGACAGAACTTGGTTAGGAAGTTTTGATGCATCCACCGTATAGCCGGACATTGCACCGTCTGACTACCATTTGTTTCGGTCTCTGCAAATCTCTCTTGATGGTAAAATATTGGCCGACCGAAGCGCCGCTGAAAATCACTTAGCCAAGTTTTTCGACGATAAATTACAGAAGTTCTACACTGATGGAATTATGAATCTACCCAAAAAATAGCAAAAGGTCATAGTCCGCCATTGTCGGCCTCCGTGGTCTAGTGGTCAGAGTAACTGACTGGCAATCCGGAGGACTCGGGTTCGATTCCCGGCTATACCCAGACATTTTTTCTGTAAGTATAGGGTCTGGTAATAAAAATTAAGTGGGAGATAAATTTAACCGAATTCATCGCGCGGAGAATTTACCACTGCTCGAAGCCTCTAGTAAATTGGATATTGAATTGTATCTAAGTTTCTGAGATTGGCTAGTGATCCCGGCTTCTTTTCCTTCTACTCTGTTCTTTTCACGATGGAGGGGCCAGCCCATACAGGCCTTTAGGGGATCCACCTTCTGGTGTATCTCCTTCTCACATCAATATCATTAAAAAAAAAAAAGATAATAATGGTCAATATGTACTTGATTTTTTTTTTTTTTTTTTTTTGGCTTTTCGGCCTTTCTAGCCATAAGCCTAATTACGATACTAGTTATATATTTTTAAAATTTGTCTCTACCCCCGGGAGTCAGATTTTAGCTGGATGCCTCGAGTCGGATTCGAACCCGGGTCCCCTGGTTAGCTCGCTGTCACGTGTACTTGATTACAATTGATTTTCAATAAAGAAATTGTTTGTTCTAAAATTTACCAAAAAACCGGGGAAGCTTTTTACATGACCTTTTATATACATATGTTTTTAACTCTAAATTCAGGCTTTTCCATATCAAATTCAGAATTTTAAAAATCAAAATCAGACTTTTTCAAATAAGATTTAGAATTTCTATATATAAAACCATGCATATTTTACCAATTAAATTATATTGAAGGAGACAATAAAAGAGTGTGTCTTTTGCTGGAATTATAAATTTTATTTATTTATAACGAGACTATAGTTTAAAGTTATTAATCTTATTGATGTTTTTCTTGTGTTATGTTAGTATGTAAGATTTGAATGTTATATTTTGTTATATTGGTACATATGATTTAGATGTTAAAAATTGTGATCACTTGTTCAATTATTATTAGTTTTAACTTGTAAACTCCTGATGATGGACTAATAATCCGAAATATATTGAGTTTGGATAAACCTCTTTGAGTTTCATTCACCGTGAAACTACACACCCTTTACTATATTAATCAAGATAAATGTGTAAATATTGGATAGAAACATACACTCTCTTTTAAAATTGATAGCCTTATCACCTGCTATTTTTATATATAGCATTTCGGCTTTTTTTTAGCCTAATTGACTGAAGATGGCCAAATAAAATTCAGGCCGAAAAGTCTTATTAAAGGTGTTTTATTGAACCCACTGATTCCATCTTTGGCTGATACCTCCTCCTTCATCTAGTACAGTTTAGAGTCTTTTGTCAATCCTCTTAGGGAGGAAAAAAATTGTATTTTTACAAATTTAATAAAATTTAATTTATTTATTTTTTATTTTGATATTTCAATTATGTACTTACTCTCTATATTTATTAGATTATGATGTTTGTTAGTGGTGGGGGTAAACGCTATTGTGATATGGTAGGGGTTGGTCGTTGGAAGATAAGGGGAATGCCCCTTAACCCCAACTGTTGGTTCCAACCACGAGGGAAAGCAAGGTATTGGAAGTTTGTGATAAAAAGTATGTGAGCAGACCATGATTTGTGGTAGCTGAATTACTTCGATTCGGGTTGGCGCATATATAACATTCAACGAATATTATCGCTCACGGGATTACACGCGCCAACTCGTCTCTCAATAATTCATTGATTTATTATTTCATTATAAATAGATTGATTCATGTAGTGTACAGTGTGTTTGACAATTTGACTGTTGTTCACTTAAAGTATTATTACTAATATTAAAGTATTGTTTATTTGAACAAACTACTATGTATGAGGTCGCAGTGCCATCTAGCGGTGAGCGCTAGGACTGGACCGGACACCACACCCCTTCACCCTTTTTTTATTTTGGGTGGTGAGTGTAATGTTATAATGTAAATAAGGTGTTTAATTTGGTTATTTAGCCACCGATTTTTTATAACAATAATATAAAATCTAACATTCAAACTTAACAATTTTGATGCTTTTGCATCTATTCGTGTTGAATCACATTTGTATTTATTTTTAAATAAACTATTTTGTTTATTTAAATAAATAATTTTTAACTTATTTTTAATTTATTATAATTAAATTTTAATTGACATTAATAGAAAAACATTTTATTCTAATGTACAATAATTTTAATTATAAAATCTTTTTTATATTTATAATGTTAATTAATATAAGGTTGTTCGGAAAGTAATTTCGTTTTTTTCCGACAGAGGATTTAATTGTATTTTTTTGCGCCTAACTTCACACTTAAGCCGTATAATTTTTATATGCTTTGAGAGCTCATATAGCAAGGTTGTGTGTGAAAAATTCTAATTAATTCTATTCTTCTAGTTTTTGGTTGGTGCCCTTTTAAACATGGAGAGCGATAAGCAGCATTTTCGACATATCTTACTGTTTTACTACAGAAAGGGTAAAAATGCTGTTCAAGCCAGAAAGAAATTGACCGATGTGTATGGAGAAGGTGTGTTGACAGTACGCCAGTGCCAGAACTGGTTCGCTAAATTTCGATCCGGCAATTTTGATGTCGAAGATGCCCCACGTTCCGGAAGGCCGGTTGAAGCTGATAAAGGCATTAGTTGATGCGAACCGGCGAATAACAACACGTGAGATCGGATTGAAGTTAAATTTATCAAATTCAACAGTTTATGACCACTTGAAAGGCCTGGGATTATCCTCGAAGCTCGATGTATGGGTTCCCCATGTTCTCACAGAGAGAAATCTGTGTCGCCGCATTGACGTCTGCAATTCGCTTCTCAAACGTCACGAAAATGATCCGTTTTTGAAGCGATTCATCACTGGGGACGAAAAATGGGTTGTATACAACAACGTCAAACGCAAGAGGTCATGGAGCAAAAAAGATGAACCGGCTCAAACCATTTCCAAAGCCGATATTCACCAAAAAAGGTGATATGTCTGTTTGGTAGGATTTTAAAGGAATCGTTTTTTTTTTTGAGCTTTTACCGGATAACACAACGATGAATTCGGAAGTCTACTGTCATCAGCTGGACAAACTGAATGATGCACTTCAACAGAAAAGGCCAGAACTAATCAACAGGAAAGGTGTAGTGTTTCACCAAGACAACGCGAGACCTCACACAAGTTTGGTTACTCGCCAAAAGCTTTTACAGCTTGAATGGGATACAATGCCACACCCACCATATTCTCCAGACCTGGCACCATCGGATTATTATTTGTTCCGGTCACTCCAAAATTTTTTAGATGGTAAAACCTTCACCTCAAATGAGGAGGTCAAAAACCACCTTGATCAGTTTTTTGTCAGCAAATACCAAAAATTTTATGAGCGTGGAATTATGCTACTACCAGAAAAATGGCAAAAAGTGTTGGACCAGAACGGACAATATATAATTTAATAAAGTATTTGTTTATTATACGAAAACTGTATTTCATTTCCACAAAAAAAAAAAAACGAAATTACTTTCCGAACACCCCGATATAATGTATTAAAAAGAATGAAAAATTTATTTTATTTATTTATTATTTTGATATTTGATATGCAATTTTTGTCTTAATTAGGTTAAAAATTAATTTAGAATTCCGCGGAGTAGATTCGCGAGCAAATCTACTCAACGGAATTTTTAACAAATTATAAGTTAATTTGTTTTTCTAGTATATTTATACAAATATAGAAATTATCAAATTAATTAAATTAATCTTTAAGAAATTCAAAGATATTTTTATAAAGCGAAATTTTAGAGAATACTTAGCCAGACTACCGTTTTATAAGAACCATTGAGGTCCAGTTGATTCTCCATCCTGAACCAAGAGAGCGAAAAAGATATGGTCCATCTAGGTGTTACTCGGCATCAATCCGCGTATACGCGGATTGATACCGGGTAACACCTAGATGGACCATATCTTTTTTCGCTCTCTTGGTTCAGGATGGAGAATCAGCTGGACCTCAATGGTTCTTATAAAACGGTAGTCTGGCTAAGTATTCTCTAAAATTTCGCTTTATAAAAATATCTTTGAATTTCTTAAAAGATTAATTTAATTAATTTAATTAGGTTAATTTAGTCAAATACATATACCCAGGTAACACACAATATCCTCAGAATATTCTAAGAAGATTTAAATGTCCTTAGAATATCCTTAGAATATTCTTAGGATATTGTGGTTACCTGGGTATATTCATGCAAATATCAAAAAAGGTTAATAAAAATTCATAATTAAGCCTGAATTTCACATTTCGGGATTTTGGGTGCCACTCAGTGCCAACAACAATTGTGCAAAGTTTCAACTCAAACGGCTGAACGACGCATAAAAGACGAACACACACACATACACACACATTAATTTTTACCATATATATAAGATTTTGATTACCTATATTTATTTAAATATGAATGAAAACAAAAAAAGAAAGGTTCCGATTAACAAGGTCGCAAAAAGGCAAGCTCTCTTTCTCACCCCCGAAACGAGCCCTTAATGAGAGGCTGCTGCAACCGCCGCCTTTAAAGCCGACTTTAATGATATATTAGAGGTGGTCCTTCTTTCTTGTGGTCATTCATATAAACCAACAACACAAATACAACAGGGTTTTCTTCAGCCGATTTTCAATATAATAAATTTGTTTATAACTATATTGTTTTATAACTAGAGATCAATCAATCAATGTGTACAATTTTACTTATTTTATTTAACCAAATAGTAAATATCAATTATGTATATGATACCATATATATACTATATATATTCGCCTAGATTAATTTGGCGCAACGCTGACGTAATGCTGCCGAGAGAGAGCGCCATCGGTATATTTGCGGCAAATTTGAAATATAATCTTAATTTGGACTCAAATTTCGAAATGAAAGAGTCCAATTGATTTTAAATTAAGAAACATTAAATATATTGATAATTATTACCCCCCCCCTTCACCACTCAAAAATTAAATATTCAATTCGCTTTTCTTTGCGCACAGAAGAAGAAATTAATCACATCTTATTTGATTTATATTTTATATATTATTTGTTTATTTTTTTAATAATTTGCCACTTTTTTTATAATTTTTTAAAAATCTAAATTTTGTTATTCTTATTTTTTGATTTTTACAAAATTAAACGACTTAAGACACGCATGCCCATATGAGTTTCTCATTGCAATACTGGAGCAGCCTGTCATACAAACACACCTGATTTCTTTTAAATATTTGTAGCCTTATATCGATTATCGATCCCAAATTTTAAAAAAATAATATAATACAATTCTCCTCCTCACACGATACCACTTATTTAAATAAATCTATTTCCACACAAAAAATATCACAATGCTGTAGATTATAGAAAAAAAATACTTCCAGATTCATATCTAGAGCCTCATTTCTGTAGCTGTGTCAGGACAAAAATGAGGCGAAACTTTTAAGAGACTATGTATTTCCGGCAGTTTACAGGTATACATTTGGAGTGTGGTTTTTTAAGAGGAATAAAATTTTTCGACCGAGACGCTGCCCGCCAGGGCACCAGCTCCGGGGGCCGAGCTTCGAGGGCGTGCCGAAGGCACGCACAAAAAGCTCGTATATTTATATTTTAGACTTGTTTTGAAGATTATTTTTCCGCAATCAAAAAACAACTGTCGGCTCATTAAGAGATTACCACAAAAAAAGAAATGTAATTACTTACAAATTGGAATCCAATTGATTCTAATTATAATCCTACTATATTGCCTTGTGTATGTACAGATGAAAGATTTTTTAATGAGATAGGTAAAGGTTTTTTTTGTGTCTCAATGAAAAATCATTTTCATACTTCTGATGAGGTCAAAAATAAACTGATCCCATGATTAGCATTCTTGTAATGTACGGATGTAAGAGTAATTTTTTTTTCTTAATTAAAGAAACTATTTTTAATTCATGCGTTAAGGTCTCTTGCTTAGAATGGCAATTTTTCACTTGACCATACAGTATAATTTATGATCGTGCATGAATTTTTTTTATTATTATTATTTTGTTTTTTTGATAAATTAGGAATGAAGCTGTTGAAGCTTTTATTTTTGAGATTAATTTGATTCTCAGTTAACTTAAAAAATGGAGTGGGTGCTCATACTTGAGAACGATCGCAAAATAAGTCAATCGAAACGTCGTAGTTTTGTATTGTATTATTTGTTCTTATTCAATAATTAATTATAATTAATTAAGTGTTATTTCATTAAAAATTCAAATTTTAATTTTGATAAAATTAATTATAATTATTTATTCGTGGTCAATAAATAATATTTTTAATTTTAAAACCTTCTAATAGTTCATTACAAATATTTTCATATATTAAAATTAGAGAATTTAATTAATTAAATAACTGGCACAATAAATTATTAATTAATTATAATTTTTTATTCGTGTTCAATAAATAATTATAATTAATTATGTGTGATTTGACTAAAATTTCAACTCTTATTTAAATTAATCACAAAAATAAATTATTTCGATTTTTTTTTGTAATTTCAGGATTTTGTTTTTTTCTGAGATCACTATAGTTGATTTAAATAAGGAAAAAAATAAAGAATTTTATCCCTTCGAAGTACTTTTAACTGAAAAGTATAATAATTTATGAAATGATAGAATAAAGTGCAAAGACTCTAACTACCTGAATGAAAAATGTTGGTGTAAATCATAATATTTTACTGTGTACCTAAGTAGGTAGTTTGATGGGATAAAATTCTTTATTTTTACGTTATTTAAATCAACTATAGCTCAAAAATTTTGTTTTTTAACGTTGAATTTTGTGAATTTTTTTGAAAAAAATTGAAGGTGTCCTATCGAAAAATAATCCAAATTTTCGAGTAAAAAAAAGGCAAAAAAAAATCTCAATTTTTGATTTTTTTGTTTTTCAAAAAGTAAATTAAAAAAAGGACAAAAAAGTGACCCACCCTATGAAGTTAGAATATCTTTATTCTTGTCAAAGTTATGAATATTTTTTTGATCTATTTTCTTTCAAAAATCGAATTTTCGTTACAGGTTAAAATAGAAAGCTAAAAATTTACCTGGATACTTCTTTCTACATATTTTCAAGAACGTATCAGAAAATCAAAAAAATCGAAAAGAGGCACCGACAAAACGTCGTTAAATTGAAATGGGATATGACCCATATGCATATCTACACACACACATTTATATAGGTTTTTAACTTCTAATTCGGACTTTTCCATATCAAATTCAAAATGGTTCAAACCGAGGGGTGAACCGCGACCTAATATGATGTACACCTACTTCTTGTTATTAAGTACCTTTAAGTTCACAAAAAAGGTTTAATGAAGTTTTTAGTAAAATTATATTTTAAAGTACTTTGCCCTAGAATAAGATAGTACATTGGATAAAGTTTAGCAACGATCTGTTGCAGTTTATTGGTGTTGGATTTATATTATTTGTTCTTCGCCAAGAGGTTAGCTCATCTTTAGATATATGTGTATATTGATTTTGTTTTATTGTTTAAATATTAATCAGCCCAGATATTTAATAGAGTAATCAAGAAAAGTTTAATATTTTTAATAAATTTTTTTGAAATTTATTATATTTTATACAGTAAACTCTCGTTTACCCAAGGACGGATTATCCGATTAGTAATTTGTACAGAAAAATAATTTTTCATAAATATTTATATTGTTTATTTGAATTAAAGAAAATTTGGTCACCAAGAAAATTTGTATAATTGTCTACATTAAAAAAATAATTCATTAGTGTGTAACTTCCCTGTTAGTGTGTACTGTTCCCTTTTTACTTTATCCAATGCGAAGCATGGGAGAAAGTATTGTAATGGGTCTCGCGGAAAGCGCGACTTCAAAGGGTCCTCAGGTAAAGACTACAGAACCTATGGACTCAATTAAGGTCACAAATTGAAGTATTCAATGAGATTGAATTTTAGCACGTGACGGTTTTGCCAAAAATTACCTGGAATCTCGTCGAGAGGCCAAAAAGTGCCATTTTTTTTGGAAGTTGTTGGGGATGGATGGATGGATGGATGTATGTGTGTTATCGTTTTTTTCGTCCACGATTTTTTCCACACCTTTGCGCCGATTGAAATGAAATTGAAAACCTACCATTAGTTTAACAAAATGAAGCGCTGATTAGTTTTTGGTACATATCGGTCCACAAACATTTGTACTTTATTTCAGTACTTTTTTAGTTTTTTCTAAATATCTTGAAAATGACTTAACCAATTTTGATGAAATTTAATATGCTAATTAAGAGCCTTGGGGACCACAAAAAATGTTAAATAAATTTTTTAGTAATATTATATTTTAAAGTACTTTATTCTAGAGTAAAATAGTACATTTTTTAAATTCTTTATTATTTTATTTTAAACATGGACCGCAAATAGGCAGTGATATATGATTAATAATAAAGGAATAAAAATATTGAAATTTCAAATGACTTTGGATAAAGTCTGACGATCCGTTGCAGTTTATTTATAGATATTACCATGGCTTTTGTTCTGACGAAATAAAATCGATAATCCCACCAAAGGCTTCATTACATACACGATTTTCTAAAATTCAACACCCCTACGCGCTTAAACTAGATACTAATCGAACAAGGGCATTCGCCAATTCATTTATCCCTATGACATCTAGAGACTGGAACTCTCTTCTCCCGACTGTCTTTCCAGCTACTTATAACCTTCAATCTTTCAAGACCAGCATCCAGAGATACCTTCGACCTCTACCCAATCCCTAAATCTCCCCTTATCTTCACGTTACAAGGGTCCACCACGGACTTCAGAGGTTGTACCTTTTTGGTGCAACTTCTTGTATCAATATCATTATAAAAAAAACTCTTTAAATCATAGAAAAAGTAACCTTTTTTTCCCTTTTTTTCAATTTTAAAAATTTCCATTGATAAAGGGAGAATTTCTCCCGTCACGTTTGGGTTTAAAATAACGTTTTGAAGATTGTTTTCTATTTCTTCTTTTTTTTGGCACTTACGTGAAGGTTTCTGACATAGTACAGTGGACTCCGGTATTACGCGCTCCCATAAAACGCGTTAAAAAATTGAGTCTTATACTAATATAGAGCGATAAACAGTCTCGTATAGCGCATAAGATAAATTTAGCATTTTTACATAGTTTCTGATTTTTGAAGCTAACGAACCAGCGGTTTATAAATAATAAATACACATTTAAAGATATAAGAATAAAATAATGTTATTCAACTTGTAATAAAAATAAAAATACATGTATATGCACCTCAGGATATTTAACATTTATTCACTATCGGAAGTAATTACCGTATAAAATTCTACTGAAATCCATGGTTAGGTTTACGGATACAAATTTTTGTAGAGTATTGTAAATTATGACACTTGTTAAGTATATTAATAAAAAATAAGCTGACGTGTTCTGATGTGGCCATCCACTTGACTTTACCATACAACCTGGCCCCTCACTTACCATATATTTAATATTTAATAAAATTATTTATAATCATGTAGGGGAGGGGAATTAGTTTTTGAATTTTTAGACTCCTAGGGGCACACTGATTATGTATACAAAATTTGGTTGAGTTTGGTACAAGAGCCTATATTTTCATTTTCTTATATTACACCCCCCCCCCCCATTTTGGGCGGTTAATTTTTGCATTTTTAGATTACTGTGGGCACACTGATTATGTATACAAAATTTGGTTGAGTTTGTTACAATGAGCCTATGATTTTCATTTTCTTGTATCCTACACCCCCCCCCCCATTTTGGGAGGTTAGTTTTTGAATTTTTATACTTCTGGGGGTCCACTGATTATGTATAAAAAATTTGGTTGAGTTTGCTCAAACGACCTAGATTTTTAATTTTTAACCCCCTTAATTTTGGGTTGATATGCACAAAAATCTTATCAGCTCTTAATCTCAATGGACCAAAACTACGTGTGAAATTTCGTTTCGATATTACCATTAGTTTTTGAACAAATTTGGTAACGCACAGACTAACTAACTTACAGACATTTTGACAAAACAATTATTATCTCGAAAAATATAATTTTTTCGATGTTCACTTATTAGAGCTTTTTTGTAGAGCGAAATGCCATAGGTTCGCTCAATTTTTTCAATCGAAATAGTTTCAGCGGTTTTTTAGATATTTTGAAAAAAGAAAGAAAAAAAAACCACTTTTTTCATGCACGATTACAATACTTGACCATACCCCTGTATGGTAAAGTAAAAAAAGCAAAAATTCTACAAAAACGAAGTTTATTTTTTTATTTTTTGAACCCCTTTAAAAATTGAGCTCTCCAAGTTAATGATCCTATTAAAATTTTACTATAAATTTTGATTTCGGGTAAAATTAATATTCATTATATGCAAATTTATAGGTTATTTATTCCACTGTCATACTAGACGACAGATAGACATTCCAATAAGGCTTTGTTTACGAATAGAACCCTAAAAAAAGAGACTATGTTAACATTTTTAGGATAATATGATGGAGAACAATAATAAATGCAAAGTATTATCCCTGTGAAGAAAAGTTTTCTTCTTTTGGATGGTTCCAAAGAAGGAAGAAACTCATAAATGTAGATCGACAGGTGTGCTGTTCTCCCTCCACTTTTGGATTTATCTATCATTGGGTCTCCCTAACCCAATACACACACACACACACATACACAGTACAAAAAATCATCTGATTCTATCATCTATGCAAATGATTCTCATCGGGAATATTTTGACCAATCTGAGATCTTCTATTCTCGAATCTCTTATTGTATTATATTCAAATTCATTTGTGCAAATTTCAATTCAATGAGGTGAATTTTAAACCAAGAACTTCCTTTCTTCTCCCCTATATATAAGACGAGTGGATCGGATCGGTGTAAAGAATTAGAGGCATATATGAGGTCATTATCACAAATAAAGAGTTGGGCATATGTATGGTGGGTAATTAGAATTGCAAAATTTGCATTTTTCATTTCTATAAAAAAAAATTATAGTTCACACCAAATTATAAGTGGAGTGAAATTTATTTTATGATTATTTGCTCATAAGAATTGGATATTTACGTTATTTCGTCATTGATCATATCATTCAGAACTTGACCTGATTAATATCCGACCACCCCTAATGTACCCCTTTTCCAATAAAAAAAAATCATAGAAATCGGTTTACGAGGCAAAAAGTTCTCGATGAATATACATAAAAAAAAAAAAATAGTTAGGTATCTAGACTAGCTTGGATCTATATTGATCCAAACACAGAAAGAATCATTAAAATTGGTTCATAAACCAAGAAGTTATAATAACATAACAAAAAATAATTTTTAAGAAAAAATAAAAACCGACTTCAAAAAATTAAATGCAACAAATAAAATACACTAAAAGGTATAAAATAATTATTATCTTATTTAGTTACAACTAAACGACGAAATATTAACATGAAATTACTTTTTGAAGTCGATACCAAACAAACTATACGTATAATCGAGCGTACCCGCCAAACGTACTAAGTAAGTTCCGTCGAATGCGGTTCATAAAAGGTATATGTTTGGCACTGACTTCAAAAAGTAATTTCATGTTAATATTTCGTCGTTTAGTTGTAACTAAATAAGATAATAATTATTTTATACCTTTTAGTGTATTTTATTTGTTGCATTTAATTTTTTGAAGTCGGTTTTTATTTTTTTCTTAAAATATTTTTATTTTTCTTTTTAGTGATGTTATTAATAGTGATAATATCATCAGAACTTGACCAAATTAATATGACACCATCCCTAAGACACCCCCTTTCGGATAAAAAAAGAACCATCGAAATCGGTTCATAAACAAAGAGGTTAGGTCTAAAACAAACCTAATAAAAAAGGTCTAATACCTATAAAAAAAAACGAAAAAAATGGGACTAATCGGAAGCTAGACTGGACCCAATGCAAATTTCAAAATCGGTTGACAATTGGCGGAGATATGAGGTAACATAGGCACAAAAAAAAAAAAAAAATTCAGTCGAATAGAGAACCTCCTCCTTTTTTTAAGTCGGTTAAAAAAGGTCCAATACCAATGAAATTTATATTTTTACCAATCGGAAACTAGACTGAACCCAATGCAAAAAAATGATCAAAATCGGTTGACAATTGGCGAAGAAATCAGGTGACATAGACACAAAAAAATCAGTCGAATTGAGAACCTCTTCCTTTTTTGAAGTCGGTTAAAAATATTGAAGATTGAAGATTTGACAATTTTCCTGTCATGGAAAATGCTTGATATCTATAAATCTAAGAGTTTTAACAAAAAAGTCGTACAAATAAACGTTCAAGTCAATAAAATTTTCTAGAGAATGAGACAGTAATTAAGTTTCTAGGATGAGTGGCTTTTCATTTTATGAAAGAAAAACTGCGATTTTTCACAAAAATTTGCAGTTTTTCAAAACTTCAACATCATTGCGGCACGGATTACCATTTATCCAATTAAGATGAAATTTTGTTTGAATTGTAGCAAATTTAGTCTAGTTTAAAAATGTATAGAGTGGACTTTGTCGAAAACGTGCTCCTTCATGGTCAAAATGGGAAAAAATCGAAAAAAAGTGTGACTTTTTTTGGTGATCCGAAGGGGCTGCCGAGGTCGAAAACTTGGATTTTGCGCTTGAGTCCGAAAGGTTGGTCGGAGAAAAAAACCTAAATAATGAAAATTGTAGGAAATTTAATGTACTTTCATTTTAAAAAACAAGAATATTTACGAAAATTTGATAGTTTCCGAGTTATAACTGAAAAACTGCCAACAAATGAAGATTTTCACCTTTTTTTTTTTTGCATTTTTTACAATGTTGCGTCACGAAAATTTGGTGGGAGACCTCAGATTAGGATTCAGCGCCCCAAAAAACATATATATGCAAACAAATCAGAGCTACCCCAAAACTTTCCTGATAAAAACACAATTCGAATGGACTACTATAATATAATTTCTTCTAAATTGCAATTCATTGTAATTCTGTGTTAGTATTAGTGGAATGATAATTTAATAACAATTGGTAGGGATTCGTCTAGAAACTCCCAATCCATGTTGGACACGCCACGGCGGTCCTAAGTTAATGGTGGACTTACTCTGGGTGAAGCGAAGTTTAACACTCTAATTGCTATCTCTCTGACATCGGTCACATGATCCCAATAATACTTAATTAATAATTTATTCTTTCTAATTATTTAATAAATCAGTTGTTAGTTGTTCATTAACAAGCAAACAAGCCACATCGGAACGATTCAAGCTGAACCTTTTCATACATTTTACTCGAGTTAATCGTTACCCTGCCAGCCAGAAATCAATCTACAACTTATCAAGTGATTTTACAAATAATTGCCTTCATTTTCCAAGAAGATTTCTCCCAGCTAGTAGCGTACGACCGCCTAGGATCTCAAACCATTGCTCAAAGGTTCTCAGACTTATTTATTTTCATAACACATAAATGTCTCGTTTCGAAATCCATTTACTTACATGCTATTTCTATTAAGTGAAATACAGACTATTTCAACAGGAGTTAAATGGAACTAACATTTACTAACTAACAAATCTTATTTATAAAATACATGAACATTGAATCAAACAAATACATTCTCTTTAAATTAAATTGAACTTGCCTTTTCGTTCATATTAACTTAACATCCTATACAGCTTGTTTATTCATTTCAATACTAGTTGTCTTACTTTTAAATAATAACTCTTGTGTTTTAAACTATACACCAAATCTATTAATAAGAATATTATTTATTTTTATATAACATTTTAACAAACCAATAATTAGCGATTATTAATTAATAAGCACACATACAAACTCACACAGACCAATTAAGATAATTGCTATTTAATTGTTTTCTATTATTCATACTATTATTTGATTATAATTAATTATCTTTCCATAAAGAGTATTATTTGTAATAATATTTTTCAAAACAAAACAAAAGATTCAAATCTATATGTAAGAATCTATTTCATAAACAATCTTATTATTTTTTTTGTAACTATTTAATCGAACTCAAATTATAACTAAACATTAACTTGTACATATTTGTTGACTGAATAACATCTGATTATTTTTCAATAAAATAATAAAACTTGTCATATTACAACCTGAATATTTGGCTTTATCAAATCTGGTCCAACTTATTTATTTATTAACATTTCAGCACCTTTTTTGTGAATAAGACCTTCTGCTTTAGATCACACAAACTTAACTTTATTTATAACTAACTAACTTATCAATCGTACATACAGTAAAAGTTTGTATCTGGTAGACCGACTGTAAGACGGAGTCACAACTGGCGAATTAATTTTTTGTTACAGTATTTTAAATTTTGTAAAGTTTTTCAAGCACTATTGCAGTTGGCCTAACTACATGTATTTCACAGCTTATTATTTATTCGCATTTATTTGCATTATCAAGCAAACTCCAATCAAATTGCGATTTTGGGAATTTCTTTTCCTTTGAAAATCAAAATCAAAATATTAATTTTTATTTTATCAAAATTATTCTCTTTCGATAAATTCAATTTATTCATCAATATTCTTATACACAGAACGAGTCATTTCTAGTTCTATTTCGATAAATTAAATATAATATAGAAAAAACAGTCTTAAATATATTAGGTTGATGCATAATTATGGAACGTTTTTTAAAAATATTTTTATTCAGCAAAAACAATAATAAAATTTAAGAAAAACATGTTTAAATGATTATTCGGGAACGTATTCACCATCTACTTCAATAACTGCTTCCCATTTGCTTGGCAGTCGGTCGATTCCACGGGCGAAGATGTCACGATTCTTGGAGGCAATCCACGCTTTGACATCGGCCACCAAGTCATCCAAATCGTCGTAGATCTCAGGCTTTTGCCAGTTTTTCAAAGAGATGTTGATGTGATAATCCGTCGGTGCACTTGGCGATATGCAAACTTTTTTTCGTTTGATGTTTTTTAAGAGAAGCCAAGATTCATCATCCCCGGTGACAAGATTCTTCAAAAATGGGGTTTGTTGGTTTCGTTGCAGCAAATGGGTAAAAATTCGAAAGCGATCAGTCTTTTTGTTGTCGGAGAGTTCGTGAGGGACCCATCCAGCCAATTTCCATACCTTGCCAAGCTTTTTGAGGCCTCGAACGATCGTTGATTGGTCGACATTGAAGTCTGCATGCTGTCATCCTCTTCCACGGCTGACAGAAGTTCCTGATCATCAAAATCCAATGGCCGACCTCTTCCTTTTTTATCCTCCAGACTAGTGTCACCTGATTTGAAACGGACAAACCACTTCCCTACTACACTATCATTAATTGTTCCTTCGCCAAAAAGTTCGTTGAGATCGCGAAATGACTGTGCTGCCTTCCATCCTTTCTCGTAGTGGTAGAGCATAATTATGACGAATATGAATATGGTTTTCGACACGCATTTTTATTAACTATAAATAGAGAAGATTGTTTTTATAAAAAAAATAAACAAAATGCCATTTTTGGCTAAAGAAAAACGCGCCAATACAAACGTTCCATAATTATGCATCAACCTAATAGTACTATATTTTTTGATTTTTCTTCCTATAAAATATAGTTTATAGAGATATATAAAACAAGTTTATTAAATAAAAATAAATTATTTAAATACATTGCGATAAGTGACCATCAATATAATAGTTTTTGGATTCTATATCTCTATGTTCACCGACCTTCACGTTAAACGGCTTAACCGATTTACTTGAAATTTGAAACATAGACTCCTGAGGGGTCAAAAAAGCGGCGTGATTCATAAAAAGTGCACTTTTAGTCCCAGGAGGAACTTTTGAATTTTTTTCTATTCTTATTGCAAGTTCTAATAAGAAAACTCTAATTGAAAGGGTAGGTAAGCATAGCCAAATATGTATAGGAAATCTGTCCCCTCACCGATGTCTATTAGCAGTTTGCGGATCGTTTTGGTATCAAATAAAAATAATTCGTACAAATTATCAGCTCTTAATCTTAAGCAGATTTCGAGCTATTTTTTAGATTTTTTTTTAAATAGTAAAATTGAAAATTAACAAATTGAAATTTTTTCTTCAATACTTGCTAGTAAAAGGCATGAAACAAAACAATACGGAAAGGCAAGAAAAATAAGTCAAATAAATAAATAATTTCAGCTAGAATGTTTAAATTTGACACAAAGACAAAACTTGTTAATATATAGGGTATATTTATGATCAAAATTTCAGCTAATTTGTTAAACTTTTTCAAGATCTACTCAAATAAATAGTAAGATTCGATTTTAATTTACCATGGTCAAGTATTGTAATCCTGAATGAAATAATATTTTTGAAGTGAACCTTCTTTAGCGACGCATCTGTTTTTTTTTTTTTTTTTTTTTTTTTTACAATAAAGGTAAAATATTTTTCTTAAAACCCACTAATATTTAATGATAAATAAAGTTTATTAAAATTAGGAAATTTAAATTATTTCAACAACATCTACGTCTAAAGTTTCACTTTCCCCCGTGAGCTTATCTGGATGAGGCTAAGACATATTTTTTTTTGCTTCGTTTTTTCACAGTATTTCAAGAACGGCTTAAACTATTTTGATAAAAAAAATTGAGCGAAACCAGAGCGTTTTGGTCTAGAAAAAAGCTCAAATAATTAATGATTGAAAAAATTATATTTTACAAGATATTAATTATTTTGTCAAAATGTTTATTAGTACCTTTCGAAATTTTGTGTAGCTCAAAAACTTGTGTGAATTTCAAAACAAAATTTCACATGTAGTTTTGATGCATTAAGATTAATAGCTGATTAGATTTTGGTTGAAATCGAACCAAGCGGTGGCGTATAAAAAGTTTTGTATACTTCCATTTACTATAAAAAAATTGAAACCTAAACTGAAAATATACTTAGAAAAATACATAATAAAAAAAAATAAATAAATAAAAAAATAAGCTGACGTGTTCTGATGTGGCCATCGACTTGACTTTACCATACAACCTGGCCCCTCATTTACATTAATATTTAATAAAATTATTTATAATCATGTAGGGGAAGAGGGGTTAGTTTTTGCATTTTTAGACTCCTAGGGGCACACTGATTATGTATACAAAATTTGGTTGAGTTTGGTAAATGGCCAAGATTTTCATTTTTTGACCCCCCCCCCCCCCCCGCCACCCTCCCCATTTTGGGCGGTTAGATTTTGCATTTTTAGACTTCTGGGGACCCACTGATTATGTATACAAAATTTGGTTGAGTTTGGTAAATGGCCAAGATTTTCATTTTTTGACCCCCCCCCCCCGCCACCCTCCCCATTTTGGGCGGTTAGATTTTGCATTTTTAGACTTCTGGGGACCCACTGATTATGTATACAAAATTTGGTTGAGTTTGGTAAATGGCCAAGATTTTCATTTTTTGACCCCCCCCCCCCCCGCCACCCTCCCCATTTTGGGCGGTTAGATTTTGCATTTTTAGACTTCTGGGGACCCACTGATTATGTATACAAAATTTGGTTGAGTTTGGTAAATGGCCAAGATTTTCATTTTTTGACCCCCCCCCCCCCCCCCCCGCCACCCTCCCCATTTTGGGCGGTTAGATTTTGCATTTTTAGACTTCTAGGGGTCCAATGATTATGTATACAAAATTTGGTTGAGTTTGCTCAAATAGCGTAGATTATTAATTTTTAACCCCCCTCCACCCCCTTAATTTGATGTTGATATGCACCAAAATCTAATCAGCTTTTAATCTCAATGGACCAAAACTGAGTGTGAAATTTGGTTTCGATATTCACACTAGTTTTTGAGCTAGCTCGTCCACAAAAATTTGGCAACGCACAGACTAACTAACTAACTGACAACTAGACTTACATACATTTTGACAAAACAATTATTACCTCAAAAGATATAATTTTTTTTGATGTTCACTTATTAAAGCTTTTTTATAGAGCGAAATCCCATGGTTTCGTTCAATTTTTTTAATCGAAATAGTTTCAGTCGTTTTTGAGATATTTCGAAAAAAATAGAAAAAAAACCCACTTTTTTCGTGCACGATTACAATACTTGACCATACCCTGTATGGTAAAGTAAAAATTTACAGAGGCGACGTTAAATATTAAGAACGAAATATAGTGTAGAACAGAAGAATTAGAGGATAGGGTCCCACGTCAAAGAATTAAAAAATATAAAAACACAAAAGTTTATTAGGTAATAAACCGTGAAAAACCGGCTTGGGTGCTCGAGTTTCTCCCGCCAGATGTCGTTGATGTTTTTCCTTCTACGTCCTCTGGATCCAGCTATTAATAAGTAATAAAAGTTTTTAAGGAATGCACTAATTAGCACTCTGCTCAGATTCGAGCATAAATTCTTCCAAATGTTTAATATATGTGTGTGTGTGTGTGTGTGTGTGTGTGTTAAGTTGAGTGTTTTAAAGCTGAGTTTATTTATTTGTTTATTAGCGTGGGCCGAAAAGAAGAATAAAACTATTAGAGAGGTAGGGAAGGAAGGACGTGCATAAAAATTAAGATAATTAATTTTTTTTATATAAAGTTCGACCTCGGCCTAAGAAACCAAATATTCTAGTCAAAAACAGCATTTTTGAAAAGAGTAGTTGTGTAATTTACAACCACATTGTATTTACTCTTATTAAACGAGCAAAAAATCGTATATTTGTTTGTTTATATATTTGTATCTTGGTTCTATTTTGAAAACGACTCTACCGATATTGATGAAATTCACGAGTTAAGGGGTTTTTGGGGTGACAATTCGAACTGTCACGGTCGCATCTTCGACAAAATTGTTTTTGATGGGTTTTTTCGTAATCAAATTAATTATTCTCAGGTAGACAAATCCCATTCTTAGGGTTTTAAAAAATGGTTTCCCTTTTCCTTTTGTGCTCAGGCAGACAATGGGTCGGGTAAATCCTTTATTCTCAAAGGCCTTGAAGAAGTATTGTGATTGTGGTTTTTAACATATTTTGTTCAACCTAAACGTTAGAAATATTAATAAACGTTTTATAATTGTTTATATAAGGAATTTTATTTAATTAATAGAATAAAAAATAATCAAGAATTTATTTAAAAATATATTTCGCATAATCAGGTCTCAATTTTCTGAAAAAAACAACACATTTTGATAGGTTTTATTTATTAACAATTGGATGAATAAAAATGAATCATATGGTTGAATCAAAACAGGTATAGTGGTGGGGGATCCGGGGGTAGGGTGAGGGTTCGGGGGTGGGGTCAAGCGGGGTGGTGGGGGGTACAGTGGGCGAATACTATATATATTTGTATTTTTTTTAATTTGAAAACGGCTCTCAAATAAAAATCGACCTTTTTATCAGAACTTTAAATAAAAAATAATATTAAAATAAAGGTTTTAACTGAAGGAAGAAGTTACCGAGCATCGCTCGGTGCCTCCAGGTACTTATATTTAGTTAAGATGAAATCATCAGGTAAAATTTAGGATTTCCATTCATAGCCCAGTAAATAGGGGGGTTTCAGCTTACACCGAGGCTTACATTAATTGAGGGAAAATGTTTTTTATTTAGGATTGTTTGGTATGGTGTGGGCAAAATCTAAGTTTGCGACCTCGAAAGTGTAGGGGACAAATTTTGTTGGCCGAAAAACATCGAACTTTTTCTAGCTTTTCGCTTATAACTCAAAAACTGTCCATTTTTTGTAAATAACCCATCTATAATAAACTAAAAAAGATAAAATTTCGCATCGATGAAAAAAAGAAATAGAAAATTGGTCCAGTAGTTCCATTCTTAACGGGGATCCAAAAAACAGCCCCCGGGATCACATGAATATCCCTAAAACTCGCACTTTTTTCGATTTTTTCCCATTTCGACCATGATGGAGCACGTTTTCGACAAATACCCTTCTATACATTTTTAAACTATATTAAATTTTCTACGATTGAAACAAAGTTTCATCTTAATTGGATAATGGTAACCCGTGCCGCAATAAGGTTGAAATTTTGAAAAACTGGAATTTTTTACAAAAAAATTCCAGGTTTTCCTCCTTAAAATGAAAACTACTCATCGTAGAAATTTGATTCTTATCTCATTGTTTAGGAAATCTTGTTGACTTGGACTTTTACTTGTAACACTTTTTTGTTTAATCTCTTAGATTTATAAATATCCAGCATTTTCCATGACAGGAAATGATCCATTTTTTCAAAAAATCGCAGTTTTTCCTTCATAAAATGAAAACCACTCATCCTAGAAACTTGATTTCTTGAGTTTTTGGGATAGGCATTCAAAAGTGACCCGGAGGGGGGGGGGGGATTTTTGAATCCTCATAAAAAATCGAAGTGGACCACTTACACTTACACTTTACTCGGCGCGAAATTTTGGCCTCTTTGATTTACTATAGAACGGCTATTTACAAAAATAATTTTTAAGAAAAAATAAAACCGACTTCAAAAAAATTAAATGCAACAAATAAAATACACTAAAAAGTATAAAATAATTATTATCTTATTTAGTTACAACTATACTATGAAATATTAACATGAAATTACTTTTTGAAGTCGGTACCAAACAAACTATACCTATAAGCGAGCGTACCCACCAAACGTACTAAGTAAGATCCGTCGAGTGCGATTCATAAAAGGTATATGTTTGGCACCGACTTCAAAAAGTAATTTCATGTTAATATTTCATAGTTTAGTTGTAACTAAATAAGATAATAATTATTTTATACCTTTTAGTGTATTTTTATATTTGTTGCACTTAATTTTTTTGAAGTCGGTTTTATTTTTTCTTAAAAAGTATTCTTGTTTTTCTCTTTTTAGTGATGTTATTAATAGTGATCCTATCATCAGAGCTTGACCAAATTAATATGACACCATTCCTAAGATACCCCTTTTCCAATAAAAAAAGAATCATCGAACTCGGTTCATAAACAAAGAAGTTAGTCCTGAACAAACAAACCTAAAAAGGTCTAATACCTATGAAAAAAAATGGGACCAATCGGAAGGTAGACTGGACCCAATGCAAAAAAAATTTCAAAATCGGTTCACAATTGGCGGAGATATGAGGTAACATAGGCACAAAAAAAAATTCAGTCTAATAGATTTTTGAAGTCGGTTAAAAATATGAACTATTTTTGAGTTATAAGCTAAAAACTAGAAAAAGTCCGGAAATTTCGAGGTTTTTCGGCCACTAAAAGTTGTCCCCCACACTTTCTAATTTAGAATTGGCATACCCATAAAAATACAAAATACAAAAATAAAATTATAAAAATTTTGAAAACTTGCCTCGGTCTCCCCTATATATACATTTTATTACTGAAAACTTCCGATTTGCAGACAAGCTTTTTGTAATACCATCCTGGAGACAAGGGCGGATCCAGGAATTTTTTATGGGGGGGGGGGAAGAATGTATATAAGGTGCCCGATGTATATAAGATCTACTATTTATCTCGAAAGTGTGTCGCGATCGAATTGTCCAAGCGTGGGGGGAGGGGGAGGGGGAGGCAGAGACGCCCCCCACACACTCACACATAGAACTTTATTTTCAATTTTGAAATTTTTTTTACAAATTTCATATCTCATATTTTAAGTTCATTAAAATAAAAAAAATTTAAAAAAATTGTTATAAATTCCCTGTCGATTTGGCCGCCGTTTTTTGGCCTCTGCGTGCGACGCACGTGTTGTACTCCCGCCAGGCACGGGCCTGGATGGGGGGGGGTCGCCCCTCCGCCCCCCCTGGATCCGCCGAAAACATTTAAATTGCTCGGAACCCCTTTTCCTCTGTATTTTATTAACTCTATTTTAGTTTATCATGCATCAGACAAACAGGTATTATCAACATTAATATAGGGTTCCGTTTTATATTTGAACGCAGAAGTAAAAAATACTATATCATTGTGATAAGTGTACCATCTTGAAAAAGTTTTGACTTTTTCTTCCAATTTGTTTTCAGGAATCGCAGAAATTATAACTTGTTCTTTCTTTCTTGGTCATAAATAACATAAGCCCCCCCTCCCCCCACTCCATCCCCACAAAATCCCAAGACCTGATTTTCGTATACTTGATCTTGAGGTCATTCATTACCAACATTATAAAATATTTCTGGTTTATGAGTTTTATAATATACTAGAAACTAGATTACCTACCTACTACTAAAAAGTTAGTCCATAAATAATCCAAAAATTAATTGAATTAAATTTTTATAGCGTATTTTTCTTGATAAATTTCTCGATTCGTTATTCTTTCTTTTTGTGGAGATTAATGGGGATTTCTTCTCTTCTCACTGTTTGTCATCACCAGCAATTGACTTTGCGAGACACTGTGATGAATTCGAAAGGTATTTCTTCTTTCTCTCCGCCGCTGCTGCTGCTGCTTATTTTCCAGAATCCAATTAGAGGAAGGACCTCACGCATTCGAATTACGATTAAAAAGTAGAGTCATATTTAGAGAGAAATTCTCTCCTCTCTAATGAACGACGATGAGTAACACCAGCTTGGAATCGAAACGATCTCTCCAGGGGGGCTCACTTAATTTCCATCAATTTGAAACAAATTGTATCTTTAGAACCTACGCTAGACAATTCTTTCTTAATTCCAACTTTTTATATAAGTTGAAATAATGTGGGATTAGACTTTATAACCATCAATTATCTCAATTACTTTTCTTCATTTTGATTGTAAATATACTCTCACTTTCATTTTTATCGAAGAAAGCTCAAAAGAGTTTTTCAAGATTTAAATTTTCGGATTATGTTTTTGCTCTGTTATTCTGGAAATACCATATACCTAATCTTGAGGAGTTTACCTGATACATTTCTAGAGAAGAGAGACGATTTCAATTCCAATCTCCTCTAAGTCAGCGTTTCCCAACAATGTGATTTTAACAATTAAGGGGGACAATTCGAAAATGAACTCGACCTAGTGGGGGTCAGATAGGCTAGTCGGTAGCGTATCATCCTGTTAACCAAGTGGACCCGGGTTCGAATCCGACTCGAGGCATTCGGCTAAAATCTGACCCCCGGGGTAGAGACAAAATTTAAAAAAATATATAGTGTCGTAAAATGGCTTATGGTTAGAAAGGCCGAAAAGCCAAAAAAAAAAAAAAAACTCGACCTAGTGGTATGTACATATAACATACGAGCTGCTTCAGGCGTGGCTTCGGCACGCCCTCTACAGCTCGGCCCTCCGGGCAGGTAGCCCTGACGGGCAGCGTCTCGGCATTTGATTATTAGGTCTATAATATATATTTGTAATATTTTGCCCCCTCTTTCGCCCCCGCGCACTCATTTTGGCTATTGGTTTTTACAGCATACATTTTATATAGTCTTAAAAACTAAGATTACAAAATTTGATCTATATCGGAGAGAGTATTAATTTTTTGCCCCCACTCACATTTTAGGAGGTTGAATATATTTTTTAGATATTTGCAAATAAATAACTTTCAGTCTTCTAAAGAGTAAATGTACAAAAAAGCTAAAAATTTCTATATTTTGCCCCCCCCCCCTTTCGCCCCCATACAGTCAATTTTGATAGTTGATTTTTACAGGAATAGTTTCTTAAAGTAATAAAGAATAACTCTACAAAATTTGATCAAGATCGGAGAGAGTTTTAATTTTTGCCCCCACTCACATTTTGGATAGTTGGGAGTCGAATTTCAAAAAATCCTGAAATGACTTTTTAGATATTTGTATTTAGAATTTTATTAAGTAAAAATCAAGTAGATATCTTATCGTTCTTAATTGAAAATGCATAATTAGTGTATTAACACATTGCAAAGATATTTTGCCCCTTTTGACCCCTTTAGGGGTCGAATTTCAAAAAATCCTGAAATTAGTTTTTAGATATTTTAATTTAGTATTTTTATAAGTAAAAAGTAAGAAGATATTTTATCGTCCTTAAGAGATATCGCCTAATCAGTGAAAACTCACTTTGCCCCTTTTGACCCTCTTAGAGGTCGAATTTTAAAAAATCCTTTCTTAGTGAGCCCCTATGTCATAGATGTAATATCCTCTCCAAATTTCATGTTTCTATCTCCAGTGGTTCTGGCTGTTTTGATGATGACTGAGTGACTGAGTGAGTGAGTGTATCGGGCAAAGAATTTTATATATATAGATTTGTGTTTTATTTTTATATATTTAGGTTTAGAAAGATAAAGTTATAGGTAAAAGGTACATCGAGCGTTTCGAATATTAATTAATAGTGGTTTTTTATTTGCTTACTTTAAGCTTGTCATGTGTTTTTTTTTAGTATTTCGAATATTAGAATTAGCATATATTAAAAATTCAGGTTTTTTTCTTTAAATTTATTTCTTTATATTTAATCAAGAGTTGAGCGATTGACCGAAAGGATTTCGAGGATATTGGGTGGGAAATAATCATTGAAGAGTTGAAGAAAAATTCAATTCGATTAATTTATGAATTTTAGACATCTATAAAAAAATAAGTGAAAAAATATAAATATAGGTATATCCTTAAAAGCATTATAATGAGAAAATTTGCGTGTCTACAGTTATATTAATTCAAGTTTGAGATTTTAATCGCCGAAATCTTAAAATCCAATTCCTAGATACAACTTAAAATTGAATAAATTTTGTTTTAAATCATTTAGATTGAGGTATTTTATTTTTTACTAGCTGCAAGGCCCACCTTCGGCGGCCCTCTTGCTTAGCCAGGGGCACACCCTCTGGACCCCCAGCCCACGAACCCCACCCTCACCAAGGGCGGATCCAGGGGGCGGAGGGGCGACCGCCCCCCCATAGAGGCCCGTGCCTGGCAAAAAAAATTGTAAAAAAAAACATTAATTTTTTGTGTGTGTGTGTGGGGGGGGGCGTCTCTGAATCCCCCCCCCGCTTGGACAATTCGATCGCGACACACTTCCGAGATAAAAAGTAGATCTTATATACATTCACCCCACCCCATAAAAAATTCCTGGATCCGCCCTTGACCCTCACCCCCCACTCCCACCCCGAAACCCACCCAGCACCTCCACCCCCCGGACTATGCCCAACCCCCCGCCCCCACACCAACACTCCATCCGCACCCTAACCCACGAACCCCCACCCCCAACCCCAGAAACCCCTCCATTTTTAGACTTCTGGTGTCCCACTGATTATGTATACAAAATTTGGTTGAGTTTGGTAAATGGCCAAGATTTTCATTTTTTGACCCTAAACCCCCCCCCCCCCCCCCCCCCATTTTGGGCCGTTAGTTTTTGCATTTTTAGACATCTGGGGGTCCATTGATTATGTATACAAAAAAATTTTTGAGTTTGCTCAAACTGCCTAGATTTTTAATTTTTAAGTCCCCCTCCACTCCCGCCTTAATTTTGGGTCTATATGCACCAAAATCTAATCAGCGCTTAATATCAATGGACCAAAACTACCTGTGAAATTTAGTTTTCGATATTCAAACTAGTTTTTGAGCTAGCTCGTCCACAAAAATTTGCTAACGCACAGAACTAACAGACATTTTGACAAAACAATTATTATCTCTGAAAAATATAATTTTTTTCGATGCTCACTTATAAGAGATTTTTTGTAGAGCAAAATGTCATGGTTTCGCTCAATTTTTTTAATCAAAATAGTTTAAGCCGTTTTTGAGATATTTCTAAAAAAAGAAGGAAAATACCACTTTTTTCATGCATGATTACAATAATTGACCATACCCTGTATGGTAAAGTAAAAATATGAATCTCTTATTTGCTTTTCGTAAAATATTAAGTAAAAAATTTGTCCAATAAAAATTAAGTCGACCAGTCTTATCAGCCAGATTTCCAACAGCAGCCAACATGGACACTCGTAAAAGCACTTCTCAAAAGCAAAATGTTATTTTTTTTTTATTGTAATTGAACACTAATGTTATAAGTAAGTAGAGCAAAAAATAAATGTTACGTACTTCATTTATATTTTATAAAATAAAAAATCTGCCTTTTTTTTAATAAACCATTAATTAATCTCCAAACAATGTGGCTCGCTTTGAAACAGTTTTATAAATTTGCGGCTACCAAAGTTAAGGTTAGTGGCCACCCCTGCTATATACCTTGCATCGTTTGAAAGTATTTATTTTTATTATTTTTAAATAATTTCATTTAATGGCACTCCAATATTTCATTGACTATATTTAGTATAAGGTATGGTGGATTTTTGTTTTTTGGAAAACCATTTATCGAATGTATGATGCTGAGGGAATCTGTGCAAATGAGTCATTTATTCTCAAAGTTTTCTTATATGAAGTTCTTATATAAGTTGAAGAAATTGAAAATATATGGATTCAGTGATAGTGCGCTTAAGTGGTTTGCATGTTATTTAAGAAATCGCACTCATGTGACAAAAATTAATAGTGAAATCTCCGAACCACAAAGTGATAGTGTTGGGGTTCCACAAGGAAGTATACTTGGACCTCTATTGTTTATTTTGTATATTAATGATATAGATAGCTGTATTGATGATAATGTTTTTGTAAATTTATTTGTGGATGATACTTTAATATCTGTAGAGGATAGTGATATCGACATGGCTGTAATAAGAATAAATAGGGTCCTTAGAGAAATTGAGGGATTGTTAAATGTCAACAAACTGATAATAAATTGTGCAAAGTCAAAAGTAATGATAATGGGTGCTAGTGGGGAAAACATATCTCCGGTGTGGCTGAATGGTGTAAAACTGGAATATGTCGACTCTATAAGGTATCTGGGTGTTATCGTTGATGACAGACTGAATTTTAAAATGCATTTTAATGAACTAATTAAAAATATAACTGGAAAGGTAAATTATTTTTGTAGAATCAGCAACAACTTAAATATGAACAATAGAATTAGAGTTTATAAGAGCATAATAAATCCCAATTTTTACTATTGTCCTACAATTTTATATTTTGGTACAAAAAATAATATAAATGAACTACAGTTACTACAAAACAAGTGTATGAGGATTATTTTGAAATGCGATAAACATACACCAATTAGAACGATGCTAGATTGCCTAGATTTTTGAATGTGAGTGATTTCCTGTACGTACAAACAATGTGCTTTGTCTACAAATTGTATCACAGGGAATTACCACAGTATTTGGAATTCACAATAGTGAATGAAATACATGGACATTATACTAGACATAATGATAGGATATATGTGAATAAGGTAAATAGAGAATCGACTAAAAACTCACTTTACTTCAGGGGCTTGAGGAATTCAATTGTCTGCCCTCTGTTGTAAAAAATTCAACAAATTTAACATTATTTAAACTTAATTTAAGGAAACATATTAGTGAAAATGTTACATAGACATTAGAACTTATTATAGTGTAATATTATGTATTTTAATGTTAAATATTATGTTGTATATTATAGTGCAATGATTTGTACGTTTAATGTATTGTAGTGTATATATGTATGTAAATACATTTAAATTTAAATAAATAAAAATAAATGAATAAGGTGATAGCGCTACTCTGGATCCCAAGTCACTCAGGTATTAGGAATAATGAAATAGTGGATAAGCTAGCCTATTTAGCTTCACTCCGAGGCCAATCACTTAAAATAGAATTGCCGACAAAAGACATAAAAGTCATATTAAAAACTGAAACAAATACAGAATGGCAGTACAGCTCTAAATAAAGGCAAGCATCTATACAACATACAGCCTAATATACCAAAAAGACCATGGTTTGATGACATCAAGTTGTTCAGAAAAATAACTGTTCAACTAATTGGGCTGAGAATAGGCCATGCTACTACCCCAGCTCATATGCACAGAATAGGTCTTCGAGAGAATCCTTTTTGTTCTTGTGATCGATCCACGATTGGGAATATCAACCACTTTTACTTGGGATGTGCAAACAATGTCAACAAAATTGAACGCTTTTATACAACAATCCAAAGAAAAGTAGAACTTCCAACAAATATGACAATTCTTCTTTCTTATTTAAACCGAAACGATGACTTAAGTCGATATATTGTTAGATACATAATTTCATTAGAAAAATTGGGTTGGCAACTAAGTAATTGCGGATTTTTTATTTTTTTAGAAAATCAACGACAAATTTTTCATGGAACTAAATAACTTTATTCTGTAATGTATTGCCCATTTTGATCAATGACCTTTTTCCATCTTACAGGCAGCATCATAATCCCACGTTCATAAAACTTCTGGTTTTTATTAGCAAAAAACTGAATCAGGTACGATTTGACATCATCATCATTATTGAAATTTTTACCATTCAAGGAGTTTTGTAAAGATCGAAATAAAAAGTAATCAGATGGTGCAAGGTCAGGACTATATGGTGGATGTGGCAAAACATCCCAACCAAGCTCCAATAATTTTTGCCGAGTGACCAAAGATGTGTGTGGCCTTGCATTGTCATGATGGAATACAACACCTTTTCGATTTGTCAATTCGGCCCGCTTTTCTTCAACTGGATTGTTTAATTTCGTTAGTTGTTCAATGTAGACAACAGAATTGATCGTTCGGTTGGGTGGTAAGAGTTAAAAGTAGACAATTCCTTTGTAATCCCACCAAACTGATAACAAAACCTTCTTTTGATGAATACCAGCTTTTGATGTTGTTTGAGCTGGTTCACCTGATCTGCTCCACGATCTTTTCCGCTTGATATTGTTGTAAACAACCCATTTTTCATCGCCAGTTATCAGTCGTTTTAAAAATGAATCATTTTCATTACGCTTCTTTAGCAAATCGCAGCTGTTAATGCGTTGCGTTAAATGCGTTTCTTTCAGTTCGTGAGGAACCCATGTATCGAGTTTTTGAACATAGCCAAGTTGTTTTAAGTGATTTTCAATGCATGTATGTGATACATGAAGCTTCTCTGCAATCTCACGTGTTGTACTGTGACGATCCGAATCGATTATTGCTTTGATTAGGTCGTCATCAACTTCAACTGGACGACCAGAGCGTTTTTCATCTTTGAGTGAAAAATCACCAGAACGAAATTTGGCAAACCAATTTTGACACTGCCGTTCTTTTAAGGCTTCGTCGCCATAAACAGCACATAACTTTTTGTGAGTTTGCGATGCGTTTTTCCCTTTGCGGAAATAAAAAAAGCAAAATATGACGAAAATGTTCCTTTTGAATTTCCATTTTTCAACGAACGCCAAACAAAAACTACTCAACCGATCAAAAAACTTTTTTTACTCATTGACAGCTGAATTGCCAACTATCAAATAACAAAATGTGTTTTACATTTGGACTACGCCAGCAAACCTAAAAATTCAACTGAAGCCATCTATGAGTGAAATCCGCAATTATTTAGTTGCCAACCTTATATTTATTCTAATTTAACATAATTGTGATTAATTGCGTAAACAGTAGAAATGTAATTTGAAAAAAAAATATAGTTAAAATAATGTATGTTTCAAATTTCAATTTAGCTTATGTACCTAATTAAAATTATAATTATTATATAAAATTTTGTCAAAATATGTATTTTATGTATCACTGACCAAAATCTAACGGACAAGGTCAATTTTAAATAAATAAATAAAAAAAATAATAATAATTTCATTTTTTTTTATAAATTTTATTAAACCAATTATTTTACATTAATTAATGTATATGCTTCGATTCCGGAGATTGCTTCTCCACCATCGAGTGTCCTTATTCATCTTTAGTCCTTGTTTTTAATAAGAGGAAAAATCTAATTAGATAAAAAAAACCTCTTTTCCGATAATTATTTCAATTACATTATTCCCCAATCAAGTCGATTGGTTCTCTTTCTCATCAATCCTTACCATCCTCCAATATATATAATAATAATTTCATTTAAATTAAGTAATTAAACAATTATTTTTATAGAGAAATGTTTGCGGAATTTAACAGAATAAAAGTCACATTGATGCATTCATAGATACATAGATACATACATACATACATACAGGTGAAGCTAATATAGAGCGAATAAAAAAAAATTAATTTTTTCAAAATCGTTCCCATTTCCAGAGAGGGTAGTTAGTGGACGGACGGACAAACGCCTTTTAACTTTTCCTCTATCGATAATTATCATTTTGCCAAGTTACTATTAGCGTATGCTCTATCATTTGAAATGATTACTCTCCTTTCTTTTTTTTTTTTTTTTTTTAAGTGGCGCCAATCGCTCGCTCGCTCTTACACCGTTTTACCTAATTTTATAAATAATATTGTGTTAAAAGTTGTACACGTTAATTGAGCGGCGGCGGCGGCGTTTCACTTGGGAGGTTTTCTTGGGAATAATCGGTCTCGGGTCTGGTGGGAAAAATCCCTAGTCCGTCCAGTAAAGCCCCCCATCCTGCTCCACATCAAACAAATAGTCAGGGGCAAACACCCACTCCTGACAAATTAAGAGCCATATCTATCTCGGGCTCTCCAAACTGATCATCCAATCAAACTGTCTAACGTTTGAATTATTTTAGCTTACCTCTCTCTCAAAAATACACACTCAAATGTAATTTATTATTATTTAACCCTTCGATCAGAATGTAATAATCACAAAACCCAAGATAAATTCTCGAAATTCCATTATAAAAGAATAAAAAAATGTTAAAATTGTATGTGGGAAGATTTAGAAAGGGTTTTGCATGATATTGAATGCCTAAATAAATGGACATAGCACTTACGGCCTTTTAGTATCATAGCCAGATATAACAGGTATTGGCGTCCTCAGAGAGGGGTAAAAGAGGGGGTACATGCCCCCTCTCTCTGGGATCGAATAAAAGATTCTCTAACGTCCCTGAATTTCAGCTCTGCCTCACTAAACTATGTTTAATAAATTTTATAATTTTTCTCATTAATATATCAAAGAATAAAGATAAGAGTAAATAAATATTTTATTTAATATGGATTTACTATGAGTTAAGGATACTGGGTCACTTATTTCACATTAAAATTAAAAAATTAAAAGATATAAAAATTTTTTCTTTTTCAATATATATATTTACTTTCTGTATTTCCTGAAGATGGGTTGATAGCCCGAAATATATATATTGAAAAAGAAAAAAATTATATCTTTTAATTTTTTAATTTTAATGTGAAATAAGTGACTTAGTATCCTAACTCATAGTAAATCCATATTAAATAAAATATTTATTTACTCTTATCTTTATTAAAGATGTTTCACCTTGCACCAACAACACAATCTCTACTGATTATCAAAGAATAATTGATACGTCAACGAGAATTATTTGACCGCGCTTATTTAAAAAAATTTCAGTTATAAATTTTGTATATATTTATGATAATAAAAGGCTTATTATTATTATTATTATTATTATTTAAAAAAGATATTTATCGCGAGACTACTGCGGATTACGCTATTAGAGTCTGCGGAGTCTTAAGTCTGGACCAAGAGAGAAAAAGATGTGATCCACTTAGCTACAATCCAACGTCATTTCGCGTATAGCCCGCTAGACATTCGGATGGATCACCAAGTGAATTTGAAATCTCAGATGTTATATATTTAATCTCCCAGTCCAGAGCAATCGGTCTATTAGCATATATGTTAGATGCTTGCCATTAATTAACCGAATGTTTTCTACATTTGATTCAATCGCGAATCAAATGTAGGAATTTTGTCAAATATTGATTGAAAATAATATTTGAACTTATATATGTTTAACTTGAAATAATGATATTAAATAAATTTTATAATTTTTCTCATTAATATATCAAAGAAAAATTGATACGTCAACGAGAATTATTTTGACCACGCTTATTTGAAAAATATATTGATCGCGAGGCTACTCCGCACACCCCAATAGCGTAATCCGCAGTAGTCTCGCGATAAATAGCTTTTTCAAATAAGCGCGGTCAAAATAATTCTCGTTGACGTATCAATTATTCTTTGATATATTAATGAGAAAATTATAAAATTTATCTAATATCATTATTTCAAGTTAGAAATATATAAGTTCAGATATTATTTTCACTCAATATTTGACAAAAATTCCTACATTTGATTCGCGATTGAATCAAAGGTAGAAAACATTCGATTAAACTATGTTTAATGTACGCTATGTGTTTTTGTATCTAAGCACTACTGTATAAGTGTATCCTTGGGAAAAAATACTCAAAAAATTAAATATTTAGAAAAAAATGTGTCCCTCTATTGCAGTGTTCCGCAAAGTGTGTGCCCCGGCACACTGGTGTTCCGTGGTCATTAGTTGGTATGCCGCAGAAAATGTCAAGTTTTATGAAGATAATGCACCTACTCATAGATGAGAGTAATTTCGAGCAGCCTTATCAACGATTGATCCAAATTTTGATCGCCTGGGCAGGCTTACATTTCTCATTAAACATCTTATCATATTATTTGATTTTAATAATAAATAAATATTAAATAAACATTGTTTTTTCTTTGGTGTACCTCTAAAATATCTTCATTTGGTAGTTGTACCTCGAACACAAAAAGTTTGCGGAACACTGCTCTATTGCAGTGATTCTCAGCCTGTGTGCCGCGGAATACCAGTGTGCCGCGAGAGATTGTCAAATGTGCCGCGAGACTTTTAGACAAATAATTAAAATTACATGGGTTTTGTAACTTTGAAATAGTAATTGTAATTACTTGATTTTTTTTGCCAAAGTAAAATAAACTAGACATAACATTTCTCTTGATTTCAGCAATATGTTTGATATCTAAAAAGTTATTAGAATTCCAAATGATAAAGAAAAACTCGTAGAAGCATATATTTAAAGAGGTTCTTCTGGAAACCCTAAAGTCATGTGGATGTGGACATCAGTTTATTTACATATTTCTTCCGGAAAAAGTTTTTACATTAGAAAGCCCAATAATTAATCAGTCTTCGGTAATGGAGTAATAAACATTTTGCAATCAGAACGGATTTTCTTATATTCTTTCTGTTCTTGAGGTATTAAGGGTATCGGAAAAACAGATACAAATAATTTTTAAGAAAAAAATAAAAACCGACTTCAAAAATTAAATGCAACAAATAAAATACACTAAAAGGTATAAAATAATTATTATCTTATTTAGTTACAACTAAACGACGAAATATTAACATGAAATTACTTTTTGAAGTCGGTGCCAAACAAACTATACCTATAAGCAGTACCCTCCAAACGTACTAAGTAAGATCCGTCGAGTAGCGATTCATAAAAGGTATATGTTTGGCACCAACTTCAAAAAGTAATTTCATGTTAATATTTCGTCGTTTAGTTGTAACTAAATAAGATAATAATTATTTTATACCTTTTAGTGTATTTTATTTGTTGCATTTAATTTTTTGAAGTCGGTTTTTATTTTTTTCTTAAAATTATTTTATTTTTCTCTTTTTAGTGATGTTATTAATAGTGATCATATCATCAGAACTTGATCAAATTAATATGGCACCATCCCCAAGACACCCCCTATCGGATAAAAAAAGAACCATCGAAATCGGTTCATAAACAAAGAGGTTAGGTCTAAACAAACCTAATAAAAAAGGTCTAATACCTATGTAAAAAAATCGAAAAAAAAATGGGACCAATCGGAAGCTAGACTGGACCCAATGCAAAAAAAAATTTCAAAATCGGTTGAGAATTGGCGGAGATATGAGGTAACATAGGCACAAAAAAAAAAAGAAAAAAAAAAATTCAGTCGAATAGAGAACCTCCTCCTTTTTTGAAGTCGATTAAAAAGAGAAAAAAATTGTATGTAAAAATGATTTTTTTCCATGTTTTTGATACATATATAAACTCAAAAACTATTAGATCTACACACTTGAATTTTTGAGTGTCTAATAAGGCCTACTGGAACACCTAGAATCCCAAATTTCATGAATAAATCTATTATAGTTCTTGAGTTATTAAACTCTGAAAAGTGCCATTGACACTGACTGACTCACATATCAAAAACCTAGAGTACCTCCGCTGATCCTAGAATGTTGTAATTTGGCATACCGGTAGAGTTTGGCCTACAATTAAATGAAAAAATGAAAAAGTCAAACTTTCCCTTCTTCAGGAACTAAAATTAAGGAAGGGGTGAAATTTATAGGCTTAATTAACATATAGTGAAAATGCAATCAAGCTAATATGCTGAAATTTGGCATACTGGTAAAGCTTGGCACATTAGTAAAGGAGGAAATTGAATAAAAATTTTTAAGAAAAAAATAAAAACCGACTTCAAAAAATTAAATGCAACAAATATAAAAATACACTAAAACGTATAAAATAATTATTATCTTATTTAGTTACAACTAAACGACGAAATATTAACACGAAATTACTTTTTAAAGTCGGTGCCAAACAAACTATACCTATAAGCGAGCGTACCTGCCAAACGTACTAAGTAAGATCCGTCGAGTGCGATTCATAAAAGGTATATGTTTGGCACCAACTTCAAAAAGTAATTTCGTGTTAATATTTCGTCGTTTAGTTGTAACTAAATAAGATAATAATTATTTTATACCTTTTAGTGTATTTTTATTTGTTGCATTTAATTTTTTGAAGTCGGTTTTTATTTTTTTCTTAAAAATTTTTATTTTTCTCTTTTTAGTGATGTTATTAATAGTGATTATATCATCAGAACTTGACCAAATTAATATGGCACCATCCCTAAGACACCCCCTTTCGGATAAAAAAAGAACCATCGAAATCGGTTCATAAACAAAGAGGTTAGGTCTAAACAAACCTAATAAAAAGGTCTAATACCTATGAAAAAAAATCGAAAAAAAATGGGACCAATCGGAAGGTAGACTGGACCCAATGCAAAAAATTTTTTCAAAATCGGTTGACAATTGGCGGAGATATGAGGTAAAAAAGGCACAAAAAAAAAAAAAAAAAAAAAAAAATTCAATCGAATAGAGAACCTCCTCCTTTTTTGAAGTCGGTTAAAAATGGGACCAATCGGAAGCTAGACTGGACCCAATGCAAAAAAAAATTTCAAAATCGGTTGACAATTGGCGGAGATATGAGGTAACATAGGCACAAAAAAAAAATTCAATCGAATAGAGAACCTCCTCCTTTTTTGAAGTCGGTTAAAAACCGAAACTTTCCTTTTTTCGAGGCCCGAAATGAAGAGGTGAATTTTATAGGCTTAATTATCAAGTGATAACTTATACAATCAAGCTGAAATTTGGCATAATTGTAAAGCTTGGCATATTAATAAAGGAGGAAATTGAAAAACCGAATTTTTCCCTTCTTCGAGGCCCGAAATGAAGGGGTGAATTTTATAGACTTAATTAACATACAGTAGAAATACAATGACCCTAGAATGGTGAAATTTGTCATACTGATAGAGCTTAACACATAAATAAAGGATGAAATCGAAAAACTGAAGATTTCCCTTCTTCAGGACATAAAATGAAGAGAGCCCTGCCCCTTTCTCGCATTTATGTTTTTGGTCAGATTCACTTCTTAAGCAATTTGTGCATATAATTTTTTATGCGAAAACGATAAGAATAAATCAGTCAGTGCCAAGCTGAAATACACTAGACATAACATTTCCCCTTATTTCAGCAATATGTTTGATATCTAAAAAGATATTAGAATTCCAAATGATAAAGAAAACTCCAACAAGTATATTTTTAAAGAGGTATATAGTGATGAGTCAGTCAGCCGTCGATTAAACCACTGATTGACAAGAGATCTGATCTTTTTCTTTATTCATCGGGATCTTGTGAGAGGTAACTAGGCACAAATATTTGAATTATATATGTAGTTATATCTGATTTAAGCTTTGCTATAATCATATGGTAAATTTATAGAATTCTATACTGAATAACCATTAGATTTGAATCAATGAACTTTCTTCCTGTAAATAAAAATAGTTCCTTGAGTGTGAATCATTACTAGCAATTCACAAGCTACAGATATTCGATATTTATTATATAAAGAAATGATATTCTCGAATTTTGAAAATATTTAATTTATTTTAAATTGAAAGTTTTTGCCGAGAGTAGCAGAATTTTTATATATTGAAGGAGACAATAAAAGAGTGTGTCTTCTGCTGGAATTATAAATTTTATTTATTTATAACGAGACTATAGTTTCGAGGGCTTTGCCCTCTTCATCAGTCTATTACAATGTATTCACAGGAATTGATTTATGAATGAAAGGTTAACATCTTTCATGTGGTTGGGTTAGAAATTACACATGTATGTATTTGTGTACCCTGTGTAATTTCTAACCTAACCACATGAAAGATTTTAACCTTTCATTCATAAATTAATTCCTGTGAATACATTGTGGTGGACTGATGAAGAGGGCAGGGCCCTCGAAACTATGGTCTCGTTATAAATAAATAAAATTTATAATTCCAGCAGAAGACACACTCTTTTATTGTCTCCTTCAATTTAATTTATTAGGTAAGACAGACACAAATTCAAATTAATTAGAAAAAGAAATAAGCTGACGTGTTCTGATGTGGCCATTCACTTGACTTTACCATACAACCTGGCCCCTACAATTATTTATAATCATGTAGGGGGGTTAGTTTTTGCATTTTTATACTTCTGATGTCCCACTGAATATGTACACAAAATTTGGTTGAGTTTGATTTTCATTTTTTGACCCTATACCCCCCCCTCCCCCATTTTGGGCTGTTAGTTTTTGCCTTTTTAGACTTCTGGGGGTCCACTGATTATGTATACAAAATTTGGTGGAGTTTGGTCAATGACCAAGATTTTCACTTTTTGACCCTACACCCCCCCCTCCATTTTGGGCTTTTAGTTTTTGCCTTTTTAGACTTCTGGGGGTCCACTGATTATGTATACAAAATTTGGTGGAGTTTGCTCAAATAAACTAGATGTTTAATTTTTAACCCCCTACACATCCCCCTTAATTTTGTGTCGATATGAACCAAAATCTAATCAGCTCTTAATCTCTATGAACCAAAACTACGTGTGAAATTTGGTTTCGATATTCACACTAGTTTTTGAGCTAGCTCGTCCACAAAAATTTGGTAACGCACAGACTCAAAGACACCCAACCGGACAACCAGACTAACTAACAGACATTTTGACAAAACAATTATTATCTCGAAAAATATAATTTTTTCGATGTTTACTTATAAGAGCTTTTTTGTAGAGCAAAATGCCATGGTTTCGCCCAATTTTTTAAATCAAAATAGTTTCAGCCGTTTTTGAGATATTTTGAAAAAAAGAAGGAAAAAACCCACTTTTTTCATGCAGGATTACAATACTTGACCATACCCTGAAGGCCCGGGCTTCAGCTAGTTCTTAATAAAATAGAAGTGATAAATTTAAGACATTCTTTTTCACTTTTTCTTATTGAATTAATAAGACCCGGGCTAGGGATTGAATCGATTTAATTTATTTTTAATAATTCGACTTTGAAGGGATTTCTGATAATGATGAGTCACTCTCAGCGATAATCATCCTCTCTCTCCCAGAGAGAGAAAACTCTGAAATCTGCTTAAATGGCAGGCAAGGCAGGCTGTTATTCTCTTTTCTTTTCTCATAAATCAATTATGAGAGAAACCCGAGATTAAATATTAGGTCCGATGTGTGAGCATTGGTGTGTGAGTGTCTGTCTGTGTGTGTATGTAATTGAGCCTTTAGCAACATCAGGAGTGGTTCTCATGGACGAAAATACAGAATTTAAAAACAAAAATGAATAAGAAAAAAAAACGCCTCTACTAACAAATATTTTAAGAAATTAAAAAAAAATTAATTTTTTGTATTTTCTAATAAATGTATAGTTAAATGTATATGTATAAGCATTCTCTACACTGAAACACTACACAAACACTACAACTGAAAAAACGATAAATTTATAGCTAAGAAAATAATATTTGATAAACGTATTTTAAGTATTCTCATATTTTTGGAGCAACTCTAGATATATTAATAGTTAAGATGACCATATTTGAACCAAGCACCAATAAGTAAATTATTAAATTATTGTTATTTGAGTAAAATAGTGGAATTGTTAAATTAAATAGTTAGGTATTTAAATGGAATAAAATGTAATTACGACAAGAAATGATATAAACTTGAATATTTTTTATTTATAATAAATATAGGTATATATTTCTGACGAAAAGATTACTATATATTCATTTGATGTAGAATCTATATTCAATCGAATGAATTATATAAATATTTATTTTAATTATTCATTTGGTTGAATTCATTAGATAAAAATTTGACAAAAAATTACATTTTTATCTTCTATTTTTGTTTATTTTATAATAATAATGTTACATATATTGATAATTTCGATGTGAGGGAATTTGTCCCATTTTAAGATTGTTCCAAGGTATGTCATTTTGTTGTAATTTTTGAGATTGTGTTGCTTGTGTTGTCATGAGAAGTTGTCATTGTATATTTTCTAATGATTGAAATGTTTTAGGCTGATGATGACATATTGGTAAATGTCGAAACGTTCCTGGGTGACAATAAAATAAACAAAAATAAAAGATAAAAATGTGTTTTTTGTCAAAAAAGAATAAAACTAACACCTATTTAAAAGAGAATTTGTATCCTCAAAAAATTTAGATATATATATATAAATAAAAAATTCTTCCAAATTAATAAAGAAATAAATAAAAATTTGAATTTTATATTTAATTTAAGGTACACGGTAATCTAATTTTAATATATGGTATATTAAAATTTCTTCTAATCTTATAGTGGGTTTTAAAATAAAAAACAAATAGTATTGTAAACAAAATTTTTGTTAATTTTTTTTTTAATATCTTAATTATTAAGATATCACTATTTGCAAAAAATCTAAGTCGTTTTATGATAGAAAACATTCGTTTATATATAATAAGAGGTTTCACTAGAAGCAAACAAGACATTCATTTGATATTAATAGATATCTAATAGAATAAAATAGATCACATGTATATAATATATTATTTGGATTAAATACCTAAAAATTTGGTCATATTTTGGAATGATTTCGATATATCTTGATTATTAATCAAATATCTTTGAAATAAATAACAGCTCATTAAAATTGCTCAACTCTATCAATGTATAAATATTTACTATAAAGAAATTGTTTTTTCAGTGTATTTAAGTTATATGGTTTGGACTGTATGTTTAAATCTTAAATAAGCTGAACGAGAAATCATTTAAGGGGCCGTCCATAAATTACGTTACACAGTAGGGGGGGATATATCATATTTCTGAAAAAAATGTGACTGGGGGGCCCGGGGATCTTAAAAATTGTGATGTCACAAAAGTCCAAAATAAAAAATTTTAAAAATTAAACTTAAAATATTTTAAATCCCTTTAGTTGAGTTTAATTTATAAAAAAAAAAACGTGTGTGTCTCTCATCCACATAATCTCGCGGGGAAAGTGAACCTTTAATTTTAAAACCCACGATGTGACTCTAGGAAAATTCATCGACCATAATTTATCAAAAATATCGATGAAATGTTGCCAATGAGCTGACCGTCGACCAATAGGGCGTCGCGACTTATTTTATATTATTTCAAATTAAATATTATCTATTTTAAAATCGGTTCACAAACAAAAAAGTTATCCCTTGGACATACATAAAAAAAAATTGAGACAATTTGAGAAATTCCTACTTTTTTTTTAAGTAACTTAAAAACCAGGCCGCATCCAAAAAAAGTTTTTTTTTTGAGATTATTAGAGGAGACTTCGTTCAACAATTATCAAAAGAAATCAAAGCCTCCCCTTGCCAGGAAATATAACAAAAACATTAAAAAGTGAATTTATTTTTATTTAGGAACAAATCAAAGATTTTAGTAGAAATATTTTTACATTGCATATCAGAGGGTTTCGTCCCCTTGGGAAACGAACCCAAGCGCTAACTAAGCTTGCCGGGCTGTTAGCCAAACCCTTAAGACAAATCTCTCTCCGATATGCAACATATATAAGAAATAAAGCTACAAATTTTTCACTCCTTTCAACTCGAATGGAATAGTAAAAAATCAGGCTAAACTTAAAAAAGTTTTCAGTGTCGGTTCCTATATTTAAATGATTAATGTAAAGATTTAAGCATCTTTTTTGAGTTTCTTTTTTTGAAAAAAGATGGAATTTTTTCAAAAATCAACCAATTATATAATATTGAAAAGTGAATTTATTTTTATTTAGGAACAAATCAAAGATTTTAGTAAAAATATTTCTACTAAAATCTTTGATTTGTTCCTAAATAAAAATAAATTCACTTTTCAATATTATATAATTGGTTGATTTTTGAAAAAATTCCATCTTTTTTCAAAAAGAAACTCAAAAAAGATGCTTAAATCTTTACATTAATCATAAACATTAAAGTTTAAGAAAATGATAACGGAAAAATCATTTTAAAACTATGTATTTGAAAACGACATTTCCGATATAAAATCATGATTTATCACTATTAAAAATAGTTAAATAACTAGTACATTCCTGATTCAGAAATATCGACGCTAAAAAAATAGTTGATATTTCACAAAAAACTTCGAAAATCACTTCAAAATGTTAACTATGAATGTGGTGCTTAAGAAAAAATATTGAAATTTCGACTGAGATAGCTACTCCAATTTGGCATTGGGGGACAAAAAATGGCTGACTCGTCTATTCAAGAGTTTCAGGTAGTAAATGGTTTTTTAATATGAGCGATTTTGCCAAATATACTTTTAGCCCCGTTTTGAGCTCAAATACCCCTATGTGCTTCGGTATTGTGCCTATTCTTGAATTGCCTAATCGATGAATTATTTTTGATGAATTGTGGTCGATGAGTTTTCCGGATCTCATGTAATTTTTCCTTCTTTTTGTAAAATTCACTGAAAAAATTAGATTTTTATAACACTGTGTGAAAATACTTTTGACGTTTTGAAATTTTTGTGTTGCGCAGCATCCATAGCATCTGTGGACCTCACGCAACTGATTACTAACTTCTTTTTTTTACTTTATCATACAGGGTATGGTCAAGTATTGTAATCGTGCATGAAAAAAGTGTTTTTTTTCCTTCTTTTTTTTTTCAAAATATCTCAAAAACGGCTGAAATTATTTTGATTAAAAAAAATTGAGGGAAACCATGGCATTTCGGTCTACAAAAAAGCTCTAATAAGTGAACATTGAAAAAATTATATTTTTCGAGATAATAATTGTTTTGTCAAAATGTCTGTTTGTCTGTCTGTGAACTAGCTCAAAAACTATTGTGAATATCAAAACCAAATTTCACACCTTGTTTTGGTCCATTGAGATTAAGATCTGATTAGATTTTGGTGCATATCTAGCCAAAATTAAGGGGGTGGGGGGTAAAAAAATTTAAAATCTAAGCCGTTTGAGCAAACTCAACCAAATTTTGTATACATAAACAGTGAACCCTCAGAAGTCTAAAAATGCAAAAACTAACCGCCCAAAATCGGGGGGGGGGGGGGGAGATGTAGGGTCAAAAAATCAAAATCTTGGCTACTTACCAAACTCAACCAAATTTTGTATACATAATCAGTGGGACACCAGAAGTATAAAAATGCAAAAACTAACCCCCATCCCCCTACATGATTATAAATAATTTTAGGGTCCAGGTTGTATGGTAAAGTCAAGTGGATGGCCACATCAGAACACGCCAGCTTATTTTAAATTAATTTTAATTGATTCCGTTAGTTTCTTTTTTTTATGTATATAAAATAAAAAAAAATAAAAAACTAGAGAACTATTAAAAAACGATTGAATTGATTATAATAAATTAATTTTGCTTTCGAAATATTATTATTATTAATTTTTTTCATAAAAGTATTTAACAAAATTACCATACAAATAAGTCTCATAAATGTTAATGAATTTTTACTTAAAAAATAAAATCAAATTAAATATTAAAAAAAAATTAAAATCGAGCTAATTTTATAAAATTACAGATTCGTTTCTAATTTTAATTTAATTTATTAAAAAATGAAAGGGATAAAAAATGGAAGAGGAAAGTGTGTGTGGAATCTAACATCTGTCAAATATATATTTAATAAAACAGTTATCTGTAGAGTGAAACGGTTAAAAATGATTGAACAATCGGAAGGTGGTTAGGTAGGTAGGTAGGAAGGTAGATCTGGCCAATGCCCATGGCGCCCACAGGCTAAAAGCCAAGGCAAAAGAGCCACCCTCAAAAAATTTAAAAAGAAAAAGTTGGCACGCATGGAACAACACGCAAGATGGAGGCACGCATGCACACTGCACGATTATAGTAATTAATAAACGCTCTCTTGCCCTTTTTAAAAAGAACGAGAAAAACGCCGATCTAATTAAAATAAGGGACAACAAGGGCGGAGGCGCCGTCCAGGCGGTCGGTCGCCAAAAGATTATAATTCTTCTTCAGTTACCTTTTATAATAATTGTCCTTAAATGGGTAGTTTTTTCTTCATCTTCCAATGAAAATGGATCATCAAGAGAGTCGGAAGAAATTAGGTCGTCTCCTTTTTTATAATTCTTAAGTTCAAAACTATAATATATTATTAATAAATAAAAAATTGGTGGGTGAGGGAATGATTGTTCTTTTAATTCTGGGTTACTCTCTGTGGTTTTGTGAGAATCATTCAATTTCCTTATATCAAAATATTCGAATTTTTAAAGGAATCAAGAATAAAATAGATGTCTAAGAAACGGGGAGGTCTCTAGAATTAAGAGCTACTTAGAAATTCTAATTGGCAGAAGGGAAGAAATATTAATTGGAATAAATATGACAATTTTAGGGGGAGATTTTTTTTTACTTGTAAAATTAGAGAATCTGGTCTAGAGAGAAAGAATTTGATGAATAATTTACTTTTTATAGTGGTTGATAAAAAAAAGTTTAGAGGACGAACACTTTAAAAACACTTGTGGAATTTATAGCTTTGTATTCTCTGGTTGATAATTTTGTTGAATTAGAAGGATAATTTTAATCAATAATATCTGTAAGTAGATATTGGTAAATGATAAATACAGTGTTGCCGTCAATGTGGTAGAAATTGAAACTAACGTAATTGGGTCGCTCTCACAATTGTCATATGCATAATCAAACGAATATTATTTAATAAATATGTTTGGTTTTTGTTTATATGTCATTTTAATACTGATCAATCAGCTGTCAGAAGACCCAATTGAGAGAGTTCAAGCTTTCACCACCAGTTGGCGTATCTGCAATTTCCAGTTATTACCTTTTATAATAATTGTTCTTAAATGGGTAGTTTTTCTTCATCTCTCGGTCTTTTTTCTAATGAAAATGGATCATCAAGAGAGTCGGAAGAAATTAGGTCGTCTCTTTTTTATTATTCTTAAGTTCAGAACTATAATATATTATTAATAAATAAAAAATTGGTGGGTGAGGGAATGATTATTCTTTTAAATTCTGGGTTACTCACTGTGTTTTTGAGAAAATCATTCAAAATCAAAATATTCGAATTTTTAAAAAGAATCAAGAATAAAATAGATATCTAAGAAATCGGGGCGGTCTCTAGAATTAAGAGCTACTTAGAAATTCTAATTGGCAGAAGGGAAGAAATCTTAATTGGAATAATTACGACAAGTTTTAGGGGGAGATTTTTTTAGGTGTAAAATTAGAGAATCTGGTCTAGAGAGAAAGAATTTGATGAATAATTTACAATTAAAAACACTTGTGGAATTTATAGCTTTCTATTCTCTGGTTGATAATTTTGTTGAATTAGAAGGATAATTTTAATCAATAATATCTGTAAGTAGATATTGGTAAATGATAAATACAGTGTTGCTGCCATGTGGTAGAAATTGAAACTAACGTAATTGCGTCGCTGTCACAATTGTCATATGCATAATCAAAGAATATACTATATATATTTGTCTAGATTAATTTGTAACAACGCTAAGAGAAATTTCTCTAAAAAAATTTCCCTCTTTCCTAGAATCGAACCTACGAACTCTTGAACTAAGGTCATTAGCTTTAACCACTAGACCAATCTAACATTAATATTTATACCATGATTTCTGTTACTAAAACTATAAATTTTTGATTTAGACTTTGTGTCGAGATAATATTGTATTCATTTGAACTCGAATGAAAATGAAAAAACACCAATAGATTTTAAATTAAGATACATTAAATATATTTTTTGTAATTAATTAAATTAGTTGAACCGCTTAAATTTGAATAATTTCCATGCTTCACCTGCGAATTTTTTGCAGTTCATAAAAGATTTCATTGTTTTTGTTTTGAAAAGGAAAAATGAAATTTAAATTTAAATTTAAATATATTCATAATTATTCCTCCCCCCCCCCCCCGCCACTCAAAAATTAAAGAGGCGAAACTTTTAAGAGACGGTGAATTTTCGGTAGTTTACGGGTATACATTTGGAGTGTGGTTTTTTAAGAGAAATAAAAAATTTTGACCGAGACGCTGCCCGCCAGGGCACCAACTCCGGAGGGCCGAGCTATGAGGGCATGCCGAATGCACGCACGAAAAGCTCGTTATTTAATAAATAGGTTTGGTTTTTGTTTATATGTCATTTTAATACTGATCAATCAGCTGTCAGAAGACCCAATTGAGAGAGTTCAAGGTTTCACCACCAGTTGGCGTATCTGCAATTTCCAGTTATTACCTTTTATAATAATTGTCCTTAAATGGGTAGTTTTTCTTCATCTCTCGGTCTTCTTTCTAATGAAAATGAATCATCAAGAGAGTCGGAAGAAATTAGGTCGTCTCCTTTTTTTATAATTCTTAAGTTCAGAACTATAATATATCATTAATAAATAAAAAATTGGTGGGTGAGGGAATGATTATTCTTTTAAATTCTGGGTTACTCACTGTGTTTATGAGAAAATCATTCAAAATCAAAATATTCGAATTTTTAAAAGGAATCAAGTATACAATAGATGTCTAAGAAATGGGGAGGTCTCTAGAATTAAGAGCTACTTAGAAATTCTAATTGGCAGAAGGGAAGAAATCTTAATTGGAATAATTACGACAAGTTTAAGGGGGAGATTAAAATTAGAGAATCTGGTCTAGAGAGAAAGAATTTGATGAATAATTTACAATTTTAAAGTGGTTGATAAAAAAAAATGTTCAGGAAGAACAATTTAAAAGACATGTTGTATTCTCTGGTTGATAATTTTGTTGAATTAGAAGAACAATTTTAACAAATAACATCTGTAAACAGATATAAAATATAGCTAGTAAATATGGCTACACTTTTTTTCAGCCCTCGATATTTTCATTGTAATTTTTTTCAGTATTTTTAATTTTTCTTTGAAAATTATAATCCACTCAAATTGTGCTCAATAGGCCCCTATGGGTAAAGTTTTAGGGTAGTACTGATTTTTTGCATATATATGTTTTTTGGCGCGGTGAATCTAAATCTAAGTACTCCCACCAAAATTTCGTGACGCAACATTGTAGAAAATGCAAAAAAAAAGGTGAAAATTTCAATTTTTTGGCGGTTTTTTGCTTAAAACTCAAAAAACTATCATCTTTTCTTAAATAACCTTCCTATTTAAAATGAAAGTGCATAAAATTTTCTACAAATTTTATAACATAGGTTTTTTTCTCCGTCTAACCGTTGGAGCTCAAGCACAAAATCCAAGTTTTCGATCTCGGCAGCCCCCCCACGGATCACCCAAAAACTCTCACTTTTTTCGATATTTTCCCATTTTGACCATGAAGGAGCACGTTTTCGACCCCCCCCCTATATATTTTTAAACTAGATTAAATTTGCTACAATTGAAACAAAGTTTCATCTTAATTGATAAATGGTAATCCGTGCCGCAACGACCAAATTCTTGTATATATAGATAGAATCGGTTTCTTAAAAACGGCTCCTAACCATTTGGATGAAATTCACTAGTTAAGTGACTTTTGTGTTGACAATTCGATCTGTCACGGTCTCATCTTCGGCTAAGTTGTTTTTGATGGGTTTTTTGTTAATTGAAATAATTATTTACAGGTGGTTGTCTCGATAAAAATGTATATTTACATTTTTATTCAATTTCCTTTTAATTATTAATTGTTTTTTTAATTTTAAATTCCTTTAATAGATCATTACAAATATTATTATATATATTAAAAGTTAGGCAAATTAATTAATTAATTGAAAGGATGAGGGGGGGGGGTGAATTACCAATCGACTTGATTGGGGAATAATGGAATTGAAATAATTATCGGAAAAGAGGTTTTTTTATCTAATTAGATTTTTCCTCTTATTAAAAATCAAGGACTAAAGATGAATAAGGACACTCGATGGTGGAGAAGTAATCTCCGGAATCGAATCAAAAAATACAATGTATACTTTAATTAATGTAAAATAATTGGTTTAATAAAATTTATAAAAAAAAATTTAATTGTTTGAAGGAATTAAAACCAATCGACTTGATTGGGGAATAATGGAATTGAAATAATTATCGGAAAAGAGGTTTTTTTATCTAATTAGATTTTTCCTCTTATTAAAAACAAGGACTAAAGATACATGTATACATTAATTAATGTAAAATAATTGGTTTAATAAAATTTATAAAAAAAAAAAATTTACTTGTTTGATATCGAGAATTGAGATCAAATAATGGAATTGAAATGATTATCGAAAAAGAGGTTTTTTTATTTAATTAGTTTTTTCCTCTTATTAAAAACAAGGACTAAAAGATGATCAAGGACAACTCGATGGTGGAGAAGTAATCTCCGGAGTCGAAACCAAAATACAATGCATAGATTAATTCATGTAAAATAATTGGTTTAATAATTTAATTGTTTAAAAATCGAGATTTAAATCCTACAATTGTATTTTTTCTAAATTAGAATTTTGGTCATTTAATTGATGAACTCAAAAATTGTTATTTAATTCAAAAAAATTATTATATAGTATTTATTTAAATACACCTATATCTATAAACACATAATCTGAGGACCACTACAAGGCTAGAAATGCAAAAACTGGGGGAGCGGGCGGGGGGCGATGGATAGATAGATAGATTTTATTTTGCTCTGAGAATAAAATTCTCCTGGAGCATAACAGAAACAAATTATATTACATTAAAAAAAGATCTGCTTACAATAATTCAATTCAACCTAGAGAGTACAAAAACAATTTCATTTAACATTTAAAAATATAAGAAAAAAAAATTATTGAAATTAATTGACAAAAGAAATCGAAATACAAAAAAATATACAGGGTGTCCCAAAAGTCAAGGACCAAACGCGAACACGAGATAGAAGAGTTCAGGATTGTCCAAAACAAAAAATTTCTTTCAAATAAAACTCTCCCAGTTTCCGAGGGGGTGAAGGTGGGAGAGATATGGGGGTGCAGTGGCGGGGGTACGGGGGGTGAGGGGAGTGGTTTCGGGGTTGGAATGGGGGTCTAGGTGGGGGTGGGCGGTGGCGGAGAGGTGCAGGAGGTGGGGTGAAGTGGTGGGTGTCCGGGGTGCAAGGGGGGTTCGGGGATTAATATATAGCTTTTAACTGAAGCAAAAAGTTTCCGAGCATTGCTCAGTGGCCAGGTACTTATTTCTCGAGGGGTGAACCGCGACTTAATATGCTGTAGAGCTAATTCCAAATATTTTCAAGTAGGTACTTCCAAATATTTTCAAGTACTTTCAAATATTTCCAAGTACTTCCAAATATTTCCAAGTACTTCCAAAATACTTCCAAAGAGGTGTACACCTACTTCCAATCACGGATCACCCCTCGTTATTTCTTAATTATCCATTAAATCCTATAACATATGCATTCGAATTTACGTTGCTGGATTTCAGAAGCCTACCCTATAGGGGCGCTTTGTTAAAGAAACCTAACCAAAAAGCGGCCCACGGTGACAAAACTAAAAAGGTTAGGAAAAACTGATTGATCTAAGAGATAATGATTTCCTTTGAATTTTAAAGTCTGGTTCTATCTGTAATTTGAAGTCATATTAAATTTCTTTATTTGTCCGAATTTCATAAAATATATAGTATATATATATGTACAGGGTGTCCCTATCACAACGATAACCCGTGAACAGGAGATAGGCCAGTTATGACGGTCCAGAACCTAATTTTTTTTTCAAATCTTTGGCTATTATAAACATTAAGCCCCCTAGACCCCCCGATACCCACACTCCACCCACGCACCACCCGAACCCACACATATCCCCTACAATAGTTTAGGGATTATTTGATAATTTCCAATAATGCGCCCACCAAACCCCCTTTTGGGATCAAAATATCAAAACATTATATAGCAATAAACGTAAGTTAGAATACATCTGATCCAAATATGAAATTTCATAAAAATCCCTTCGGCCGTTTTTGAATCGTGAGGAACTTTTCGCGGAACCCACAAAAACATACATACATACAGGAATTTTGTTGAGGGTGTTTTCATTCATAAATCTGCTTGAAACGTGTACAACTAAAATGTGGCTTTATTTGGACTTAATGTACAGACAAAACCTTAATTTTATATATAGAGATTCTGGTCAATAGCAGGATTATTCAGGAAAAATTAGAATAATAAAATATTTAAATTTGTAGCCACAGCATCTCATTGTTTAGGGCAGAGTGTAGCGATTTTCACCATTTTCAAAAAAATGCCTATTACTCGAAAACTATTAGACTTTTATTGAAAAAATATTTTTTAGATTCTGGACCGTAAATAAACTAGCCTATCTTCTGTTCATGATTATCCTTGTGATCCGATCCACCCTGTATATATATTTTATTATAAGATTGGAGTAATTTTTGAAGACTGACTGATAATTGAGTGGATATTGATGAGGCAGTCCAAAAAAAAGAGGATAATTTATACTATCTTTTTTATTCATAAACCGACGTTTCGGAGGCTATTCCCTCCTTCTTCGGGGTTTTGAAAAGTCAGTGAAAGAAATCCAACAATATAATTATAATAACATTATAATTATGCTGAGAATGAAATACGATATATTATTGTTACTGCCGCTGAAAGAGGAGACGTTGGATTTCTTTCACTGACCTTTTCAAAACCGCGAAGAAGGAGAGAATAGCCTCCGAAACGTCGGTTTATGAATAAAAAGATAGTATAAATTATGCTCTTTTTTGGAACTCCTAATCAATATCCACTCATTATTTTATTATTATTATTATTATTTTTTTACTTAGAGAAAGTGGTGTAGGTTTTAGGTGAAACATGATATTAATTAATAAAGTAAAGGGAGTGTAGATTCACAGTGAAAGAAATAAAACTCAAAGAGGTTTGTACATTTCTGGATTATTAGTCCATCATCATGAGTTTACAGGTCAAAAACTAATATTATTCGAACAATGATCACAAAATATAACATCTAAATCATAGGTACCAATATAACACAAGAAAAAACATCAACATTTAACAGTTGACTTGTCTAAAAAATTTTTAATTTGATCATAATTAAATTTAAATTCATTATTGTTAAATGATGATGTTTTTCCTTGTGTTATATTGGTACGTATGATTTAGATGTTATATTTTGTTATATTGGTACGTATGATTTAGATGTTATATTTTGTTATATTGGTACGTATAGATTTAGATGTTATATTTTGTTATATTGGTACGTATGATTTAGATGTTATATTTTGTTATATTGGTACGTATTTTATTTATTTATT